>JZKD02S1672822.1:599485-635389 GCA_000966675.3 Picea glauca
ATATATTGTGATCTCCATGTGTTGATGAATCTTGTATGCACTTAATAACTCAATAAATTAGTAGTAGTTAGTGATTCCAAGAAAGAATTTGGCTTGGGATCATTACAGATAGTTGTCATTTCTAGGATGACAACCACTTCCATATTTTATTTGATGACTCAACTCCACCTTCTGTAGAGAACATCAATGTCCCACATCAAGAGCTAGTTATGATTACCAGGGTCTAGCCTACATATTCTACAATGGTATTGTCCCTTCCAGATTCAACGTTGACCCTTTCCCACTATGTGGTTGGATATTTTTATTTGGATCCACATGATAGGTGTCTGTATTGGGAGCATCATTTTCAGTTGGTTATTGGGTGTCGATATCTTCTGTGTGGAGTTCACATGAGCACTTGGACATGGGACCCTGGTTTACAATAGCGGTTGGACTACTTCAGCATGGTGGCTTCCATTTCTCAATGGGACCATGGTTCTCTAGTCTAATTCAGCACTATGGTCCACACTTATCCATGGGACCCTGGTATATGGTTATACATCAAACGTTGAGAACAACGTTTTCATAAGGGGAATGGAATGTAAGGTATTTAGAGAGGTAGTGGGGAGGCTAGAGGGCCCATAGTGATAATAGTGGAGGCCATTAAATGTAAGGTGGAATAGGTCCACTATATTATTAAATAAGGCCCACTATGGTAGTTAGACATAATAAATGAGTAATTAGATATAATAAATGTAAGAGCACTTCTTAGAAGGTTCTACTTCTAGAAGATTCCTCCTCTAGAATGTTCCTAAGTGATGATAGCACTATATAAAGGGGTTCAAGCAATGTAATGGAACATGAAGAGATTATTGTATTGTGAGTTATAGCTCCATAGGAGGATGCCCCCTTGAAGAGGTAAGTGAACAGGACAGGATCCCTTCCATAATAAGATCCATTGTATGGTGTTTCCCTACCTCAAGGGTTTGGTAATAATATAGTGTGGTTTCTTCTATCTTGCTTTGTGAATCTATTGTGTATTCAGTATTTTTGGTGATTATAGTTGTAGATCTATTCAGGATCTTAACAATTTGACATGGATGAAGTGAGAAGACTTACTCAGTTTGTCCACCACGACCATGATGGCGTAATTTTGCTTGGTCGACTTTGGTAATCCGGTGATGAAATCCATGGAGACGGTTTCTCATTTCCATTCTGGGATTGGTAGGCGCTGCAACAATCATGTTGGATGTCAGTGTTCTACCTTAACTTGTTGGCATTCTAGGCACTTAGCTAGATAGTCGACTATGTCTTTCTTCAATCCAGGCCAATAGAATTGTTTCTTAGTGGCCGTGATCATTTTCTGATATCCTGGATGACCGGTATATGGTCTCTTATGTAGTTCATCCATTATGAACCTCTTCAAGTTGTCACAGTTTGGAATATACAATATGTTTCTGTAAGTTAGAAGGCCTTTCTCGAGCATCTGGTAGCCTTCATACTTTATCCCTGTGGGCTCTTGCCTTAGGTATGAGGTCACGGTCTTGAAGAATGCATTTCTTTCTTGTGCATTCTTGACTCTTTATCTGACATCTGTTTCACATGTGCTTACCGCTACCAGATGAGTCATTTTTATACTTCTGCTAAGGGCACCGGCCACCCTATTTTCCTTTCCTTTGATGTGTTTGATTTCGAAATCAAACTCGCTAAGGAAAGACATCCACCTAGCTTGCCTAGAATTAATTTTTGGTTGATCAAACAGGTGCCTCAACCCACAATGGTCTGTCATAAGCACAAATATCCTACCCATGAGGTAGTGCCTCCACATTTTTAAATAATTTACTATGGCAGCCAACTCTAGGTCATGGGTCACATAATTGATTTCATGCTCATTTAATTATTAGACGCGTAGCAAATTACACGTCCCTCTTGCATAAGGACTCCTCTGAGTCCTTCCTTGCAGGCAACTATACACAAGAGGAAATAACTATCTGGGTCTGCAATATTCATCACGGGTGCATGGGTCAGGAGGTATTTCAGTTCCTAAAATCTTTCTTCGCATTTTGATGTCCAAGTGAATTTAACCCCCTTTTTCTTAAGGGCAATTATTGGACAGTCAATCTTAGAAAACACTTTTATGAAACTTCTATAGTATCCTGCTAAGCCCATGAAGGATATAATATCAGATATATCCTTTGGGGTAGGCCATTCCATAATAGATCTGATCTTGTCAGGGTCTACTTCCACCTCTTCTTTAGAAATAACATGACCTGAGTAATGGACTTGCTTCTGGAAAAATTCTGACTTGTTAAACTTAGCGTAGAGCTGATGCTCTCTTAGTACTTGAAGTACAAGTCTAAGATGTTCTTTCTGCTCCTCTCTATTCTTGGAGTAGATTAGGATATCATCAATGAAAACCAATACAAATTTGTCCAGAAATTTGTTGAGTACATTATTCATCAAGCACATAAAAGTGGTGGGGGCATTGGTTAACCCAAATGGCACCACCACAAACTCATAGTGACCATACCTCGTCCTGAAGGTTGTTTTGTGGATGTTTTCATCCTTAATCCAGACTTGATGGTATCCAGACCTTAAGTCGATCTTCAAGAAGATGGAATCACCTCCCAATTGGTCGAACTAGTCATTGATTCTTGGTAAGGGGTACTTGTTCTTTATGGTTGTCTTATTGAGTTGTTTGTAATCTATGCACAGTCAGAGCGTACCATCTTTATTTTTCACAAACAAGATGGGCACTCCCCATGGAGATACACTGGGTTGGATGTAGCATTTGTTCATCATCTCCTTTAGTTGTAGTTTGAGCTCAACCATTTATGGCGTCCTCATCATATATGGTGTTCTAGATGTTGGCACCGCTCCTGGAGTAAGTTCTATCAAGAAGTCAATATCCCTTCTCGGAGGTAGACCTAGTACCTCTTCTAGGAAGACGTCCTTGTATTCTCTTAATATGGGGTGGTCTATTAGGTTTGGTTTGTCATCCTCAACAGATTCCAACATCTGTATTGCATATAGAGAACACCCCTTTCTGCAATACTTTTTCATTTGAAGACCTGATATTTGTCTTACTAAGACAGGCTTCTGAATCCCTTGAAGGGTTATCTTTCCCCCTTCTTAATTTACACATTCTAAATTTTTATGGTAACATTCCAACTTAGTTTTATAAGCAACCAACCAATCCATACCAATCAACAATTCATAAGATCCCAGGGGAAGTATGTTAAGGGTCGCTCGGGTAGGCAATCCACCTATGATGAATTGACAGGCTGGTATGACCTCTGCCACTTTCCTTTTGGTCCCAATGGATAGTTATACCAACCATGATGTAACATGTTTAACTGGTTGTAGTTTACACTTATCAATAGTATGAGGGGCCACATAACTCAAATTAGAATCAGGGTCAATTAAAATAGAAACTAGATGGTTGGCGATCATACCTTCCAGCTCCACTACTAAAGCTTGGTGGTCGGCTTGATTATTGTCCAAGGTTGCATAGATTTGTGGCATGCTCCTAGCCACATCATTGACAGTGGTAGCTTCTTGAATAGTGTAGACTCTCTTACTGTTTTGTTGTATGTGTGGACAGTCCCTCAACCGATGGTCTTCCCCACAACCCCATCATTTTAAGGGTTCCTTCTTTAGTTTATCGATCTTTCTTGGGACTATCTTAAAAGGTTTATTTCCACTTTAAGAGGGGAAATTTTGTTGATGCACACTTATAGTAGGAAGGATCATTCTAGAATCCTTTCCATAGTTCTTAAATCTTGAGGATTTAAACCCTTCTTCTTGAATCCCTAACTACTCCTCTTCTTCCAGTCCTTGTGAGGTCTTGTCTTATTCGTGAACTATTCATAACAATACCTCACATTCCGGGTGGTTTATTCTAAGGTCTTTGGTTCGTCAAACTCAATTATGTCCCGGTAGTTCTGAGGTAAACCACTAATGAATCGTTGCATTTTTACCTTTTCATCTTTTATGTAGGGTACATACCTCGGTAGCTCTAAGAATTTATTGACATATTCATCTATGGTGAGTTTCCCCTGCCTGAGTTCATAGAATTCCTTAGTCTTCCCATCCATGTATATCTTTGACACATACTGCTTCCTGAAGTATTTCTCGAACTGTTTCCATGACAAGTCCTTCTCATGGACTCCTTTCACATTCCTAAGGTCTTCCCACCAAATGGAAGCCTTTCCATTCAGGTTGAAGATGGTTATTCGAGCCTTCAAGTTTTCAGAGTAGTCATGGACTCTGAAGTACTTCTTTAAACCAAGCAGTCAAACTTCAGCCTATTTTCCCTTCTTAATCTCTCCATCGAAAGAGGGTTGTTTGGCTTTCTTGAACTCTTCAGGATCATGATTTTTGGAACGCTTCCATTTCTTTCCTTTCCTTTGAGAATGTGAGCTCGCTCTTCTACTAGAAGATCCTTCGGAGTTGTCAGCTTTCTTTCCAAAGGAATATGCCGATGAGTGTCCCCTGCCTCTAGGTTGGGCCTTCTTCGAGGTACTTCTCCTAGTGTGGTCATGTTTTTGGAACTCAGGTGGACTTTGACTTCTCTTCTCATGTCGTCAGTCCATATGACTGGTTGCGGGTTCATGTTGCAGTTGCCTATGTATGTTGGATAAGCTCTGCAGCAAGACTACGTTAATTTCGGTTTGTTTTTCTTGCTCCTTTATCAGTCTCTTGTTGTCGTCCTTGCAACTCTGTAATTCGGCCTTGAGAATCCTTACAGTTTCACCCAAATCCGAACGAGTTTCCACCGCCCTCCTTTCATAAGATTCTTCATCTCTATTGCGGGAGCCATCCTCCACTTCATGACACGTCACCATCCTTTAGTCTTGAAGTTTTCCCATGGTTTACTGACTGCTCGAGTGCTGACACAAAAATTTATTGTTAGCTAACAGTTTATGAACAATACATAGCTCAAATTCCTTAAATGCACACACACAATAGAATGTTTCATTATTTTCCTCAATAAAAATTCTAACCAGACTCTTTAAGAAGGAGGCAAGATAGGGCATCACTCTTAAAAGTACTCTAATTATGGTTTTTGAGTGACTCATCCATAAGCTCAAGCAGGCCAAGTGTTGTAACCATGTTCGGGTACCAATTTGTAACACACCCACAGTGGGGCGTAAAAATTTGGTTCTTCTTACAAGGACAAATCCTCTCTCCACGGTCTCTAATTCGGAAAGTCGGGGGACTAGCCCCCTATTTTTTCTTTCTTTGACGACCATTGTATATGACTGGAGGTTACATTCGAACGCCAGTCACGTGATTGCGGGCGCGGACAAGGGTGGTTTGAGTACAACCACTTTTCTCCCTATAATTCATCGTGGTTCTTATTGTGTCTCACCCTCTAACTTTTAAAGTCCAAGCACTTTCTATCCCCTCAATTCAACGTGACCTTTGATCTCACGATCTTGACGGTACTTCTGAACTGACAACTCATATCTGCCCCTTTTTAATCCATGGACGTGATTTTCTTCGGGACTTCGGCGTTCGTAGTTTTCAACTCTCAAACCTTGTTTTCGCTGCGGTAACTATCTCCCGGAGTGGAAGATCTGTTAACACTTGTCCCTCGCAAACGGGTAGTTCAGATGAAATCTGTCTCTCTGGCCTTCAGGATTTCTTGTTCAATACCCACTCTTTGTTCCGAAGTGATTTCTCCCAGAGTGGCAGATCATCTGCCATGCGTCCTACCCAAATCAACGGCCCTGGTCCTCTTCGGGACTTCAACATTTTTCAACCAAGACCAGATCAACAGCCTTCATCTCCCTTCTTGATCAACAGTCGAGATTCTACTTCGAGACTTCATCGCTTTCACACTCTACCTTCCTCCGGAGTATTCCGTACCCGGAGTTCTATATTGGGCGCCATGCGTCCACCTCAAATGGATGGCTCTCGTCCGCTTCGGAAGTTCACCCTCCTCAAAATCTCATCGCTTTGTTTCCTTCGGAACGTTCTATCTGGAGTTCGCGATCTGATGACATGTGTCCTCCTTCAGATCGATGTCTCCCAGTTGCTTCGGTTGTTCGGGCTTCGGCAATTTCAAATTCTTCTCCTTCGCGTTCTCCCGGACTGTTTTCACGCAGATTTCACGATCTGTCGCCACGTGCTCTCTGGATCTGACGATCCAGATTCTTTTCGAGTCTTCGGTCTTTGGACCTTTCAATTATCAAACTTCACTTTCCATCGAAGTATGTGTATTTCTGTCACGTGTCCCCCTTGAATCGAACGGTTTAGAATTACTTCAGGTCTTTACCCAAAGTCCACATATTAACACCACCTATCCTCCAAATCTTACGGTTGAGATTCACTTCGGCTCTCCGTCTCTCCAAACTTCGGGATTTTAAACTCTCAACTGAAACTGTTGAAGTGATTTCTCCAGAGTTACTGATCTGCTGACACGTGTCTCCTGGCGACCAACGGACAGGATCTACTTCGGCTCTTCATCTCTTTAGAAGTTTCAATATTCTACGCACTCGTTTCTTCCAAAATGCATTCATCCGGAGACTCTGATCTATTGACACGTACCCCTCCTAGCGATCAACAACCAGGACCTACTTTGGGTCTTCGACAATTCCGCTCTCTCCTTGACCACAAACTCTCACTCAGGAGTTGTGGATTTTGTGCCACCTGTCCCTCTTGGCGATGAATGGTCTCAATTCACTTCGTGAATTCAGGACTTTGGCCAGCCAACCCTCTTGTGCACATGAAGGTTAAAACTCGTGAACTTTACCTTAGATCGGATGACTAGCATCCCTTTGCACTCAGATATGACAGTTAGTATATGTTCCTTCTTAGCGCTTCTCCTATGCTTCCTTGGACATTGATCTAACGGTCCAGGCTTATCCCCACAACCGATATGACGGCTGATGTCGTTCCTCCTCCTGAGCTTCTGACTCCTTCTGACTTGGAAGAATTTTGTGGATGTTCAAAGGCCTCAGCCTCGTTCCTCCTGCGAGCCTGACTATCTTGGGTCTCACCTTTTCTCTTGAAAACGTTATCTCTTCTGATATTTTCGACTCTCTCAGACCGACGATACCGAAGGATTCCATTACTCCGCAAATTCCCTAAGGTCTCACAACCATCCCTCTCGCAACTGTTCAAGGTCTGACGGTCATGATCTGACCAATACCGAGGTGTCCGTCGATCAACGGTTCACAGTTATTGCGGGGCCCCAACGTGTGTTCTCTTTATCCTAGAGATCAACCTCCGCAATCTAAAAAGTACTCACCCAACTTGGTCCAACCGGAGTTGTTGATCTTCCAACCCGACGAGATCAACGGTGTTGGTGGATTGCGGACCGGGAACTAGCGTGTCTTCTAGTTTCACCTTCGCGCTTCGCAGTGATTCCCCACCCTCGATCTTCGTTCATAGATTGATGGTTCATAGTGATTGCGGGATTCAACCTCCGCAATCTAGGAAGTGCTCACTCGACTCTAGACAAATCCTAGTCGTTGATCTCCCATTCCCGATGAGAACAACGACCTGGGTTGATTGTGGGTTGTGAACTAGCATGTCCGTTAATTTCACCTTCGCATTCTGCAATGATTCCCAACCATCGATTTAATCGAGTGGCTAGTGTTTGATTCAATAACCCCAATGAGTGTTCAAGTCGATCTGACGACTGGGATGGCATCTCCTCCCGTTAAACGCCTCGCTTCCATCTTTGCTGTCAGATTCTTAAGTCATCAATGGTTCGAGTAACTTGACTATCATACAATTTGACATCTCAGAGCTTCTAGCTCTAAGGTTCTGAAACCTTCATGAGCTAACTCATTTTTGCGCAGGGTTCCTAGACCCAGGTCACGTGGATCTTCAGATAACTCTTGGGATATGATCCCCGCTCTTAGTCGGATTTTTGGTTAAGCACTTAAGTGCAAGTTCAAAGTCTCCTAGACTACTGGTCTAAAGGGAACTCCTTCCTAACTCACGGAACTTTAAGCTCTGAGTCAGGGCAAGGTAAACTCGTGAGGTTACCAAACAGTAGCTATGCCAAGAGGCATGCTCCGACTCTGGAATGATGATGTAGTTTCGTGGAGAAAGCACCTTTGAGGCTTGAACGAGAGTATATGGAAAATCAAACAAAAGTATATGTTCTCAATGGAGCGAATGTATACTCATAACTAAATCATGTAATACAGAAACCATTTATAGACATAAATACACACATGTAACCATTATTTCCAATTCAAAGCACAAGGTGTGAAAACACTTATCAGAACCATAAGGTGTGATGCGACTGTTGAAAGGGGTGATCGTTTCCTCCCAACCATAGGCTCAATCACTCCCAATGGCTTTATCACTGGCCACCCCTCGATCTTAGACCACAATGCTTTGAGATTCAATCTCTTTCTTCCAGCTGAACGGAAGTTAGGGGTGAAGGTTACTCTCCTTCTCCCAATATAGAAATAGATAGGGACGAAGGTTACTCTCCTTCTCCCGATACAAAAACAGATAGGGACAAAGGTTACTCTCCTTCTCCCGGCTCAGTCTCTATTTTTTTGGATCAAAACTCACTTCCCTTGTTCTCAGTCCTTCCTTGGACCCGAGAGCTTCAGCTCTCATCTCTGCACTCTTCGTAGGTCTTCCTCTGCCCACCACATTGTCTTTCTTTCCTTCCTCGGCAAGATTATGTGTGGCTCGAATCCCCAGTCTGTGGTTAGGTCTGGAAGCCTTACTAATGGGTGGTATGCCCCATCCCCTCATTAACTCTTGAGGAGGTCTTCCCACCTACCAGCCTGACTGTAATTCATTCCTGGGTCAAAGGGTTGTTCTGATATGAGCAATTAAATCCAACAAGGTACTGGTTCGGTGGAGGTTAACGCAACCATTCTAATTCCCCTCCACCACCTTTTCATAGAATTCGTGGTCTCTTCTTAGCACGTCCCCTGTCCAACAATCATGCAACACGTATCCATTTTCTATTAAAATAACAGAATTTACATCCATTGACCTTTTATACAAAGTTTCATCAAATCAAACATTCACACCTTTGAGTATGCCATAGTTCCCTGGCCAATGTAGTTATAATTATAAACTGGGGGAAACAGGGTGTTACATCCTAACAGGATCTATCTATAAAAAATGTTAGACCACCTGGGGTAGGGCCTTCAGGCCACACTGTTGATTCTATATAGGCCATGACATCTAGCCAAGTTTACCATTCTAGTTCCAATATAGTTGTTCCTCGTTGATGTTCTTATTGTGGGCATAGTTTTTATGGGCTGAAAAAGGTTCATGTGCATAATAGTTTCTTGGATGAGGTTAGTACGAAATACCTTTTATATTTTTATTAATTGTGTATATAATTACAATTGACAATTATTTGGTAAACATGCAAAGAATTTATAATTGTCTCATTGTTTGCCATGTACATGTCCTACAAGAGGATAATCTTGCATTCAGGTGGTACAATTTATACTCTACTGTCATTGGTGTAGTAGTTGCAACCACATGTTCTATGGGGGAACTTCACACACAGGTATTGTGATGAATTTATATATCCCCCCAATAAAGTTGAACTCAACTTATAAATCAGATATGTGTGTGGTTGTAACCATAAATAACTCACAAGAATTACATGTGTCCTTTAATTAGACCATAATTAAGAATCTAATTAAGAACAATAACAGCATAGATAAAGGGGATGAGAAGTTAGGACAGTGTGTTATATTGATTAGTTGATCTTAGTAGGTTTCAACATTTTGATCGTGCCTTGTTCTTTATTTGTTTATTTATAAGATGAAAAACTTCTTCTTAATGATATGACTAATTTATTATAATGAAGGGACTCTCTATTCATTACATTCTAGCTAAAGTACGCATTTTTTAAGACAAGTGTTTGAACATCCTTTACATGTTATTCATTCCATACTTGACCTCAATTTTTACATGTTATTTATTACATACTTGACCCAAATTTGAAATGATTTAGATGTCTCTTATCATGTTTTATTTCATTTGTGCCTTTTGATTTGAGTATTTGAAAAATATCTATTTATTCATTGAATGTCCTTCCCTTTGTAATAAGAACATTCATTGAATATTGTATGCCGAATTTGAGTTGTGGTTGACACATTTAGTTAGGGGTTCAGAAATTTTATTAAGTAGGTTTAATTCATTTGTTTCCATATGTACTTATTTCATTTCTAAAACATTAAAGTGTAAGTTGTAAGTTATTTGCATCTTCATTTTGTATGTGTTTTTATTTAAAATCCAAGTCCATTTAGCCAAGTCATATGTAGATGTCAACTTCATCATCAAATTTATATTATGATATTTTCATTTATAGGTTGTATGTCAACTTTGAACTTTTGTTTTTTCTTCCTTCTACAGCATCATCTTCATCCTTTAATTTATGATGTAAATGGTTATATTCAACATGAAAAAAGGTCGTTAAAGAGGTGTGGGGGCTCACTCTTGTGAAGTGAATAATCACAAATAATGAGAATTATCTTCACTTGATTCAACATGTTTTTCCAAGTTTTTCTTATGTACGTCCTCATCTTGCTTGATGATACTTCCCAACCCATTTGATGTCACCTTAATTGTGTTGAATATTTCACATTAAAACATGTTGATGGTTATATAGGAATTTTTTATTAATAGTCTTGCCATGAACATTTGTGTTGTCTTTTCATCCCTATTTATTCTCAGTGCTTATTAATTTGCTTTAATTTGTATTGGATCAAAACTTTGCAATCTAATAACATTCATAGTGATCCTATATACAAATTGAGAAGGTGCAAGAAGAAGGGTTGTGGTTTGATCTTAGAGGTAGATGTTTGATTTGGGCCTAAAGGTAGGTATACGATTAACACATGCCTAAAGGTAGGTAGGTATGTGTTTTGATTGATGAGTAGCCCTTCAAGCAAGGGTCTAGGTTGACCATCTAATCAGAGGGATGGACCTGGAAGGATCGACCAACCAGAGAGCCTAGATCAAAAGGTGAACCTGAAACAAACCAACCATTCGATCGTGAAGACACCTTAGTTGAAATTACAATTGAAGGAATGATAGTTTGAGCCCCTTCCTCATTACTTATATAGATGATCTAGAAGCCCAAAGAATATCTTCGTTCGAGGGTGCATCGTGGGTCCTAATTCATGGGAGCAGTATACATTACCCAACTCTTTAGACTAACCAATTTTCTACAAGGAAAATGGCTAGTGCAATGACCTTCCAAAAAATAAACACATTGTGGATATTCTTGGATAGACTTCTAATAAAATCTTCAATAGTAGAGGGACCAATATATTTATGAATTATGACCGAGTTCCAAAGCCTGGCCTTCGATATGAGTTTTGTGTTACATCATTTTTATGTGTTTTCCATGTGGCATTATTGACAACTCACACCCAATACACATAAAGTATATTAATGTTATATAGAATTTCTATAAAAAAAACATAAATGGATTCTCGATTAATAAAATTTAATACCTATCCAAAAAGGACCTCATAATTGGCCTTTATACTAACTATACATTTCGAATCTTACAATTGTAAGAATGAGACCATTTCTAGCTTTTTTGAAAAAATAATTGCTCAACATGAAAGTCATAATTGTTCTCTCCAATGTTCATCAAGTTTCCTTTTATAGACCTATATCATCACATAAATCCTTAGGCTTCGCAATAGATTTCCATTTTTTACTATTGTGATGACTTTATGTTGTCTATATATAGTATTGTCATATTTTGTTGCTTTATTTCATTATTTTCTATGAATCTTAAATAGATCAACATGTGTTTCTACAGTTGGTGACTAGAGAGACTGATCGACCATCTCCACATGTGGTCAATAGATCACTCCATAGTCTGGTATCATGTGTCAAGTTAAATCCGATTAATGTAAAATTTGTTTTCTTGTTCTGGTTAATTTTCATACTTTTGTATTAATGTAACATATTAGAAATGTGTATGCAACTACCAACAAGTTTATTTTTTCACCACCCATACATGATATCCCATGACCATCTTTCATTACACCCTTTGGTGGTGCACCTTCTCTATTTATCATGTCAAAGGTATTACAACAAACATGCTTTTGCATCCATGAATTATTTTTTACTTGTCTAATTATTTTACTTTTGGCTTGCAAATTTGTACCATGTGACTAGATCTCTTAGTATCCCTAATTAATTTGACTACCAAGCTATGTGTCATGGTGTAGAGTTAAGTAGTGCATTCAAGTACATTTTGTTGAATGTAAGGACCTTCACTTTCATGGTTTTGTAGTAGCCTAACTGAGTTGGAATTTGTTCTTTGTAGTACATGGTGGGAATTTTCCATGGTCACCCTGCCTTGGTAGTTCAAAGATGCAAATTTTCCTAGTGATTGGTATTATGATTTCTCCCTACATGGGCCATCCTCAAATATTGAAACCTATGGGATTTTATTGCCACCTACCCCACCACCGCTTCAAAGGCACCCTTATAATGCCGCCACACCTATTGTAGATTTGCATTAGAGAAATTTTGAGGTCTGAATGGGCCTCTTAAATAAAATAATAGAACAATATTTAAAATAATAAAATAAGAGTTATGAATTTTCAAAGGAAAAGAAAGAAAACTATTTTTCTAATCATATTTTCAACTTATCTACCTGTATGTTTACTGAAATTTCAAGTGTAGGCACTCATTACATGCAAAATTTAATTATATATTCACAAGTGCCTACACTTGAAATTTGAGTAAACCTACATGGAGATAAGTCGAAAATACGATTAAAAAAATAGTTTTTTATTTTCCTCCAAAACTATTTTATCCTTATGGTTGACAGCATCATCTTGAATCCTATTGGTTCTTTTAAAGTTGATGTTGATAGCACATTTTTTGTTTTGAGGCCCATTTTTACCTCAAAAATTCTCAAATGGAGTGGTCCTTCTTTTATTGCGTCAATTTGTCCTATATATTCCTATGTTCCTTCTATTGGTGTTGCAACCACCTTTATTGTCTCTACCAGTGCCACACCCCCCATTGTTTCCTCTATTGGTGTTACATATCCCATTGTTGCCTCGGATTACGATGTTCAATCGATATCTCCACCTCCTATCCAAGAATGCTAATCTCTATCATTGCTCGAGATAATCTTGGTTAGATCATTAGTTGATGAAATTCTTATCGAGCATATATGGAATTGATTTTAGTTGTTTTGAATTTGTCGTTAATTAATTCTTATGACTGCTACAAGGAGGAATTGTTGAGAGGCTTGGGTGGAGGAGGAGAGAAATTCCCTCAAGAGTAGTAGTAACATTTGTAGTGAGTGTCAATTAGGTTTAGCTCAGGTGGTTGGAAGGAATGATTGTTATCCTTCCGGCCTAGGTTCGATTCCTGTGACATGTTGAGCTCTTAACAAGTATATCATTCTAATGACTTTGAGTCGTGTTGTTGATGGGTCTTATGCCCTGAAGATTATATGGTTTACCTTGGGTACCATCCTCAAAATGAGGCGAAGTACTCGGGGGTTTTCTTCCAGCTTTGTAACCTGGAAAAAAAACATCTACAATGAGTGTTGTTATATTCAACTCTAATTGTATTTTGTAAGTTTTTTAATTGATAAAATTGTGGCAAAAAAACTTATATGAATGATGTTTCATATCCAGTCTCTAGAAAAGCACACCACTCCTCGATGCAAGAAGACTCAAGCTTCCTCACCCTCAAAGAAGAGGAAGTTCATATTTGGAGATGCATCTTGTAGTGGCAAGGGTAATTGAGTGACCCATTATATATCTTGGACATAATGTGCCATTATATATCTTGGGCATAATGTGTCATTTTGTAAAATATGTACATTTGAGCCAATTATATATATATATATATATATATATATATATATATATAATGAATTGTTTATGGTTTAATTTTTTGTGTTTTTTCAAGTGATTGTTTATTTAATGTTGACAATGAATGATATTGATGATGACAATGATGATGAGTAGGTTTTGTGAAGTGGAAATGGATCTCAAGGCATAAAGATGGCCACGGAACACAATTACCTACTTGATGAGAACTATTAGCTCAAAAAGAAACTCTAGTCTTAAAAATCTTTAGTCTTCCTTTAAAAATCCTTAAAATAAACTCTGAAAAGAAAAGTGATGTTACTAGTCTCACCTTTTTTTAGGGTTAAAATTATAATTTTAAAAAAAAACATAACCTTAGAAATCCTTATTTTGTTTTAAAAACAATAAAATCAACTTTCAAAAAGAAAAGTGGTGCTACTCGTATCAGTGTTGTTGGAGTTAAAATTATAATGTTTTTGAAACTGTGTTTACAGTAACACCACTTCTTTTTTAAATTTTATCACAAAACCATTTTATTTTATTTATTTAATCCTTAAACTATGCTCGTAAACACAAAAGTAGTGCTACCAGTATCACCATATTTTTAATGGATCAAACAGATAATTTAGAAAAATAGTGTTATCACTATCACCACATTTTTCTTGGTGTTATCACATCACCGCATTTTTCTTATAATCAAAATTTCTCAAAAATAATATTTACCTATATAGTCACTTTTTCTCATAGTTAAAATTTGCCACTTTTTTAAAAATGGCGGTACTAGTACGAATATTACCACTTTTCCACTTTTCTGATGGTAAAAATTTATGATATTTTTTTGAAAAGTGAGTATTAATATCATTGCTTATTTTTCATGGTAATGTGCATAAAATCAAATGAACAAACCTTTACCTTCTATGTTTAATGTAAAGAAATGCAAATGAACCATTTATTAATTTCTTCAACACAAGTTCTTAACATAAAAGTGAAAAATAAAAAATAAATAACCATAATCATAAATAATATATATATATATAATTATAATATGGTGTTCTGTTTTTTTTTTTTAGGATATCTCTATTCCAATTGAAGTGGTGGTAGGTTTGATTATCAAACTTTCAAGTGAATATAAGATGGAAATCAAGTTAAAAAATATCAGAACGTCCACTGTGTCTCAATTAGTGGAGGGGATTCATTTGGGCCAACTAAGGCCACTTACCTCGATGTGGTGCGAGTGCAATTCCTTTCATCTCCGGCTCTCACTACTTCATGATTCATTACACACCTAGATGTGGTTTAAATAATAAGGTAGAGATTTCTACCCTTTGGGCCTTGCTACTTCATGTTGATATCTTCAAGTTGAGGAAGCTCCAAGGGTTTGGTGACTCAAGGGTCGTGGTAGACTGGGTCAACGGGGCATCTTCACTTCAGGTGAGGCAACTTCATCCGTTATTGTGCCAGTTTCGTTCTTTCTAAGCACACTGGAGTGGTTCTCCTACACTCATATCCTCATAGAATTAAATGAGAAAGCAGATAGCCTATCCAAGGAATCCTTGTTGCTGGAAGATGGAGCTTTTATTGTACAGGAATTTTACGACAACCAATTTCTTGAAGAAATGTCTTGTACAAGAGGTTGAAAGTGGAATCACAAGAGGGTCAAGTGGACCAACAAATGAAAGTCAAACCCAAGCCAATACCTACCCACCCATCACAGGCATTCATTGCATATGAGAAGAGGTCATTCATTCCACAAAACCCTTTTGTTATATGCAACCAAACACCCAACTGTGACATAAACAAGGTAAAGACTAGAGGCTGCTCACACAAATGGATATGCAATATTTGTGGCCCTCCTTACATTGGGAGTTTTAGGAGGGTTAGGAACCATCTTTCAAGAATTGGGGCAAAGGAGTTACTAATTGTAAGAAAATAGCCAAGTTCCAAATATCAAATCTCCTAAGGATGCAAATTATAGTAGATGCAAGGTACACCTTCTCTACCCACAACATTCATGTCTCAACCTAATTCCAAGCTAACCCATCCACCTTTACACCTCCACTAGTGCCAATTGAGACATCTACATCGAAAAGGAAGGGTTCTTGTCTTGTAGAGTAGGTGCCACATTGACTAGCACATATAATATGCAACAAAAAGATGATACAAAGGATGCTAATGGCAAATTTCTTTTTGTCAATGGAATTCCTTTCCGTCTAATTGATCTCCTTATTATAAGATGGTCTAAGCTATTGCAGCAAAAATACCCTCATATGTGCCCCTAGTTGAAGATAAGTTATTGGTAATTTTAGAAAAGAAAATGTCCATTTTTCCGTGCAAAAGGAGTAGTTGAGAAAAACATGGGTGAGAGTGAGGTGTTTTATTGTTATGGATGGGTAGACAACGATTAGGAAACACCCACTGATCAACATCATAGTTATATCTATAACAAAGCCTTTATTTCGAAGTGTTATTGATTATTTTGTAAAGCACAAGGATGTAGCTTTTTTCAATTTTTCCTTTTTCAAGATGCTATAGAGGATGTTTGGCCCACAAATGTGTTGTCTGTTTTGACAAACGTTGCATGAGTGTGTCGATCAATGGGGCTACCAATTCACAGTATATACAAAGACATTTTTTAGACCCCTTGTGTGCATGCACTCTACAATGCATTGAAAGAGAATAGTTGCATGCACTCAACAATGCATTGAAAGAGATTAGCAAATTTCAATGAGCATTGGCAATGCATTGAAAGAGATTAGCAAAATTCAATCAGCATCAAGCTTGGTCACATTAGTGAGAGATGTAAAAATATTGTTTTGCATATCACCACACCTCCTCGACCCTACATAAGGCTCACTCAAGGAAGGAATTCCTTAAGCACACATATACTAGATATCTTATGAAAGAGAATAGTTGCATGCACTCAACAATGCATTGAAAGAGATTAGCAAAATTCAATGAGCATCGGGCTTGGTCACATTAGTGAGAGATTTGTTGATTTTTCAATAGGCTAGGTTAAGCATGAAGTTTATTCAATTTTATCATTTAGCCATAACCATAAATGTTGCAGCAATCAAGATCACAAGAAGAATCACCATGCACAAGAACACAAAATGTATCCTAGGAACCCTTCTCAACAAGGGAAGAAAACCTAGCCAAATCCTTTGATATATTCTTCAAGAGGAAGACCTTCACCTCCAAGAAATACCTAGCACACAAGAGGATGCTTAAACCCTAGAAATCTAGCACCCAAGAGAGGTGCGCACATTTTCCCAAAGAAGTGTACTTGTTGAAATTTCCAAACTCACAAGAAGGATGTGATTCCACAATGGGGAATTTCCCTTTACTTATATTAGACTTATCCCATCAACCAAAGTGTCTATTGGCTCAATAGGGTCGACCTCACTAAGTCATATTATTATTATTATTATTATTATTATCTTTTACATTTATTATTAATCACATTAAGGTGGGGCCGACCTATACCCTTTACATAACAATTAGAGTTGCAGGCAAGTCTGACTCTTGAAAAACATATAGCAAAGGATCTGATACACCCATTAGTGCTCATCCACTAGGGCACATCCATAGGGATGTCATAGCTCTGGCTCACTGCATTACACAGAAGAACCAGATCTACACACGTTCACTTGTGCTCATCCACAAGAACATCCACTCTACAGATATTCTTTCCCACTGCCTCACACAAGAGAATCATGTGGAGTTTTCTCGTCAACTCTGTTGCTCAGAGGAGGCTAACACGCCATCTTCATTTTTGTTCACATGACGATGCACCCAGCGCTTTGGGATTTCACACGTTCACCTTGTGCTCAGCCACAGGCACGCCCAACTCATCAAATCGCATTTCCCACTGGATAATCATCTTGAGTTCTTCTCACTCTTTGAATGGAGGAGGTCATATCTACATTCCTAGCTCTATCTCATGCAGGAACCATGTACCCTTCTTAGGGGCTTTCTCTCAAGTTTGTAAGCTAAGAGAAAGACTTCACATAGTTGCAATGATCCACACCTCACAGGTTTGTAAGCTGGAGAATGTCTCACATAGCTTCATTCATCAACACTCCCTCTCATCTAGGGAGGCATTCTTCATAATGTCAGGGCTCACACGGATGTACTCTAAATTTTGTTTTTGGCTGGATTCATCAATACTCCCTCTTAACTAGGAAGGCATTTTTCTCCAAGTTACTCTGGTGAAGATGTCTGTAATTTTCTCATGTGTAGGAAGGTACTGCATGTGTACGATTTTCCTCTGCATCATATCTCTGATATAACGATATTTCATCTCATCGTGTTTTGATCCATCAGGAAACATTGGGTTCTCAAAGAGCTTTACACACGACTCTTGGTTATCATCATAGGATCCATCTCATGGTCAAGTAAAGTTGTCAGAAGCTTGTGAAGCCACATTGCTTCGCACACTTGATGATATATACTATGCCTTTGTAGTACTCAAGGTCACATAGTTTTGTTTCATGTTGTATCAGGAAACCATGGCAAACTTTATAGTAGAACATCAACCGGATGTGGTCAATCTGAATCAGCATATCCTGCAAACTCAAGTTCACACTGGAGGCGTATCTTAGGCCATATCCAATTGTGCCTCGTATATTTCTCAATACATCTTTTGTTGTTGTCTAGTGAGTCTGTCTAAGCATATTCACTGCATGGCATAAATCAAGTCTAGTGTTAACCAGATACATCAGTGATCCAATCAGCTGTGGATCAGTCTCGACTGAATCATCATGAATCCATCATGGTGGATTTTGCATTCTGTCATACTGAACTTCTTTAATATTTTCACGGTATATTTTCCTTGACTCGGGAAAATCTTGTCGATCCTCTGTCATACTTCTTGTCCCAAGAAGTAGTGCATCATACTCAGATTCTTCATCTCGAATTCAAAAGTCAAAGGATTACTTGTTTTCAACAATAAGGCTTTCTGAATAAGTCATAAAAAACAGGGTCTCGTCACCAACATTGTTAATGATATAGGTTTGGATCAGCAACACTCTTGCTGAAATCCAAACTCATCGAGAATCTATTTGTCTGATATAGTTTCCAACTCATTGATGGTAGTACGGATGGAAGTGCAATGGGTTTACTGGAACAAGTCTCATCATAGACAACTCCCTCTGTTTGTAAGAAATCTCTGGCTATAGATTTCATTTAGTATTTCTCGACACTTCCATTAGCTGCATACTTGATCTTATAGATCCACTTGGAAGTTATCACGGACTTCCCTTCTGGTCCCTGAATAATATATTATACATCATTCTTTAAGATATACCAGTATTCTTATGTTACGACATCTTGCCATACATGTTCTCCTATTACTTCTTTAAGACAAGGAAGCTCAACATCAATGAAGTGGCTCATGACTAAAGGATAGCTCAAAAATCTCTTTTGCTTTCTCAGAATGTGCCTTGAAAGGCTTGTATGTTTCTCTGCCTCTTACAGAGTGAGTCTAGGTAGCCCTTTTATGTCCTACTGCAATATCTCTGAACATATCAACTGGAGCAACTGGATCAATTGGAATAATGCTTGTCTCCCTCTGAACTGTTGAAGGGGGAGAAGGCATTGTCTCATTGTTAATCTCCATCTGAGATTCTCTGGATTTTTGAAAAGCTATCTCTTCTTCAAGGGCAACATCGTTTCTGCTTGTTCTTGTATGATGAGCAAATTAAATATGGTTTGGACTCCCGTACCAGGGGTAATGGTCCAAAAATTGAGAGCTCTCGTACTAGAAATAATATTCATCATTTATTTGAAAAAATGCAATCAACTATAAAATTAGGGATCAATTGATTTACCTAGTTGTAGTCATGTCCTTTTAGAGGAAGTACTTCTCCTTTCTCTTATCTTCACTCTTTTGAGGTGGATATGGATCAATGTCAGCGGTGGAAGCATATTGTCTTCCCTTCTTCCTGGTTGGACAGTTTCTTGCAATGTGTCCATAGTTGTCACATCTGATGCACTAAATTTCCGAAACATCTCTTCTTTGATAACCTGGATTGGATGAAGATTTCTTTTGAATTTTCCTCCCTTCTTTGTATGAAGTGCAAGAGAATGATTTTCTTCTGATGAATCTTCTACTCCTCTATTTCTAAGTCTAAGTTCTTCTTGAGTGCAATCTGTCCATAGACGCCCAAAGGTTGGTAGAGCTTCTTTTCCACTGATACTCTGAATGAAAGGCTTCCATGATTTTGCAAGATTCTGGAGAGTGGTTAAGACAAGTTCTCTATCATACATGATTTCTCCAATGGTCTCTAGATGTTCTTTAATGTTTGACAACTTCATAAAGAAGAGTGCAACTATGTCATCATTCGTCGTCTTGGTACTTTGAAGTTGGCTCTTTAAGGTAAGAGCTCTGAGAGTGTTGTCACTTTCAAACATTCCTTTTAGCATTTTATACATATCATAGGTTGTCTTCAGATTGGCAATACAGGGTAAGAGGTAATCTCTTACTGAGTAGATGAATATTTTTCTTGCTTTGACATCTTCTTATTTTCTTATCCTCTTCTCTATATCGGTAGTTGTCTCTAGTAGAATTTTAGTTGTTTACATCCAAGAGATCATCCTCTTCAAGAGTGACTAGAAGCTTTGATTTCCAGGGGCTAAAGTTGTTTGCTCCATCAAGCCTATCTTATACTAATGTTTTGTTCTTCATTTGATTGTTTTCATTGAACACTTGCTGACTGGACTTTGAAAAACTAATGATTAGGTTGAATCTACAACCTTGGTTTATTTGGACTTATGACTGCCAATAATCAATTCGATAGTATCATTGAGATGTTTGTTGATTCAAGAAAAACATTTCTTCAGAAACCCTAGAATTAATATTCTGTAGGAATTTTCGGTACCCTTGAAACCCTAGGTCCAAAAATCAAAATTTATCGTAATTTCGTTTTGAGAGTTTCTGGAGATGCGTTGGAAGAGGTCGTACTCTTCTATGCCAAAAGTAGCCCCAGCGTCCAAGTATCAAGGGTTGAATCACCATTGAGAAGGAGGTCGTACGGATTTTTTGAAAACCCTAGGAGGGTCGTACGGTTCTACAAAAGAGGAGAGATGACTGATAAAAGCTTGTAGCTTGTGCAATGGGTTCTTCAAGACCTAAGCTCTGATACCATGTTGATTTTTCAATAGGCTAGGTTAAGCGTGAAGTTTATTCCATTTTATTATTTAACCATAACCATAAATGTTGCAGTAATCAAGATCACAAGAAGAAGCACCATGCACAAGAACACAAAATGTATCCTGAGAAACCCTTCTCAAGAAGGGAAGAAAACTCAGTCAAATCCTTTTCCATATTCTTCAAGAGAAAGACCTTCACCTCCAAGAAAGACCTAGCACACAAGAGGGTGCTTAAACCCTAGAACTCTAGCACCCAAGAGAGGTGTGCACCTTTTCCCAAAGAAGTGTACTTGCTGAAATTTCCAAACTCACAAGAAGGATGTGATTCCACAATGGGGAATTTCCCTTTACTTATATTAGACTTATCCTATCAACCAAAGTGTCTATTGGCTCAATAGGGTCGACCTCACTAAGTCATATTATTATTATTATTATTATTATTATCTTTACATTTATTATTAATCACATTAAGGTGGGGCCAACCTGTACCCTTTACATAACAATTAGGGTTACAGGCAAGCCCGACTCTTGAACAACATATAGCAAAGGATCTGATACACCCACTAGTGTTCATCCACTAGGACACATCCATAGGGATGGCATAGCTCTAGCTCACTGCATTACATAGAAGAACCAGATCTACACACGTTCACTCGTGCTCATCCACAGGCATGTCCACTCTACAGATCTTCTTTCCCACCGCCTCAAACAGGAGAATCCTCTGGAGTTTTCTCATCAACTCTCCTGCTCGGAGGAGGCTAACACATCATCTTCATTTATGTTCACATGACGATGCACCCAGCACTTTGAGATTTCACATGTTCACCTTCTGCTCAGCCACAGGCACGTCCAACTCATCAGATCGTCTTTCCCACTGGATAATCATCTGGAGTTCTTCTCACTCTCTGAATGGAGGAGGTCATCTCTATGTTTCTAGCTCTCTCTCAGGCAAGAACCAAGAACCATGTACCCTTCTTAGGGTCTCTCTCTCAAGTTTGTAAGCTGAGAGAAAGACTTCACATAACTGCAATGATCCACACCTCAAAAGTTTGTAAGCTGGAAAATGTCTCACATTGCTGCATTCATCAACAAGATTTAGAAAGGTTTTTTTGCATATTACCACACCTCAACCCTACATAAGGCTCACTCAAGGAAGGAATTCCTCAAGCCCGCATATACTAGATATCTTAGCAATTATCTCTTATTGAAGAGAATGCTGGGGGAAATCACCATCAACGACCATGGTTGTGTCTACGACATGGAAGAGGGGACATAATCCAAGACAAATGAGGGGAAAAAGATCAAGCTTCAAGTATCAGATGATGATTGGTGGGTAGATTGCAATTATTTGCTATCATTTAGACCCTACAGTAGAGGCCATTCATTATACTAATACAAATGCCCTAGTAACGAAGAAATCTATGAGACGTTTGATAGCATGTTAGGTCAAGTAAAGGCAGATATTTGTCAAAGAGAGCTCTCATTAGAGTTATATATGAACCATATTCAACCCATTACTGAATGTAAGTGGGATCACATGAACACACATTTGCACATAGTAGCATATACACTATATCCAAAATGGTATGTGGAAAGCCCTAGGAAAGTTCCTCCCACTGATGATCCCTAGGTAAAGAATGGATTTCAAGTTGCCACTACAAAGATTCACAGTGCATTGGGGACAAAATTTCATAGAAAGATTGCTCGATTGGCAGGTCTCACAAGCCCCTTAAACAAGTTTGATGCAATGGAAAATTAATAAACTTAGGTCGGGATGACCCAATGGGTTGGTGGAGGATGCATGGGAATGATGTTCCAAAGCTCCAATATCTTGGTATTCCTCCATTGTCTCGGATTGTTATAACCTTTGCAATAGAACGAAATTGGTCCATATATAGCATCATCCACTCTATAAAGAGGAATAAACTTACTTCGAAGGGAGCACGAAAGCTAGTTACAGTATATAGTGCCCTACCTATTGAACCTAAAAAGTACCTATTGAACCCAAAAAGACACCAAAGTATAGGAAGGGGCAATGACATGATGAGATGTGGATCTAGTGGAGGATGCACAAATATGAAGAGGAAGGACTGAATGAGGTGCATCATGGTTTGGTTGGTGTGCCATTGAGTACTCTCGAGAGTGACTCTAATCTACATGGTGAAATCGACATTCTCATGGATGGTGTTGATGTCTTCCAACAACATATGGATGTGCATAGAACTTGCAACTTGAGCATCGATTTTCATTTGATCTCTTATTTTTAACTTTTTAAATTTTATGTTATGAATCGTGATACACTTCATATATTTTACTTTTTAAGTTTTATGTTATGAATTGTGATACACTTCAATCCCCGAGAGTTGGACATCAATCGCAAAGTCTTTGAGTCACTCTTCACTATTTACTTGATACCATTATTAGTGTTTTGTATCATTGTATTCCATTTATCTATGATTTTCAGATCAATGTCATTTAAATCTTTTAAATTCAATGATAAATAGAATGGTGTTTGATTAATCATGATTGTTTCAAACATGTCACTGTAAACATATATTTCATGCTTTCATGGTTCATGTTTGTGACTTGACATCATTTTTCATATAATTAAATCTTTATTTTTTAGAATTTCGAACAAAGTCCCCTTTATCAAAGGCCCACAACGTCTCTCATGAGGTTTCTTAAAATTAGGGTGGTGTTCCAACACATCACTCAAAGACGTTTCCCTACTTTTGCTTTCCCCCATCGCCATTCCAAAAACTTGGTGGCACATTTGTTTTTACTTGTCAAGCAAGCTTTCCTTAATACCTTTATTTTCATAATGAGCTGAACCATGCCTTGTTCTTTTCTCATAATTGATGTAACCAAACCTTTCATGCCAAAGTTTACTTTTAAACTTGTGCTCAATTATTAGTGCCTTTTATTCAAGTTGGGGTAGCTGCAAACATGGAAATCCCTACTTCCACACCTACAACCTATACTCTCTCGTGTCAAGTTTCATATGTAGCCTTTAGTGGGTTCCAAGCTTCACTAGAAGTGTGTCCAAAACATCAAGAATTACCTCCATTTATTACAAACGTGATAATAATGGCTAAGGCCTCTCTGTCCCTTCCTTCAAGCACCTTATGTATCTGACTTGGTCTTTTCTCTACTACGGTGTAAGTGCATTTTTTTACTTTAAATTTCCATACACCAGAAGTTCTTACCATCCAATTTCTGCGAATCATAGAGAGAAGGCTTTTTATTAGTCCTGTCATTTTCTTCAGCTATTGATCTTGGTCTACAACCATTCTTCCACCAGCCTCTCGTGATACAACTCTTCATTATTTTTTTTCAATCTTATTTTCTTCTATTGTTCTTGGTCTGCAACCTTTCTCATGAACCTACACCAGAGCTCCGCCACCTTGTCCTGGCCCAACTCTCTACCTTTTGTTGCTCCCGCCATTTTCGATAGTTATTGTTCTTGATCCACAACCTTTCTCCCAAATCTTTAACAGAGTTCAATCACCCTCTTGCCGTCCAACTCTAGTTTTTTTTTAAGCAACCCTAGAAACAAATATTCTCTCGATTACTTCAATACAATTTCAAGACACGCAGTTGTAGACTGGTAAAAAATGATGCCCGGGCCAAATATGCCTCTGGAGTAGAGTGAATTAAACATAAACCAACTGTAATTATAAAAAACCTGACATTAGTCTCAGTTCCTGCAACAACCCATGGTCATATTCTTACCATCTCTGCATTTATCACACTTCTTTACAAGTATAACACTTCTCAGCTTCATGCAACACTTTCCAAGCTTCATACGACTCCTCTCAGCTAACATGCAACACTTCTTAAGCTGCACGCAATGCTTCTACGTCTACACAAACAGTGATCACTTTGATAGGAGAGACTAAAGTGACGGCTAGGTCACGTTTCCTCTGAACCAATTCTTCGTTGGCTGCCACGAACTAAGCAGAATTAAAAGAAGCAAAATATTTTGGAGTAGAAAAAAGATATTTGAATAGTCTTACCAAAAAGCTGACGACTGCATAAGGTGACTGTGTTCTCCAGCTTGTTTGCATCCTCCCTTTCAAACTTTTAACACTTTCTTCTCATAGGCACACAAACACTTCAACTCTGATAAGCAAAGCAGAGAAAAACAAGACGGAAAGAACATACGGGAAAAGAAAGAGGCAATTCTTATTCATTTTGATCCATGGCAAAAGCCATATATTGATAATACAAAATTTGCCACAAATAATCTCTCGCAAATTGCATCCTCGTCTCCTTGTGCAAAAGCTTCTTTGATCCGTGTCCCTTACCGTCTTTTTTATTTGTCCATATTAAATTGACTTTATTATAAAACTAGATATTTAACACAAAATGGGCATTACTATTCTAATACATTCCATTCAAATATATATATATAGGATGATTACGTGTAACCTTTGATAACAGGAGCTTCATCACTGCAATGAGGCAAGTTTATCAAGTTCCATTGATAAAAGCACCTTACCACACATACATACAAAGAGAAAATTTAGCCAGACTTTTACTACTTCCGAAAATCACTGCAAAAGGAGATATAACCTGTGAAGGATAACACTACAGCCACTTGTTACGCAGGTCAATGATGTTAACTAACTTTCAGGATCCTGCTAGTTTGACACTCAGCAGATACAAGTCATGCACATAATTTACCTCAATGCCTCCTTACACAGAACAAAGGCCTCGGTTAAAAAATTTCAAAATGATAAAGGGGACTATATCATTTCATCAAACCAACCAAACACCAGACTATTGAACCAGAGGGCAATGTATAAGTTATAACAGAGGATTAGGAATTATTTTATCAGTTAGATAGTCAGAATATGCCTTTTCTACAAGGAGGTTATCACATACCTTCAATAGTCAGTTACGACGATCAAAACTAAAATGTCATGAGTTCAAGGCTGTTACCACTCAAAGCCCTTTCTAGCCTGGAGTTAAATTTGCTGCATTTGACAACCTGTAGGCTTAGTGTTTGAAGAGAAACGTAATGAACATCAATATTTTAAGTTAAAATTCAAGTAGCATTAATTGATGCAAATGCCATCAATATTTGAACTTTAAGCAGAGCTCCATGCATGTAGCAGACAGTTTAACAATCTTATCATAACAAAAATGTAGTGAAATGTGCCATGTTTTAAAGGTAGGGTCAATCTTTATAAATAACAGTAATTCAGCTGCAAGCGAATCATAATCATGTGGTCACCCCCTTGATTGTGCACTATCTAGTTACATAGGGTTCCCATATACCACCCATATTTCATAACAAAATTGAATGAGTAATAGAGTGTCCCTAAGTTTATTTAGAAAACCGCATAAAATTGTCAGCACAAAAAACAAGCTTACAAAATATTTTCTGCATTCAGCGTGATTTATCAATGTCCATATTTTCATATTAATTGATGAAAATGCCATCAATATTTGAACTTTAAGCATAGCTCCATGCATGTAGCAGACAGTGAAACGTAGTGAAATGTGCCATGTTTTAAAAGTAGAGTCCATCTTTATAAATAACAGTAATTCAGCTGCAAGTGAATTGTAATCCTGTGGTCACCCCCTTAATTGTGCACTATCTAGTTACATAGTGTTCCCATCTACCACCTATATTTCATAACAAAATTGAATGAGTTATACAGTGTCCCCAAGTTTATTTAGAAAACCACATAAAATTGTCAGTACACAAAACAAGCTTACAAAATATTTTCTGCATTCAGCGTGATTTATCAATGTTCATATTTTTGGTACTACTATAACTGGAACCAAACAGCCAACACAAATTTTATTACCTTGCTACATGCTTAAGAAACAAACGACTAAAATGTTTGAAAGAGTGTGCCATGTGAAAACTAGCATGTTTAAAGTTTTAAACACGTTTTCTCCGACTTTGAAAAGATGTGCCATATATACGTATCATGGTACAAACTGTAAGTAACTAAAAAGTGCAAGATCGCATACACTGCTGATTGGGCCAAACATATCCATAAAAATTAATTGCATGTAAGACTAGAGCCGAACAGTCAGAATAATTGTGTTGTCTTCCTTATCACAACATAATTTAAGGGAACTGCCGACCATATATTTACACATTTAACTGTAATATCTTCTTTAACAAGATGAATGAAATTTGACATCACCTGTTCTCTCGTTAGAATGTACTCTTCTTTGTTTGTTTGATATGTTACATGGGCATGTACATTGTGATGAATCGTTTGGCATTAAATAGAACATTTAATGTTCATGTATTCTATTTTCTAATTGCAATTAAGTTGAACAAGAAACAAAAATAATAAAGAAAAAGGAGAAAATTCCAAAAATAAAATTGAAATTTTCTAAAGGTGACAAAGGAAAGGGCATTTCAGGATACAATACATCATGCACCTCATTTGCACGCATAATCCAACAGTATGCAATATGTCACTCTTTTCCTGTCGATGACTGACTGCTATTGGTTTTGACCGAATCCTCGTTTCCATGACTGCTAGAAGAGGCATCATGAACACAATGACAAAGCGACAGCCCTCTAGCACAAGCCTTTTCCGCAAGTTTAAGACCCACATGATCAGAGCTTTCATCACTTGGTGAGATCTTTCCTTTTCTGACTTCAGATGACACCTCCTGTAAGTTTAGAAAAATGAATCCATAAAAAAATCAGGTTCAAGCTCGATTCTTTGCTTAGTTAAATAACTTCAACAATCCATCCATATAGTCATATTATTTCACCTGCATCTGCTCCTGCTCCTCAGAAGCATAAGAGGAGTGATTAGATTGACGATGAGGGGCTTCTGGCATTGAACCTGGAGTCTTTAGTTGTAAAACTATATGCTTAGCATCATCCAAGTGATCACTTCTGCTACCAGAATGATTTGGAGATGACCTAGGCCCATTGTTTGTTAGATGTCCATGTGATATATCACTTGCCGTTGACTTGCCTCCTTGCTGAGATTCTAGGTTTTCACCAGAAGCTTGAGCTGATATTGTTGCACCAGCAGACTGAGATGTACCAGTTGTGCTCTGAGGTCGATTCCCTGGATGTTGCTGTAGTTGTACAAGGTAGCCTGGCAGAGGTTGTACAGATGAAGGATACTGTGCTGATGGTCTCTCAACGTGAGTGTGTGAATTTATTGGAGAAGAATATGGTGGAAATGCTAGATATGGATTGCTTCCATCAGTGCTCCTATTTCCAAAGAATGGATATGTCTGAAAAGAGGGGTGCATGGGAATAGTTCCTGGGGGAACAGGAACATGAACAAAAGGAGGTGCCATGAGAGGAGTCTGTGTATGACCTTGCAGTGGGGTAGGGTGTGAATCAGGTACTGCAGTTGATCCTGGATGTGGAACTGGCACAGAGTATGGGAAAGGGGGCGCCCCCATCATCATTGTTGGATCCACAGCTGTCCATGAGAACATTGTCCGTACACGTTGTTCATACTGACTTTGCAGCTGATCAATTTCTGCCTTCAATGTAGCTTTCTCTTCTCTAAGTTCATTCTTCTCCTGTACAAGCTGCTTGTTGAGCCAATCCAAAACACACACCAAAAAGATTAACACCAGACACAAAGAATCAAACTTATCTGGCAAAACTGACTTGACCATGTAAATGTTTTCAGCCACAAGATCAGGTTAGGGATGAAGACATGAAAGTTACATCACGAGATTCTTCCGTTAGAGATGTTTGATCATTCTTCAAGCGTTTTACTTCAGCAGTCAAGTCCTTCAACATCTGAATGGTATCTCCAAGGATAGTTGCCTTATCATTTTTAGGTCGATCGGGATCTGAATATTGAAAAATAGAATAGTCAGAACAAAATCCTAATAGGACAAAAAAGGAGAATACTTGAAAAAACCACTCATGTATTTTCCAATAATCTTTAAATGCTCATGCATTAAATGTATTCAAATGGTGAGAGGCTAAACATGGTTGGCGTTGCAAAAAAAACTTATAAAATCTTAAATATAGGATACAACTTTGCCTTTTTCTGTCATACCCTCTTAAAAAGTTCTTCAGCGGGCATATATTTTTTTCATTACAGAAAACAAGCATTCTACGATAACTCCTCTACAATTAACCAAAACCGTTTTTTTTAATGTAATGATTTGGTTGAATACAGTGATAGGCATAGCGTTCAGCTTCAATTTGTAAACATCTCAGAGACTAAAAGATAGGTAGCTTCTTTGGCTCTCAACAGATATCCTCAAAACAAAGGAAGAGAGAACTGAAAGATGGTCAACTGATCAATGAGCTTAGAAGTCGCAACTTTCTATTATAACAAGGGAGTATGTGAGGCATCTGCAATCTACTATAATCTCAATCAAAGCAAATCCAAAATCAACATAAAAGTGTACATCAGAGGAGTCCTAAGAAATACAATTGTGGGGACGATAAAGACTGTTCATGCTCCCCAACTACAAGGTATGACAAAGAGGTCATCTATAGGTTCCAAATTCACTGGGGTCTTTCTGCTCTCTCCTGGATAATAATTTGGAGCTGAAGAGAGAGCTGAGATGGATAAAGAATCTCTTCTATTTGAATCTGACTGGTCCACCATACTAGTGCAGAAACTATTGATTCTCAGCCTATGAAGAAGCCTATTTGGAGGTTGGATCTGTTGTTTAGTAGTCCTAGTTGAGAATCTACTAGGTCATCTAGCTCACCGATTATCAACAAGGGATAAAGTAAAAAATTATGCTACCATCAACAAATAATCAGAAGTGGTCAATGGGAAATGCAAAGATCCAGCACATGGTAACCATATCTGGAGGGTGCCTAACAATTAAAATACATCCAACTAGAACTGCACAAGGGCAAAAAAACATAAATGCAATAAAACAGAGGTAACTACCAGAACTTGAAATGAAAACAAAAGTGAGGATTGTTCAACAATCAAGGAAGAATGTGTTATTCATCATATTTACAATAAATTATCCATCATATTTTAAGATATTTTATAGTCAACCCATTCTACAATTGTCCAAAGAATAGGAGATATATAGTTAGATTAAAAATGACTATAATTCCTTCTATTGTTTGTTGAAACATGAATGATGCCCAAGTCCTGTCCTTTGGTCACTTATCACTTTAGTCACCTGGTTCATGTTCGTGTTCGAATTCGACAACAATGAAATTCGATAAAAATTTGCCAGGTTAAAAACCTCTGATAAAATTTGCTATTAAATTCGAATATATATATATATATATTATTTATTATTTATTATTAACTTATATAGAATTATTAGAACTATATAACTTATATTTTTATATATAATATAATAATAAATAATAAATATATTACATACTATATTAATAAATATAAAATAATATGTATAATTTTATAAATAAGATATATATGAATATAAATATAATGATAACAAGAGAACTTAAAAAATTAACTTGTATAAAATTATTAGAACTATATAACTTGTATTTTTATATATAATATAGTAATAAATAATATATATACATATATATATATATTAAATTTAGTAAATATAAAATAATATATACAATTTTATAAATAAGATATATATAAATATAATAATAAGTCAACTTAACTTTATACTTACAAACAAAATAACAAATATCATATGAAAATAAAATAAAACCAAAACTATAACTCTGATATAAAATTAAATTTATCAAATATATCCATCGTCAATAACCCGTAATCAAATCCGTCCAAGTCAATAAGCTGTAAGGTCTCCAACCAACAAATTCTCTTGACCCGACCCGATTCACAGAGATTGTGTCCATTGGAGAATACACAACCGAACCATGGCATTCGTTTGTGATCTGCGAAGAGGCATTCTGGGAAGTTAGCAACCATTCCGAGATATGCTAGTGCGTAGAGGCATCCTGGCAATGGAAACTATTCCAACGATAAAGAGCACCTGTAATCAATTTTCCGAAGGAAACCTACAGGTTACAATTCAAAGAGCTAGAACATTCGAGGGCATATCCGTCGGCATCAATTATTAAAAACACATTGAACATTAATTAATTAATGATGGCTCTGTGGAACCGTGAACTGCAAACTATATTAGCTGAACCTGGTAGAATTTGTGCGGCTGATGATTAAATGCACCAAATTTTGAATTTGATCCTTAAAATTCAGTGAACGCGGTGATTAAGCTTATCGCTGATGGTACTAAACTTGAAAAAGAAAGTGAGATGCCAGGGCTTGCAAGATCCCATCTAGCCCCATGCTGTTAATCATGTACTCTAAATATGATTAAAAGTAACTTGCAATAGCTCTTTCATTCCATTCTTCCTAAGCAAAGATGTCCCATCTATCCTCCAAGATCAAACAATATGTGGAATTTCATAGTAGGAATGTGCAGGTAACTCGTCAAATTTCAGTCATGTCTTATACAACACCAACTGATCATTCAAACGATCCTTAAACCTTCTTCAACTAGTTTTCAGGATCAAACATATATCATGGCGCAGACTGAAGAAAGATGATAAAAATAAAACACCCTATTTCATTGAACAACCACTTCATTAAGAAACTCTAAGCCAAAGGAGGACTCCAATTATAAACTGCACCACCCCAATAGGGAGGTTAAGTAATCATTGATTACAAGTGAGTTTACAACACAAAAGAGAAGCTACCATCTGCAACATACATAGTACATTTACTACCTTGGCTTTCCTTCCAACAGGCAAATGCTGAAGAAGGTTCATCAATTCTGCCATCACAGACACCCCAAACAACTACTCAAAATCGTTTCCTTAAATATAATAGTTACTCTGTACGAGAAAGATATTTTTCTACCTGATTCATAACCTTCTACTACTTTTGACAAATCACGATCTCACTTAAGAACCAGAATGTTGATACACTGCTATCTGAGTTGTGTCCAATGCTCTCCTCTGCTTATTCAAGGGGAAATTTATCCTCGACCACCTTCATTTCCATGTTATCCCATAGAGCGCCAAGTTAGCTGATTTCTTTGGCATTTAAATATTGGGCTTTAACTTAAAGGGGTTCTTTCTACTGCATTTGTTCTCCCCTCCCCACTTTCCTAACCTTCTTTCAATCACAAGAAGCCGAAGTCTTCATCATTGAAAACTTTCTCTACAATCTCCCAAAATACTAGAATTTCCCGAATCAATAACACTCAGAATGTACACATGCAATTGTAGAATTCCTGATTCACAAATGAAACTTCAAACAAGGCACTTCAGCCAACAGTAACTTACATAATTGCGAGTTTAAATGGCCTGTCAAATCGTTCACAAACCCAAAGACAGCTCCTTGGAGAGTGCCCCAACTTCCAAGAAGTATATACAAGACTGTACATACTCCAAACTGCCACCCATTTTGTATGGTTTGTAGTCCTGCAAATTGTTGCAGGCATAGAACAACTGATCATATCAATAATCACTTAGGTGGCTTGTTCCAAATTCCAATAGAATTTGGGAAATTCCCCAAACTGAGTAATTCCCCGAGTTACATAATTCTGAGAAATATAAAGAGAACAATAAAGGAAATAATAATTTCTAGCAGAAAATAAAAAAATTATGTTGATACTGAATACGGCATTTACAGGCAGCATATCAGACTCCAAATAGAGAGCACACACCCACAGTAAGAGTTGTACAGAATGATCAGCTTCTGCGTCTTCTGCATGTCTATTATACAAGATCACAACGTTTGGGAGTTGGGCTGATGGTTCAAAGACAACTGTCCAAGTAACTTTTCACACATCGACTCTAACAATGTCACGGACTTATTATTTAACTATGTATACAAAATGATCACTAACATTGATCCCCTGCTGCTGTAAATTTGAGCATCTTGTTGAATATTATTATATTACAAAGATAACACAATGTCATCAGTAGTAGTAGAAGTAGCAATAACAGAAGTGATCAATCCCGTTTCAAAAGAAATAAATGGCAGTCAATGAGATGCATTTGGAGCCGAACTTATGATGAGAACTGCAACTTGTTGACTGGGATAACAAATACTGGGACTTCAGCAGGAATGGCAAAGGACTGGGAAGAAGCAAATATTGGGCTGCTTCATGCAAAGGAATGGAACCCATGATTGGACAGCCTCCCAGAGAAAGCAGTGCAGAAGAACACAAACAAAAATGACATTGAAGGCCAGCACAAAATGATGTTAATGGACTTGGTGCTGCTTTTAAAAAACTGATAGCTCCATGGATTGAATTTCTACCAATGACCTGGGTACCTTGCCAAATGCCCCAGTCAGGCAATTTGGTTAAGGACTCATATCCATGGGTAGTTTGTTTTGAGTTCTTGAGTTTACATGATAAATAAATAAGATTTCAAAACAATGTTGGTGGCTTGAATGATCTGCACCTTTCCATTTTGCTCCTTTGCCTATGTACATCACAATTCCTGTAAATTTGCTATTTCCTCATCTTCTCCCTGTGTTCCACCTATGGCGACCATTTTAATGTCCGCAACTCCTCTTTATTTTACTTTCTAAATTCCTCTTTATTTTACTTTCTAGAATACCAAAATTGACCCTCTAGTTCAGTCAGATTAGCTGACAAGGACTTGGCACTGCCTCCATCTCCTTAGTCATCTTCCCCCATTACTGTCGAAGATCTCTCTCATTTAACATCTTCTTGGTCATTGCATATCCTTCCTCCGTCACTTCCATGTTACTTGCTACAGAGGTGTACAGATTGTAGTACTAGTACAACTAAACCTCCAAACCAAAATTTGCTAGCTGGTCTCTAACTTGCTGGAAGTATGTGTCATCAATTTACCTTTAGCAGTATCCTATTAGACTCCAGGAAGAATGTCCAAAACCAACAATTTGGGTACAAAGAATTAAAATTTAACATGTTGGTCGAGTGGTCACTGGCATCATCGAAACATTCTACTTCTTTTATTAATACCTGACCTGTACACTTCCATTCCTTTGGGTGCTCCACTAAGTATCCTTATCATCTGCTCCCCCAATCCCAAAGCTTCTTGCACAGGTTCCTCTAAAGCCTGGGGTACACTCCACATACCTTAAGTCTGGAGGCAAACTAATTATAGAAATCAAGGTCAGCTCTGCACTTGGAGAAGTTAGCTGAACAGCGCGGTCTTGATTCTAACTCTAAGGAAGGAAGTCATAGGGGGATTGTATTAAATTTTCTAGACCATGGTAAACAAACGCAGCACCAAAAGAACTACTTAAAAAAAATAGATGCTGGAAACTGAAAGCCACTCAAAACTGTGACTCTAATAATGCTAGAATCTATAAACACATACTGCAGAAAATATATGACGGCAACTCAGTCCTATCATATTAATTCTAAACTGCAATCTGTGACAGGTAAAACAGCCAACTAATTCACTGCTCACTGCTGAACTGAATGAATAAAACACAAACCCCAGCCATCTTATAAGAGAAGAATGTTGCTTTAGGGTTACAAAATTAGCTGTGACTCCTAGATCTATGGCAGTCTTGGGATCTGATAGATTTTAGGGAAAAAGAAAAACAGTGATATCTTTTCAAAAATTGAACTCTACAGTACAAACAGATCAGCACTTTAAAACAAAATCTGAAGTAGATAAAATACCGAAAATACAAGACTGAATATGCTAAAGAGAACAGATTTAATCTAGGATTGATCAAGAACAGAAAAATAACATTTATGAATATTAAAGTTTTAAACTAAGCTAGAAACATAAGTAAACCATAGTAGAATCAGATCTGAACTTTATCTTAGCAAAATAAAGAAAGAGGTACCTGATGTATGGCTGTCCTCAATCTATATGCTCAGAAAAGCTAAGAAGGTCATGGATCAAACCCTCAAGGGTTTGATCTCAATCTCATCATGATCAATAAGTGGACAGTTTATCAAGAAGAACTCAGCAAGAGGAAGGGCTGAAATAGGAAACCCCAAAGATCACAAGAAAGGCTCAAACAAAACTGTCCAAGACAAACTGAAAAATAAAAACCCTCAAAGCAGAAACTGGTAAACTGTAGTAGAAGGCAACAGCAAGTAATAACGCCACCAATCACAAAGGGAGGAGCCAAAGGGCTGCCAGGAGGCAGCGGCACCCTCACCACACACAGCGGCAGCTAGGAGAGAGGCCCAAAGAAGGCCGTGGCACCTCCAGCAGGTCCGAGGCACTCAGACACAGCAGGAGGGAGGACCATGGCTCCACCACCCAGCAGAAAGAGGACCAACAATAATCACCAGCCAGCAAGGGGAACAAAAAAACTCAGAAGGCAGCACCTTAGACAAGAGAGAGAGTCCACCAAGAAGGTCGTACACCCAACACAAGAGCTAATCTGAGATAGCCACAGAAAATCAGACTTAGAAGAGGAGAGAAAAGTGAGTGTGAAATGAGAGAGGGGTAGGCCTTAATTTATAGTTAAGGGAAGGGTTAGAATTTAGGTTTAATTAAAAACCTAAATAATAAAATTAATAAAAATTAATATTTTAATGACTTAAAATATTAATCACAAAGTCAAATAAGTCAAAGTGACTTATAGAAGACCAACTCAACATCAAGCAAGATGGAGAAAGAGAATGAAGCAAGGGGAGGCTGCAAGACAAAGTCAAGGGGGTCTTCTTCAAAGGCAAACTGTCCACATACGTCTCATGATAACTTATAAGCTTTAATCATCCCTGCATAAGAGGAGAAACCAGTGATGTGGTCATGTCCATCTTCTAGCTGCTCCTAGGTATCATGGACCATCCCGGGAGAGAAGAAGAAGATCACACATCATCACATCTTGGTAACCAACCAAGAACTAGCTGGTCCAAGACCAGGATACCCCAGAACACATCTGGGAGCCCTAGAACACATCTAGGGTCTTTCATCCACCAAGGTATAAGACTAAGGATCAACCCAAGCATTTAAGCAAGGATTCCCTGGAACACATCCAGGGGCCCTAGAACACATCTAGGGACTTACATCATCAACCACCAAGGAACACATCCAAGGATCAATCCA
>JZKD02S1672822.1:653280-671501 GCA_000966675.3 Picea glauca
CCCTAGAACACATCTAGGGACTTACATCATCAACCACCAAGGAACACATCCAAGGATCAATCCAAGCACCGAGCAAGGATTCCCTAGAACACATCCAGGGGCCCTAGAACACATCAAGGGACTTACTGCTTGGTCCTTGACCAAGAACCCCAGAAATACACTGGGGCCCTCACTAGGGTCTTTTGCCATGGCTCTAACTACTTGGACCCAAACCAAGAAACCTAGGAGTGTTCTAGGGGTCCTAGATCTCAGCCAGGGTCTTATGCCATCCTCCTGGAGAATGGCTCTTGCAGTTGCACTAATTTCAACAAAATTTGCTCACCACCAACCCAATAAGACTCGGACCTGCTCTTAACCAACTGAAAAACATGTAGATCTAGGCATATCTTCTCACCACCAGTTCAAAATCACTCAGATCTAATAATAAATAGCACCAAAAAATCAATTTCTCCTTGGCTTTGCTGAAAAATAGCAAATCAACGGCTAAAACTTCCAAATTTGCAAATTTGAGCACTAATATAGGAAAAAAACAGCTTCAATCGGCTTCCAATTCGTCTCTAGTGTCAAGAAAACTGAGAAATAAGACTAATTTGGGTTGTAAATTGATTTTTACAGCACTTTTCTGAGCAATTTCGCTTCAATCGGCTTCCAATTCATCTCTAGTGTCAAGAAAACTGAGAAATAAGACTAATTTGGGTTGTAAATTGATTTTTACAGCACTTTTCTGAGCAATTTCATACCACTATTTCGTATGAAGGTTGGGAATGGTGGCTGAAAATCATCGTATGGTGGCTGAAAACAAAGTTCCAATTTTAAGAAAATTGACCTTGCTTCGGAATTAAAACAAGACAATACATGTTTTCAGTGAAACCCTTTTGGCTCTTTGATGTGCTATGCTAGCTATCCCTCGATCTGTCTCTGGCACTCTGCCATCAATAGTCCCTAGGTCTTTCACGCTCACAGACTCCATCCGTGGCTCTAGTTGAGGAGCTCTGATACCATACTACGAAAATCGAGCATATAAAGAAACCAAGATAACTCGAAAGAGTTCTTCGTATTATATATAATAATGAGAAAGTGAAAGCTTTCTTATATTGGATTACAAGCAAGTTGAGTCAATCCACTTTATGAATGTGGGATAGACCGAGAAACACAATAAAGTGAAATAAGACATAAAAGAATAAAATAAACTAAAGTCAAATTGACTTTATTAATGCCCGACTCTAATATCTAATTGACCACTATAAGCTCATATTTACTTTAAGAGAAAGTGTGGATCTCAACAAACTCTTGTCTATTTTGAGTAAGAGTTTGTTGAGGAGGTTAGAGATGATTATTTTATGATCATTATTCCTAGAAGAATTAATAGATCTAGGAAAACCTATATAAGGGTTTGCTCTCTCCATTAATGGAAGAACTTGTGAGCAAGCTAGCTCCAAGCTTTCGAGTGAAGGTGTGTTTATTTATGTAAGTTTAAGTTTTATTTATGTAAATTTCTTTATGTGTGGATACATGTTCTAGGGTGCACCCTTAGAGATTGGATTTTGTTGGGTTATGAATGGCAGAGGCAATAATAAGGCCATAGAGGAACATATATCTTACATTGGAAAGGATTGACTGAGGTTTAGGTTCCTTCCCTTCTCCCATCCTCCTTTTGTGTCACTTACCTTCAAGTTAGAAACATTATATGTTCTACATCACTTGATTAGGCGTATTTGTAGATATCTTTAGGGGCCACCTTCATTATTGCTTTGAGTTGTGGGTCGAGATAGACCTTCTCCTTCACATCTTTGTAAGATTTAACCACCAAGTTAGGGTTACTATAGGGCACATTGGTTGCTTATAGTCCCTAACCATCTTTAGAACGCCCTTGAGGTTAAGGCTAATAATTGTGCACATCACTTGATTGCCTATTGACCCTTAATCCATTTAGAACGCTCTCTGAAATTTCTTAAATGAGTCCATTGCCCAAATAGATAAGGCATTGGACTCCCTTTCATTCATCACACCAAACGCTTTTCCTTTTTCCTTGTTCATGTTCATTGTTGTAGGTTCTCTTTACTCCCACTCATTACTACACAAAGTGAACCTAGTAACCAATAGGGAAACCCCCCTTGGCTAGGAAGCCTTTCCTTAATCTAAAGTGAGAAAGGCAAGGCCACTGAAGTGACAGTGGGTGGCTTGCCTAGTACTTGCCTTTGGGTTTTTACATATTGTGCTTGGAACTTTTACACTAAGTAAGAACTTGCGTGATAGCATAGCCCATCATTCTACAACAATCCCATTATCCAGCCTTTCTTTCCCCTTCATCCCTGTACAGCATAAGGAATGGGATCCCCTTCACTGCTAAACAATCCCTCAAGCTATCCCACTTCCCTCCAATACTCTCACACAGGCTAGACAGGAAATCTCTAATGCTGGGAACCATAGAATCTCAAATGTACAATTACACTTATGTCTGTAAAACTTCTAATATCCAGCACAATGATATTTTAGCCAATAGATTATTAACCCAAAAATTTAATTTCAAACTCAGAAATTTAAATCTGATCTATACTAAAATTATACTAGCTGAGTATACATGCATGCACAACAGAAAAAATTAAAATCCAATCACACACAATGACATAGTATATACCTTGGAAACCCCAGTGTGGGGAAAAGCAGCAAAGGAGGGATTTTATTTTTCTTCTTTTGAGCAATTTACAGCAGCAAAAAATACAATGAACACTTCAGAAAATTATTATAGCAGATTCAGAATTCTTAGAGCCCAAAACAAATCGGCCCAACTTTTTTGCCCTGCTTTTTCGGCCCATCTTTTTCATCTTGCTTTTCCACGCAGTTTTTTCGGCCCTGCATTTTCTGACCTGCTTTTTCAGCCCAACTTTTTCGCGCATATTTTTCGGCCCTGCTTTTTCGCTGCCACTTAGCCTCAAAATCGGCCCTCTGAAGTCGCTGCCTCACTAAGAAAAATCTCAGCTGCACAATTGGCTTTCTTCATTAGCCCTTTCACCCCCTCCCCTCAGCTCAATCACTCACAAAAGAATGATCTATATTGTGCCCACACCCTAGCTTTATTTTCTTGAATTTACCCTTCTAGATCTTTCCAAAAGAGATCAATGATCCAGATTAGATCTTATATCTTTCTTGGGATCATAAAACAACTTAAATTATTTCCAAAGTAAACTTTAGTAACTAGGTAAATAAAGTCAATGAAAAATTAAAACTTTAATTTTTCATACTTTCCTAAGTTAGACTTAGGCAAAATTAAAAAGTTGTCTTGGGTAATTTTAATGTCCCCTACATGCGTAGGACACATAGACATGAGCAGACGCCTTCTCTCTGCTACAAATTTAACAATGTCCAGCCATGGTTTCTCCATACTTGCATGGCAACAAAATACTAAGGCAGCAAACTCATCCTTCGCACAGTAAAATTTCAGCTTCAACATGCCAACCTAATTCCCAATGGTTTTCCCCAACAGTTTGCATCAACTACTCACTTGCATGAGGAATACATCCCCCCCCTCCCCCCCCCATAAGGCACATAGGACAAAAGGTATAAAGGCTTGGGAATAAATACACATGGCTACTTAATAAAAAATATTTTATTGATCATCCCTATTTCCCCTCTTGTTGGTTCATTGCCCCCATGGTGCTCCTAAGGAGTTATCACCCCACACGTGCACCTTTTTATTAGTTTATTAATTATATTATTAATTCAAATATAATGAAATGGAAAACATACCACATACCTACCATACACTTGCACAATATGCTCATGCTCGTAAGGGGTATTACATAGCTTGCTAACCTACTTTTTCCAATCTTTTTTGAAGTAATTTTTTTATCATTTTTTATTTTCTCCTTCATGTGATGTCCAATGTTTTCCTTTTCTTATATCATCAATTAGATATTCAACTTTTGTTTTATCGAAGCCAATCTTCCTAACTTTAAGTTAATGCCAATTGTAGAAACTTCAAAAACTTCTTCCCTTCCTCTTTCGGTAGCATTAGTCTTACCCCTTAGTTACAAACCCCCTAATATAATTACATTATCTATATGCCTAAGTCAACCCCACTTTAATCCTTAATTACATGTTTTTCATTGTATTAATCTTCATATGAATCCTATTAAACTCAACCAACTTATACTAGGGAGTTCTACAACCACTAGGGTTTCAACCTTGATCATTAGCATGGTGACACTTTGTCTCAACCACTAGACCACAACCTAACAGACTCCTTCAAAACATTATTACTAAAATTTTGAAATAAACTTAAATTTATATACATCTATTTTATCCATTTGCAACATACCAAATAAACTCTGTTTGCAGTTAATTCCCAAAAACCCAATGGATAATTCTCCTTGACTTTTGGTGTTTGGAGAATGGAAGCTCAAAAAGTTCCCCCTTCCAAGTCATAAATAAGAGCATTTTAATCTTTTTCAGTCCAATCCAAGCCACTATTTTATCCATTTGCAACAAACCAAATAAACTTTGATGCAGTTAATTCCCAAAAACCCAATGGATAATTCTTCGTGACTTTTGATGTTTGGAGAATGGAAGCTCAAAATGTTCCTCCTTCCAAGTCATAAATAAGATCATTTTAATCTTTTTCAATCCAATCCAAGCCATACACTAGCGTTGTAGTGATTGGTTCATTACAATAATACAATTTAATGCTATGTCCACACTAACAATCTTACTAGCATTTCCACAGCTCTTCTCTGAGCATCAATTAAAAGGGCCTGTTATAGCAAGATTTGCCTCACCCCATGCAACTTGCTTAGAAGGCCTTTTCCATTTCCCTATGCAAACTTGAAGTCCCCTTTTTGCAATTCCTAGAGCTAAAAAACATGTCTTTCCACATATACGCACCCTAACAACGATACAGCATGCGTATACGCAGGTTGCACCATTACAACACGCGTACATTGGGTTTTGTGCCCAAAATTAAAAAATGGTGTCGAGTTTCCATGTCACGTCACAAGATCCATGATTCTTGACCTTCCATATACTGGAAACATTCCGACTCGGCCCTTCAGTTCCATTTGAAGGCTATAAATGGGCCATATCCAAGCTGTGGAAGAGAGGAGAAGAATTCAACTTTGAGAGCAAAGTTACTCTGGAGAAATTATTCACTTCATATTGAGTCTACATCCTTTTGTCCTTTTAAATCTGAACACATTGTTCAGCCCCCAAGCTCTTCCCTATTTGACGGAGAACCTCATTGTCTCTCTTACATGAGCTTGCCTTTGATGGTCGTTCTTTCCATCCCCACGGTATCCTTCCTACCTTTCTGGTCCAATTAGGTGGGAAGACAGTGGAGGTGGATGTCGAGGTGGTTCATGCGCCCCTTGACTATAACTTATTACTAGGGCGTAACTAGACTTATGCTATGACTGCAGTCGTATCGTCCGTTTTCCGTACTTTATATTTTTCTCACGATGGGAAAATCGTGACGATCGATCAGTTATCCTTTGTGCACGCTAGCCCCAATGCATCAGTTGGACCTTCGATCCCCGTGATCAACAATTCTCAGCCGGCAATTGAGGATATTGGTGTCAGAATGTATTCCTCTCTTATGGGTACCTTTGATTTTGTGCCACCAATTCATCATATCTATGCCATGTCCAATAGGTCTGCTTCATCAATGAGGTTTGTTCCTTTCCGCACTTCATATTTTAACGATCCTTGGACCCTACCTTCCCCGACCTTGTCTTATGAAGGTCAGTCACATATTGGAATGTTGATGCCACTATCGACAGCAAAGATAGTATATTAGGTTGTTCTCGACTATGCTCCTGACCCTGTCCCCTCGCAGACAAACGAGGAGGATCCTGTTCTCCGGCCCATATGGGCCACTTCATCGTCTTGCTCACATGATTGCCTCGATGTTACTTTACCTTCGGATGAAGCAATCGTAGAGGCCATGAATGGTTCTGATAGGCCATGGGATGATATGCATCATCGCCCTTACTTCCTCCCAGAGCTTGCTAGAATCGAACAAGACGATTTTAGATCTACCTTGAGCGAGATAGTCGGTCACGCCGTAGTCCCACTTGATACGCACGGCATTTATGCCGAGGGAAACGTGGCGAGTATTTCTCCTACCGTCACGATCAATATCTCTCGTATTCCTGGTAAAATTGAGAATGTATATATCGATGCGGATCATTCACCTGAAGAAATTCATTCGCTCAGTTATACAAGAAGAGACCGGGAATCGACCCCCGCTTTAAGTGCAAAATCCCTTCTCTTAGACTGACGATTAAGCTCCTACCTGACACTTCCGATCTCAAAGAACGCCTCGTACACCTAGAGAGCCTAGATGAGCAACGTCGAGATGCCTCTACGACTATCGAAGCAAATAAATGACGTGTCAAGGTCTAGTATGATAAGTTTGTCTGTCCTCGACAATACGCTGAGGGTGACTTGGTCCTCTTGTATGACCAAGCCAAAGAACCGTTGGGGGCAGGCAAGTTCAACCCCATGTGGCACGGTCCTTATATCGTGCGACGTGTCTTAGAAAAAGGAGCCTACGAATTAGAATATTATGAAGGGAATATGTTGGCTAAGCCCAGAAATGGGCTCTACTTGAAAACATATTACGCTTGAGCCCCAAGCTTGGGCATAACTCTTTGTATACTAGTCTATCTTAGTGTATATATATTTTTCTTTGTGTCATCGGCTTGCTTATCGAGTTTTCCCTTGGTTGGCAGATGTCAACGAAGTCTTCAGTTTACTTAGGATTCGCAGACGATGCCAGTCATCCTACACAAAACTTATCTTTCACCGCTTGGGTTGTTTACTCACCCGAGGTTCAATGGGTATCTTCAGGTGGCGTTTGTCTAGGGCCATCAACGAATAATGTGGTTGAATATAGCATCGTTATAGAGCTTTTACGTGATGCCATTTCACATGGTATTCGTTCTTTAGAAGTTTGCCTAGATTCCCAATTAGTAGTATGTCAGTTGAACGACAGTTACCATGTGCAAGACCCTTCTCTACTCCGACAATTCCTACGGGTACGACTTTTGGAATGACATTTTGATTTTATTACTTATAATTACATACCTAGAAGTTTTAATTAAGTACCTGATGCATATGTTAATTATGTTTTAGATTGTAGAAAACACATTCACCAATGTACACATTGTAATATAAGTAAAGCCGAAGACCATTGTTTTTTATATTTCATTTCTCCAAAAAAAATGGTGTTATAGTACAAAATTGGGGCTCACACCCTCAAAATACATATACAGTGGATCGATACAATAACCATGACATCTACGCCTGTGGTGATGTGTGTCATGATAGCATACTACGGCGTTTGCGAGACGCTGGAAGAGTCGCACCCATGCACGGGGCACACCCACTACCTGTCGCTGCATCACCTCTGGCAGATCCTCTACCTGAACCATGGGTATTCTGTGCGTCAAACGAGACAGGTTGCCCTGCACATTTTGAAGCACTCTCTCCGAGTCTCCCCCCGGTGCCTCCGTCGATGTCGTGGTAATCCATCCGTCTGTCGCAAACCCACATCTGCGAAACAAAGCTTTTTGTTAAATACTTGACACCATCCAAAAACATTTGTGTTTTTATTCTCTTTAAAAAATACAAAAAAATGAAATATATTTGAAAATTGTTTCATACCTATGTCTCCGTAGGTGGAACCTAGTGGTAATGGCATGTCTTGGTCTCCTCTGAAGTCAATCTCTACATACGGGTAGTCCTCCAGGGCTATCATCTGTCAACGCCACCAAAAGAAGAACTCGTCGTTGTAGGGGGTCGGTACCCTACCACCTCCCAACCGCCTCATCACCTCGTTCCATCGTGACATGGCTGGATCGAGCGGTCTATGAGGAGCGATCTCGACTCTAGGGCTCAATCTTGGAACCCATTGGAAGAAAAAACTACACAAGATAGATGCGAACCCGAAGTCCCTCTTCCTACCATGTTTGCAGTCTGTCAATTGGCTCTTTATAGTAGCCAGTAGTGAGGTGCACCAATCATATACTGTGGGTCGTAAGCACTCCACGGAGTAGAACATCAGTGGCCTTGACGCCTGATGCAACGAGGCCGACCCCATGATCCATGTTAGCATGAGAACGACGATCTTTAGACTCAGGTTGTTGATCGTCCAATAGGGAGTTGGCTCCCTACCTTTTTTGTGCCTGCAACACAGTGAGTGGCGATGTAGTCCTCTATGTTCATGCCACTCCCAACTCCCCTGGCTTTGAGGTTCACCACCTCACCTTGACGCGACAACCCTATAAGAAAGTAGATATCCTCGACTTCAATTCTCAATGGTTGCCCATCGAGGTTGAAGGCCTCTTTATCCGAATCCCAAAAGTTCACCAGCATTTGGAGCAGCCTCACTTGAGCCCTCATCCTTTTGAGAGCCCAAAACTTATAAAGCTCACAACTTTTTAATGCTAGTTGGGCGCCTGGGTCTCTTTCCATTACAGCATCAACTTCCTCATGCTCTCTTTCTCTCCATCCCAAAACCATCCTGCAAAGAAAATCTATTTTTGGAGTTAATTTCCTTTAAAAACCACCAAGTTACGGACTTGTACGTGAGCTGCAGTTTACACAATCCCATATAGGGTTGCATATACGCGGTCTGTTTTGATAACAGTCGCGTATAGGGTTGTGTATACACGACCCGATGATCTACAGCCCGCGTATACCCTAATTCCTAATTTGCGCATTAAAAATCTCAAAAAATGAGACCTAAGTTCAAAATCTAATCCACTAGAAATGAAGAGGAGGGAAAGAATACTTACTTGGTCCAGACAGTTGTCCTTTCCGTTGCTCGTCACTCCCGCAATCGGCACTTGAAGGTCGTGGGCAATTTGGTCCAAAATGCACTATATGGGTGAAAATGTGAAATGGTATGGTAAATTTGGTTATTTTTACTATTTATAGAAACAATTTACCCACTTTACATAGTTTTTGCTAATATTTTGGCCTAGTGGTCTAATAGGGGAATGGAAGGAGTTGGTTTTGGTGGTTTTATCCAGGGATTCTTGCAGTTTCTAGCGTCATTTCGCCCGTTCGTGACTTTGGCAAGTATTTTCTTTTACTGAGCACATAGGATAAGTCATCACTCCATTTTGCACACTTGCATTATCCTATGACTGTGATTAATATGCCTTAGGTACGATCCCATTTTGTTAGCGACACGGAACCTCCCTACTGCTACTAGAAGTGTCATTAGTGAATGGTAAAGGCTTACCAAACATGGGTGCCCTAGTTAGAACCTTTGTGCCATTTGGTGCCCATGCAGAGATTATTCCATAAAGACCGAGAGTCTTTTATAGTTCCAATATAACTTTGTGTTCGAGCCTCATATCCCTACTCATAAGCACACTGACCTATACCTTCGGGACTCCCACGAGTCTTGTTTAAGCTCTTTTCCGACTCTCTCAAAAAGCGAAAAGATTGCCGAGTGAAATTGTCTCTTTCACACTCGTAAATTGGATTTGAAAGGACGTCTATTTGGTGTAATTTTAACCCTTTTTCAGACGAAGTAGACTAAATTTATGAAAAGGACAATCTTTGGAGTTAAGTTGTAATTGCATCTCATCCTCTCGCTTGGGGTATTGAGCCTATTGTCGGTTCCCGCTTTTGCATTATAAGCCTATTAGCTCAACAGTTTGCATCGGCCAAGCAGAGCCTTGTTTATATCATTTGCAGCTTGACACCCTGTACCCTACAAAGAAACATTCCCCTGAGTGTCCATATCCTGCATGCACCTCCTTGCATTGAGCATAAGTATGTTCCACTGCTGGAACCAGTTGCTTATTCGCAACACTTGTTTCCTCCTTTGTATCATAGCATTCATTTGTCTATGAAAAAACAAAAAAAGACGGGCAGGAGAAGAATATTATCTCATGTCGGCAGCAGTTGTGTCACCTTTGAACAGAGCACAAACTTTTGAAGTCCACTTGTCATCCAAAGTTTGAGTTCAGCATGACCTTAGGAAGCAGAGCTCGTTACTTAGAGTTTACTCCCTATGGAGAGTTTGATTGGTGCTTCCCGCATCACAAAGTTTCATCATTGAGTCTATGCTGCCAGAGTCTTCCATATGTCTCATGCTCTTGTTCAAAGGATGTCTATAAGCCTGTGTCGGCCATTTCTCAGAACTCTTGACTTTGCATGTTGGCCATACCCTCAGTGTGTCTCAGAGTTACAAGAAGTTGTTGTCCTACCATGCACCTTGGTCCTATTTTCCTTATGGGTAGGTAACCTTGAACCCAACGGTCGACATCTCCTCATTGGTCATTGACTAGGGGTTTTCCCCTGTGTTCAACGGCAAGAAATCTATTCACACATTGGGATTCGTGCAGTGTCCTGGATGCCATTATCCTTATTGGTGGTTTCCTCGCCTTTGTCGACAGTTTTCATTATTGGCTGCTATTCAAAGGGTCTTTTTCGTGCACTGCTTGCATCTGGTGCATGTGAAAGACGCACAGGATCGTTGGTTCGTGAACATGTTCTTCGTCCGAGTTCCTCCAAGTCATCAAGCTATTGCTTTGTACCTCGTGCTAACTAATGAGAGATGCCTTAATGCTCTCCTTTCAGTGGGTCTCCTTCCATCAACTTCAGCTCATTTATTCTAGAAACGAGGCCTAAAGTCCTATGAGTACCTAGAGGCCTACACTCATCAATGGCAGGTTCTCTCGCCATCGAGAGTTGGGAATACATCAATGTCCCCTGATCGATGGATTCTTCAAGTGTTCGACCTCGACTCCTTTATTCACACTTGTAAGAATGTACTCGGTGCCTTGATACCTACTTTCATTATCGATAGGTTGTCTCACATTTGTTAACGGTATACCTTAATGACCGGTAATCAAACGAAGTCTCATTGTGTTCGACGTCAACTCCTTTATTCACATGATGTAGACTTGCATCTTTGGCAAATCGTGTAGAAGACTTGAAGACATCAATTCATAGTCCTAGCTTTCCTAAGCTGTTACTATCATTCATTGGACCAGTACCTATATGACTTCAGTGACCATGGGAGATCAGATTGTACTCCATTGTATACAGATATCTTCATATTGATTTTGAGACTGGTTTTCACTGGGCCTTGTTCGTGACTATGACAGCCTATGGCATGTATCTACCTTTGTAATGCCTATTCATGGCCATGAACACTTGTTTGGTATATTTCCACATGGATCTGCAGTGTAATTCAAATTAGCAACCATGTGTACAAAGTCATTATGGATTGTAATTTTCTTATGGTCAACTAGTTCGTCCAGTTGGGTCTCCATTACTCCACTTCTGGGAATTAAAATATATTTTGGCCATAGCAGGTACTCCTCTGATCTCACACATTAGGGGGCATCTGTTATAGCAAGATTTGTCTCACCCCATGCAACTTGCTCAGAAGGCCTTTTCCATTTCCCTATGCAGACTTGAAGTCCTCTTTTTGCAACTCCCAGAGCTATAAAACATATTTTTCCACATATACGTGCCCTAACAGCTATACAACATGTGTATACATAAGTTGCACCATTACAACCCGCGTACACCGGGTTTTGTGCCCGAAATTAAAAAATGGTGTCAGGTTTCCAAGTCACATCACGAGATCCATGATCCTTCACCTTCCATATTCTGGAAACATTCTAACTCTACCCTTCAGTTCCATTTGAAGGCTATAAATGGGCCATATCCAAGCTGTGGAAGAGAGGAGAAGAATTCAACTTTGAGAGCAAAGTTATTCTGGAGAAATTATTCACTTCAAATTGAGTCTGCATCCCTTTGTCCTTTAAATTCTGAACACATGGTTCAGCCCCCAAGCTCTTCCCTATTTGATGGAGAACCTCATTGTCTCTCTTACATGAGCTTGCCTTTGGTGGAGGATTGAAGTGGTGGAGGCCCAGTTGGAAGGGACTTAGTTTCTCGGTTCCGAACGTGCCGACACAGAAGTTTGTCATTCATACACTTATGTTGATTACATTTTAATAGAAATACTCTTTTCTCGTCCAATTAATATCTTGCAAATATTTGAATTATTATTCCATGGGCGTATTTGTTATGAATATTGATGGATTATGATATTATATGTGCTAATTTTATATATTATCACCATATGCTTGCGTATCTTGGTTGTTGAGGACAAGTTGCAGGTGTGTAGTTTTGAGTCAAGTGCTCAACGGTGAACTTCATCAAACGTCTAGACGAGGTAGGCTCTTTATCTTGTCTTGTTAGCATGTTTGTTTATATAGCATACTTGAGATTAGAGTTGATTTCTGCAGTCATTTCCGTCTGTTGTGGTTTACCCCATGCCATAGAGTGATTTTCCTCGTAACAGGGTCAGAACAGTGATTACTTCTTGAAAGTTTTTCGGACCTATCTTATCTTCAGCATAAGTTATATCTTCTTTGCTGATATTCATAAATTATTATTTACTCTGTTGAATCTTTTTGTCCCAAAAAGCACATTTACAGATGATCACATTTTTTCTTTTATATGAAAATACAATTCATAGATTGATTGCAGCTTGTCTTTTCAGAATCTTACCATAAACTTATTTTCTTTCTTATCAAAGGTACTACTGAAGGACAAATATGTTGAACATCAAAACTTTTCAGCACTTATCTCTCCATGGTATCAATACATGAATTAGTTGTTCATACATCAATGCCAGTAATTGTTTTTATATTTATACTAGTCTAATTAATTATGACAAAATTATAACTTAGTTTATAATTTTTTGTTATATTTTACTTTGGCAAGTAGAGAACTAGGGATTAAACTAACTTTATCCTCAGCATTGATTGATAGATTTGATCTTCTACTGCATCATCATCCACAGCTAGAATTCGGCTTCAAAATCTTTCTGCACAGAGTTCCATTACTTAAAAGTTAAAATTACTGCCAAGAAAATCCATGTATTAACCAGTATTATTGTCAGAGAGAGTTGTTCACAAAATTCTTCATTCATTTCTTGAATATTGATTATTAATCAGATTGTTTAGCATACATGACAATGCTTTACTGGGTTGTCTCCCTCATTACTCCTAGATGACAATGACTTTATGCTTACTTGCAGCCGCATCTAAGATATCCTCAGTTTTCAAAAACAAAAATCCCTTTTCAACTTCCACGATCACAATCTTTCTACTGAGGAACAAGGATGTCTAGAATTGATATAGTGAACATTTTCAACTCCTTTAGAATCTTCCACCTGAAAATAAGATTGTAACAGCAATCCCATCAAACATCTCTTTGCATAACATTCCATGACCTTTCACTGTTGTAGAATGTAATAAGTCTAATCTTCTGCCATCCTCCTTTGACCATCATCAAGTATTGCTACCACTCAATGTTGGGATATTTCTTAATCCCATGTTAAATCTAGACTGCTAACAGCACCAAATATTGGAGTATAACTACCAATTCCAGATCTAGATCAAATTGGAGAAAAGAAGCAAGTATAAGCAACTTATCAAAGCATAACGTGGATAACAAATAGGGAAATGACTTCCAGCATATCTTACAATGGGTTCCAGCATATCTACATTGCAGCAAACACCCCCCCAACCCTGTACTGAAGCCCAAAACAGCCAGAAACACCGAAACCCGCCCAACATGTTTCAGGTAGGTTTCACAATTTGGAAATGCATGCCAAAAAGGTTGGCGTATTTTAGGTGCATTTCAGTGCTAGACCCCACATTTCAAAATTTCAAATGCAATAGTGAAGTTTTCCACACCCACTCAAGTGCCCATGAAGACCATGGGACCCATAGAAAAACTAAGAACCACTAATCTATGGAAATTAAAGACAAATTAACCTCTAATTTGTTTTTAAACCTAGTTACTTGATTTTTACATTCATTTGAAAAAAAATCTCTAGAAACCCTAACAGCCTCTCTTTTCTTTTAAGAAACTGCGTCCTTTCACTCATTCGTCATAATAGTTTCTTCAACAGCAAGGGTTCCCTTCAAAGACTAAAAAGTTAAAACCATTAATCTATGGAAATTAAAGACAAGTTAACCTCTAATTTGGTTTTAAACCTTGATACTTAATTTTTAGATTCATTTGAAAAAAAATATCTAGAAACCCTATCAGCCTCTCTTTTCCTATAAGAAACTGCCTCCTTTCACTCATTCCTCACACTTTCTTCAACAGCAAGGGTTCCCTACAGCAGAAGCAAGCATTCTACTTGTGTTATATTTTGGCACATGTAGCCACATATATAAAGGCTGATTTTGGATGTATAGCCTCATCTATAAAGGCTGTTTTTTGGATTTTGCATAATGTAATCATATATGGGAGTTAATACAGACATATGTTTCTTTCTGAAATGTTATTTATATGTATTATTCTTATTTTCTTGCAAAATAATGTGTTATATTTTTTTCCAAGTTACACTACCTAGGGAAAACCCCTTGGTACTTCCCCTCATTTCTGTTAGTTTATGAGGTAGCTCGGACATGTACTTTTGCATTGGCGGTGCCTAACATGTAGAGGTGTCCGAGCAACACTCTCTAAATATCAACCTTATTATTGAAGTCGTTTTTATTTAATGACTAAAGTGACTTTTTGTAAAGTTGAGTGACTCAATGAGAGATTAAATCACAGTCGTTGATCTCAAAAGATCAAAATCATATCTTGATCGTTGATCACTTTGGAGATAGGGTTTTAGTCATTAGGAGTTATAAAAGCAGATCTAAGGAGAGTTAGAGGTACACAATGAGTGCATAGAAGCAAGAGGGAGTCATGCTCATGTACTTGTGTCTGAGTGGGCAGGGTTGAGGAAAGGGTGCAGGGGGCAACGAGGGAGATTGTAGAAATTTCAATACAAATTATGTATTGCCTGGATTCTCCTGATCTAACAATTATATGCCATTGTTAAATACAGAATCGCTTCTACTAATATTCTTGTGGAATTTAAAACACGATCGCCAATTGCAATATCAAGAAGAAAGATCAATCACACATAACACAGATGTTTTTACCGGGAAAGCATAAAGCTAAAAACCCCACTATCATATATTATGTTTATATCATGGATCATGAAACAATCTCATACAAAACTCTAATCCAAGAGCTCTCGATACAATATACAATCGTCTCACGCTGTCATGCAAAAATTGACAAATTCATGTGCCAATTTACTGCTTCCAGATAGCCTGCCTCCTCTGCGCAATCCCTGCTAATGGAAAACCTGCAAATGAATTTGAATTCCTCTTGCCTAGGTTGCGCATTCCTCATGGGCACATCCACTGTGTGTGTGATTGCATGAGTGCACTCACTCAAATCACAAGTTACAACTGATAGCCAAACTATCCCTTTCACCTGTTATCTCAACTAGGTCTCCACTGGATCTGACATGCATGTAGTTAACAGTGGCAAATCTTCAGTTGCATGTGAGATCACTGATTGTGAATTAATTAATAATTAATTCACTGATCTCTCACTAGTGTAAGTTCAGTTACAACTAGTACAACTGAGATTAACTCACTTAACTAAGTTAAACTACTTCATAACTCACATAACTACACATCCAACTCTGTTACAACTTCGAATCACTCAGTTACAACTAATTCGACTTGGATGTCCTAACAGTCAACCTTTGAACTCGAATTTCCTATAGCTAACTGATTTGCCATTTCAGTTAACTATTTTCAAGTAATTATGAGATAATAGATTAATATTTATTGCCCAATTTATTTAAGGGAAAAATAAATTAGACACACATTTCTTGTTGACTTTTCAACAGAGATAACAGCCAAGTGGGCTAGGCTATCAGCTATAGCATTGTAATCCTCTGATGGGCCATTATCCCAGGACAGGAGCCCAGGATTTTATCTAATAAAATCAAACTCAAAACTGGTTTTCCCGCAAGGGTTTTTCTAAGGGGGTTTTACCCAAAATCTCGTGTGCAATGTGATTGGTTTCTAGTTTAATGCTTCCGCTATTTATCGTTGAGTAACCTAGTTGTGCTTTAATTCAATAAACATGTTTTGTTGGGAATTAACTGCCAGGTGCTAGGATTACAGGAAATTCAACATGGTATAAGAGCAGGTTCGGCTTTGAGAAGAAGGAAACCAGATTTGCACGAGAGCAAATTTTAGTAGTGGAAATTTTTTTAAGTTGCGAGGTAAAGAAAAAAAAAACGTACGAATCGTACGGTACGAATCCGTACAACGCACAGTCTGGTTGTAGAGGACATGCTACAAATCGTGGTTGTTGTGTGGGAGGTGACCACATGGAGGTTGTAGCTGTGTTGGATGAGTAGTCGGACGTGTGCTGAGACAACAAGCTATTTGCAGAGAACCTAGAGAGGTCGTTCTCCAGCACAATCGTGGAGTTGTTGAAGGGTCCGTGTGTTGGCAGATTTAGCAGCCGAGAGGAAGTGTAGCACTCGAGTTGACGGTGCTATCTACAAACTGTGGGAAAAGAGCTCTGACTAAAGAGTTGTGAGTGAAGGCCACTCATGGAGGTAAGGGGCCGATCTGATTGAACGTGGTCACGGCTGGGAGAGGTGGTTGAAGAAGCCATCGAAAATTACAATCGGCAGCTTGTATGCAGGGCCGACAATAGAACAAGTTGTCTAAGCAGCCAAGAAACACCTACGCACAGGGTTGACGGTTGAGTGGGAAGCCGAGGATCCACAGGCGATTGAGACAACAAACCGCTGGAGGTGGCTGAGGGTGCTGTCGAGATTAGCATCCGACGCGGGCTCAACCACCGCAACAGCGAGCACCGTAGCCAACTGCCAAAGCAACAACCATTGTGAGGGTCGCGGCACAGGGACGAAGCATAGTCGCCAAGGCTGCAGGGGACGTAGGCTGCGGGAGGCAGCCGCCTGCAACAAAGATCTAGGTGGAAAAGCGAATCGGCGCAGGTAATTGCAGTCGTGAGGTAAGGCAGCAGACTGTGGAGACAGTCTGGGCACAGGAAGAAGAGACAGGTAGTTGTGGGGTGTTGTAGCCACCTGACAGGAGCTGCAAACAGCCAAGAGACAGCCACCAGAGAGACCAGCGTTGCCCAACAGGACAGCAGGGGCCGAAAGCCACAGGCAAACCCAGCAGGGGTTGGGCAGTCGTCGGGCAAGACTCAAGAAGCGGGCAAAGTGCCCAGAAATTTTTGTGCAGACCCATAATTGTTTAAGCAGCAAGGCAGCATAGTCGGGCAGTGCCCAGAAAGGGCTCGAGCAACCCAGAAAGGGCTTGAGCAACCCAGAAAAGGACCTGGGCAGTAGCAAGAGGCTATGGGCAACCCCTGGTAGCCTCCGGCAGGGGTCCAGGCAGCGGGCAGCAAACCCGAGCCGCAAGCAGCAGAACCGGGCAGCAAGTCCGGAAAGTTAAATTTTGAGTTTTTCGTAAGGTAGATGAGATGGCAGCATTGGGATGGGTTGTGGTCAGTGGCTCATCTCGCCATATGACAAGAATGAGGTCAATGTTCCTTAGTGTTTCAGAGAAAGACTCAGACTACCATGTGAAGAGTGGGGATGCATACCATGCATGCAGTGAAGGGGGTTGGAAGTGTCAGATTCTAGCTAGAGTCAAGAGTTTCTCTGGAGGTGGCAAGAGTGATGTATGTCCCAGGGTTGAAAGTAAATTTGCTCTCAGTATCAGCCTTGGAGGACATGGGGTATGCAATTATGTTCAAGGATGGACAAGTACTCATCCGTTAAGAGGGAGCAAATACCCAGGATGTAGCAGTGAAGCTTGGCATCAAAAAGGGTATGTTGTACAGGATGTTGGGACATCCTGTAGTGGGGTCTAAGGGGATCTTGGATCGTAGATCAGATCAGACTACAACGGAGGTAGCAAGAGAGTCTTCCAGTTCAAAGGGAGAAGCTACAACAGCAGCAGAATTGATGGGGTCAGAGATTAATGCAGGAGGAGGTTCTTCCAAAAGTACCTTTCTCGCTAAGAGGGAGTGTTAGTTTTCGGGGTAGCTTGGACAGGTACTTCTACATTGGCGGTGCCTAGCATGCAGAGGTGTCCAAGCGACACTCTCTAGATATCAACCTTATTGTTGAAGTGGCTTTTATTTAATGACTAAAATGACTTTTTGTAAATTTGAGTAACTTAAGTGATTTAAGTCATCTCAACGAGAGATTAAGTCCCAATCGTTGATCTCAAGAGATCAAGATCAGATCTTGATCGTTGATCACTTCGGAGCAAGGCTGTTGGGAGCGCGGAGCGGGAGCGGGAGCGGGAGCGGGAGCGGGAGCGGGAGCG
>JZKD02S1672822.1:675899-708200 GCA_000966675.3 Picea glauca
GTTTCGAATAGGGTCCCACTTAGGTTATATTATGATGCAAATGTAATTAATTATATTACCTTATAATATAATAAATTACATTTAATATTATTATAATCGATTTCATATTCTTAATCTCATTAATTACATTTAATATTTATGCTAACACTGGAACACTGAAAGGTAGGTTCGGACCTTTAACCATTTTAGCTCATGCACTCTATTACACCAAACATCCCGAAGTCCCGAAGGGGTCCACACTTATACATGTTACACATTAAATAATAATTTTAAAAAGAGAAAAGGATCGGCCTCATCCACTTGCAAATATTATAATAAACTTTTATTATTATATATATTATATTGCACCCGCTTGGAAATTGCACCCAAGTTTATTAAATCCCCAATATTATATTTTATATTGGAATGAAGGAAAAAATCTTCGGGTCAACTCCTTCGTCTCTTCAACACACTCTTCATTCTCAAACCTCCCGGAGTCCCAAAGTTCCGAAGGGGTCCTACTTGTATTGTCATGATACAAATACAATTAATTATCTTGGATTAGAATATAATTAACTGCAATAAAGATTTATTATAATCAATTACATTAATTTTATCACATTAAATATAATTTAATATAATTGATTTTATTTAATATCTATGCAACATTGGTACATGGAAAGGTAGGGTTCGGCCCTTTAGCCATTTTAGCTCATGAGCTCCATATCACCCCAAAACCTTGAAGTCCCGAAGACCACAAGATGGTTAAGGCATCTAGTCACGAGTTATTTCCTGGTGTGCTTTGACATTAGAATAGTATTAAATTATATTAAATTATATTTTCTTTTGGTCTCATGCTTTTAATTCTCCAAGAACTTTACCCTCCATTTTCCAGAAGGGTAATAATATATATATATAGCCTTGCATAGTTTTGTTACCTAGAAAATTTAAATGAAAATTATTTTCTCTTTCAAGAAAAATAAGAGAAAAGAAATATAGTTTCCTGGTCTTTATAAAACAATTTAATAAAATCCTAATTCGAGGAAATCTATTCATTCTGGAAATTAAAATCCTAGTTATAATCTCTCCCTCCTCAGGAGCAAATGAGTAATTTGTTTCCTTATTACTGTGTTTTACTATTCTTACCAAAATTTAAGGAAATTGATCCTAAGACAAGAATTTCCTCCATAGTAAATTCGGTATTTCTACCAGAATTTACTGCCCACCACAATTAAGGGGATCCCTCCCAAATTTGTAGGAAATTAACACAAGTTTAGCGTAATTGTTATTAATGCCCAAATGAAATATAAAGGGCTTTTGTACTTTGAATTCAAGTAGGAAGTGTCATGTTTAATTCCAAAATTATTTTTCCTCACTACCTATTTATAATGACTTTTGCATTTTTAAATATTTGGGTTGTTTCCTTTAAGTCCAAACCCAAATCCGATATACTCTAAATTTTTTGTAATAAGGCTTGATGACAAACTAAAATAGAACACTAATATGCATAAGAAAATCTCTCTCTTCCCAGATGCTTTATAGAGACTTTTAATTTTTTTAATTGTTCATTCATCCTTGCCTATGCATGAAGTAGGTTGACTTTTGCATTTTTAAATATTTGGGTTGTTTCCCTAAAGTCCAAACCCAAATCTGATATACTCTAAAAATTTTGTAATAAGGCTTGATGACAAACTAAAATAGAACACTAATATGCATAAGAAAATCTCTCTCTTCCAAGATGCTTTATAGAGACTTTTATTTTTGTTAATTGTTCATTCATCCTTGCCTATGCATGAAGTAGGTTGTGCAACTCAATCAGCCACAACATTCACTCCCATAATTCGGCACAGGGAATCACAAGGTGAAATTGTTCACCAACATAACATTCAGCTGTAACATTTCACATTCACACCTAAATTTTTCAAGGTATTTTAATCAAAAAAGATTGAACTTATATTGCTCTAAAACACAAACTATAGTTATCACTGAACTTAACACTGCAGAGATTTTAGCAAAACATACTTATCTAGAACCCAGAAAGTGTTGCAACTGCTGAAAGGGATGCCCTTTTCCACCCAACCATAAGCACAGCAACCCTTGGAATGTTTACCACTGACCATCCTCTAGCTAGATCATGATGCCCTGAGAGAGATTCTTCCTTTTGTTCAGCAACAGCCAAAGATGGAGGTTACTCTCCTCTTCCCACAGGAACTTGGCAGACCAATTTTCTCTCCACCAAGCAAGGGGGTCAGCAATGAGTGCTTCCTCAATCAGTCATCTTCTCTGCAACCCCGTTTATCAGCTTGGTTAGAAAACGCTACCCAGCAGTTCCTATACCCAAAAACAAATTCGTTTTTCAATTCTCTTCAAAACTAGAAAGCTGCACATGCTCTCCCTATTCATAAATGGTCACCAAACCCATTCCTCATGCATCCTCTACCCTTTGCCCACGATTTTCCTTCCTTTTCTTGCCTTCCTCGGCAAGATTTCATGGCTGCGAGGGAGATAGCAGCCAGGTGGGCTAGGCTATCCAACGGCAACATTGTAATCCTATGATGGATCATTATCCTAGGACAGGAGCCCAGGATTTTATCTAATAAAATCAAACTCAGAATTGGTTTTCCCGCAAGGGTTTTTCTAGGGGTGTTTTACCCGAAATCTCGGGTGCAATGTGATTGGTTTTTGGTTTAATGCTTCCACTATTTATCGTTGAATAACCCAGCTGTGATTTAATTCAATAAACGTGTTTTGTTCAGAATTAACTACTAGGGGCTAGGATTATAGGAAATTCAACAATTTCAAGGATGCTACCCAAGGTAAACCCTAGAATCTTCAAGGCACAAGGTCGGTCAACAACAAGGCTCGAAGCCATTACAACAAATATACTCGTTGAGGGCTCAACATGTCACTTGTGGGAATTGAACTTGGGTGGGGAGTATAACAATCATTCCTCCCAATGACCCAAGCTAAACCCAATTGACAAACTAATTTGTTAAATATATATATACATATATAGTATTTTTTAATACCATGTTTCCCTGGCATACTCGTTTATTGGGATCACATTTCCATGATGTTCCCATTTCCAAAACCCATACCCGTTTCCAATTTTTGTGCAACTTAGACACACATGCATAGATATCCTCAATTTTGAAGGGACCCCTCTATACAGAAGAAGTAATCATATATCTAGTTGATGATAGTCACAACACCTAATCCCTTTGACTACCCAATATCCTGATCCCTAACAAATCAACATAGCCCAAACACAAAACCATATGGAACTTGAAGCTTCTTATTTCCACAATCACAACTTAACGCAAATATCAGATATAACACTAACAGACCAATGTTGTTATAGAAGAACAAAAGATGAGGTAACTTCTCCTCCCACATGTCCTCTTAGAATATCATATTTGATCTAATTTAAATTCTCAGTCTATCATGTTTGACAAGATATGAAATCTGTAAACCAATTAAGACCTTCAGATTGTAGCCACTATTTACGGACATGAGTAAACTACATAAGTTAAAACCCATATCAATATAAAGTTTGGCAATATTCACACATGCATGCACTTATCCAGAATGCAACCCAAAACAAACTACACTACCTTAATAAACCTGTTCATTAACACCAATTGCACAACCTAGATCGTGTCTTCTCTGAGGGTGTCCACAAAGACAACAAAATCCATAATATACTCTTCCATTTATCCTCCCAAACTTGAAATGGTACCATTAAAACACTCTGGCTCACTCTGTTTTATTTGGTTGTAATCTTGTTAACAGTTTTTAGTATGCAAATCAAATTCATCCGCCTTGTCCTTCCAAACACTTGTTTTTTTCACTGCATTTTATATTATTTCAATCATTACATGACAAGCATAGGAACACCCATGCAACTAGAAAGAAGTAGTATATAGCTTTTCCTCCTTTCCAAAGAAATTTTACACTATTTTATTTTGATCATTAACAAATTCTCAAAGGTATCCCCAATAGAGCCATCCGGTTAAAAGATCAGAGAGTTGTGGGGGTTTTCTTGGTTGGGTTTTATAATTCATTCCAATCTTCCTGAAGTTTTGATACGCTTACTTAGCAACTTATATCATTGGCACCTTTTTGCACATTCTGCTCAAAGGGCAGTTACACTACCATCTGTATTTCTACTTTGAGTTACTTGATGGGCTACTTTTCCAATTTTCCATGAGCCTCGGTAGAGCAATAAATAAATCCCCTAGAGCATCTGTGACCTGTTCTATTGCAAAACACGATACTATTTCTTCATATCCCCTCTGTTTAAATGAGAAAATCATCTATTGTATTGTTTATTGAAGGGGCTCTAGTTCCATAACCTCAGTTGCATCACTGGGAATAGTGGACCTTTATCTCAGTCAGCTTCTAGAGTTCTTCTGTCAATGTATTTACTATTTAGACATTAGCACGTGTTGAAGGCAAGGTTGGAGGACCATGAATAACTCCAAGAAAAATCCAACTCTTGCCAGGCAAATTTTAACTTTACATTGTAAAACAAATCATCGGTGTGTTGGAAAAAAAAAACAATTAAATCCTTAATATTATCAAAAGCTTTACAAACCACTCCACCAAAGTTGACATATATCAGAAATATAAGTCCTGTTAATCTAATTTGAGTATAGATGCATAAACAGTTTAACTAACTGTGGATAAAAACAAATTTGGTGATAACAAAAATACTAATTTTCCCTCATCTCTATGTAAAATTCTGGTGACTTTCATGCAATTTCAACTACATTCCCAGATAAGACCATCTATTGGACTAATGCCGTGTATAGCTGACATTTAGAAAAGAATTGCATACATATTGTGAAAAACAACAGAATAGAAAACACAATCAAAAAAGAGGTAAGCATAACAGACAAAATAAATGTGCAGCAGATTGCATTTCAGGCTACAATGGCACTACACACCAAAGTAAAAATAATCCAAGCATAAGAGCCAATCAGATATGGCCTTACAAAGCACACACCTTGCCTATATCCAGGTTATGAAATCTTCTAGGTCCAAATAGAAACTTCTGAATTTTCTATGTTTACTTGATTATTTTTTAATAGATGCATACACATCTTTCAAGATTATCAAACTGCATTTTTATCTGTGTAACCAGTCAAGATTGAATTGCACACAACATGTAACTAGTATGCAAATTTATGTATTTTCTTACCAATTGCACTTCCCAACTCAGCAAACTGCTCATTTAAGCGGTCTCTTCTCAATTTCTCACGATCTGCCTTCTGAACTTTCCTTGCAGCAATTGCATCCTTTACATCTCCCCGCCTATTATGTCTAAGGACAAACAAAAGTAGTTACATCTCATGCAAGTGAGGCATGCTTCCCAATGGCATTTTTCATGCATAACTATTTTCATTAGACTCCATGCATTCAACTACATATTGATTGAGCATTTAGTTTTTTGTCTATTGGTTTTATGCATACTGCACATGACAAAAACGCTGTTGTGTGATCAGAAGTATGTGTAGTACTGTGCATCAGATGCTTGAATAAAAGTACCCTCAAAAGTAGAAACTTAAAGTAATAAGTGTATTCAGAAATGATTACTTTAAGAATCAACGATAATGTGCATAGTAAAGATCTGGCATAAGCAAATGGATGTATATCATTTGTTTGCAAGCATATTCTTTATACACTTTGACAAACATGGACAATGGTATTTGCCTTAAAGCCTTTCTGTTGGAAATGATAGTTTCCTTACTAAAGAAATATTATATATGGTAAAAAGGTGAAGGTAGTGGCATGGTGACACTCCCCTGGGATCTAATGATGTCAATCTTTGTGAAATATTTGTACCCTTTAAACTTGGTGATAAATTTCATTTTTTTCAAGTAAATATTTCCAGGTGCAGAAACAATTCTACACTCAGCTCCTGTACCCTTCTTATATTGTTTCCATCATTGACGAAAAACTAAACGGGGGTAACAGATAAAAAACGAATAATTAATTGTAGTAAGTTTCTGGATGTGAACTGTGTTGGAGCTTAGAAATGTACCAATGTTTCGAGTGGACACTCCACCCATCATCAGGGCTTCATTTGGATCCCCCGATAAAATAAATTATTTAAGCTCCATACAAGCCAGTAAGGTATATTGGAATGTTACTAAAAGAATTAATTGATAGGTTTTATTTATATCTTGATAGTCTTTATTTAGTCCAACATATTGAGAATAGACGTCTCAAGTGCCTCCTAGGTTCTTAGTTTATTGGAGGTCTTTTGTCCTTCAATTTTGGTGTGAAATTTTTTCTGCAATAACTTCATGGTAAGACACTCTAGTAACAATGTCCATACTCTAATTGGACTATAGATTCAGTGTTTTGTGGGGTTTCTCAGGAATGTTAAAAGAAATTATTGCATCATTAGGCAAATTTCTCAATAATCAAAAACTATCAAATGTACTCACAACATAGTTGTTGGCATAGGGCACAACCTAGCACCAAAAAGTAGACTCAGATGCCATTAAATAAATTTAAACAATATTGTCAATCATGTCTAAAATACCCAACTTTATGCTGCCATTTTGCACCTTTTCCAAGTGACAAATATAAGGGGGACATATTAATGTGAAACGAAATCTCAACATCAGGGTATGCTACTATAGCAAGATAGCTTGCAACATAACATCAATAACAACCACAAGCCAAAGACAGCCCACAAGGCATGACACCAAAACTGGGAAGTATTAATGTGGAATGAAAGCCCAAAATAGGGGTATGCTACTGTAGTAAGATAGCTTGCAACATAACATAGATAAGAACCACAAGCCAAAGACAGCCCACAAGACATGACACAAAAACTGATGGAAATGTTAGTACCAGAGTGAGGAAGGATACTATCACATCAACCCGGGCACTTGCACCCCAAATCTAGAATCCAGATTGGCAAAACTTTGGGTGCAGGTAATGCTTTATAAACGATCTATATCTCACAAATGTTATGCATGTGGAATTATTCACAACACACATGCACACAATTAAAAGGGCGTATTAATGTGAAAGGAAATCCCAATAAAAAGGATATGCCACCTTAGAAAGATAGCTTGCAACATCACATAGATAACAACTACAAGCCAAAGACAGCCCACAAGGCATGAAACCAAAATAGTTTTATCAAAATTAAATGATGCAGCGAATGAATGTTGTTTCGCTAATCAAAAGCTAGTGTCCTTGAATTACTGCAAACAATAGCTGCCTTCTATTGATACTTGCAAAGGCAAAAAGAATTAATTCTCCGCTCGGAAACAAGTTAACCGACTAATAGAAAAATTAACCACAAACCTTATTTCCAGGTGACATAACAAGCAATACCTTAGATAGGGTCAGCTATATAAGGTCCCAGAGTAGCATCATATATATAGGAGGGGCTCCTAAGGGAGCTGCTGCCGAGATGTTCTTCCCCTGGCAAGAGAGGATCATCTTCAAGGTTCTCACAAATGGCCAAACTGGGTGTGCATACCATAGCTTGTCTGCCATTTGAAGAGTCATGAAGCCTTGCTTGTGCCAAATAGCTTGAATTGATGGCCCAATGCAGCAGTGAAACCTCCTTTGAATGATCGAATGTATGGATAACATGTTCCTCTTTATTATATTGACCATAAACGCTCTTTAACAGCTTTTTAACATAAATCTTCCTCAGCTGCATCCAACCAAACAGCCATCTAGATTCTAACTCTATTGATATTGTCCCATTTTCCCATAATTTTCATTTCCAAGACATTTTCTATTATAGGTTGTTTCCTTTCAAACAAGATTAATTGGCCTTGCAGCATCTCCAGAAGCAATCACTGTGTCTTCTTTAGCAAGCATGAGCACTAATAATTGGATCTAGCAATGACTGGTCACAACACCATATATTCTATATTTTTGAATTTGACTAACTTTCTCAGCTGATTACAATAAAACTATCAGAGAACAGGGAGGTAAAATTGTTTTGAGATAGAATTTCAGGCAAGTAAAGGCTTCATCAGTGTTAATAAGATTTGCTATGAAGAAGAAGGGGGGAAGAAAAACAGTCATGGAGAAGATAATCCTTTGGTAAGTGCTCAAGTCCTGCCTCATCGGACCTTCAGCATCCTATCTGTGAGCATGGATTGGAATTGCAAGGACAACTGGAATGTGTGTTCGGTGCATGGAATGACTGCTCATCACAAATCCTTTTCTTACTAGCAATTTGATAAGCACTAATTAGGTATGGGGTGGTTGATTAAATTCTTATTGTTTTAGGTCTAATTTCTGTCACTTGGGCAAAACATCGACTCTTTGAGTTGAAGTCAAAAAAGCAAGAACCAAAATGTAAAACTTCTTAATTTGACAATCAGTTGAAACCTTTAACCAGTAAACACTAAAAAATTGTCGGTCCTGCCATCTCACACCAAGAACACAAAATAGACGGGGTCTCAGTGTTGATGTTTTTGTAACTTCGGGGAGTTATTCTCGCATTGGCCTTGGTGTCAGGCATGTGGGAATTTTTGTTGGCACTACATTGCATTTTTTATTTTTTGAAAACCCCCTTTGTGTTGTTGTTGGGGCTTCACACCCACTTGGAGGAATAAACAATTCTAATTTAATGTTAAGGGGTTCTTAAACTCACTCATTAGACTCCTATAAAAAGAGAGGCAATGTGAGGAGGCACCATACATTTCATTTGTGACATTTTCATCTTGTCATTATGGTGTTGGCATGAGTTAGTGAGCACTCTTGCCAAGGAGATTGGGAGACAAATTTCAGCAAAGGAAATTCTTCACTTTGGCAAATCTGGCCTAGGGTTTCTGGACTTTCTTTCTCTATTTTTCAGCCAAGGAGAGGAGGCCGCACGTGTGAGAGGAAGAGGGAGAACAAGCCGCGCGTGTGATCCATACAGTCCGTACCACACATGCAGACCATACAGCAGGCAGAAATAGGAAGAAACAACCGCACGTGTGAGCTGCAGCAGCAAATCCAGCCGCACATGCGGGTTGTACAGTCCGTACAACAGTCCATACTACATGTGCGGACCGTACAAATGACGTCAGCAGTCGTACAGGTGATGTCAGCAGTCGTACAGGTGATGCCAGCAGGCCGTACAGCAAATTTGTAAGTTGCAAGGGTTTTCCATAATTTTGTTGAAGTTGTAATTTGCTGAGAGGACTAGTTTAGTCCTCGAAAATTCTCAATCTGAAAATTTTATTGAACAAAAAATTGTGTCTCTTGTGCATGGATGTTTTCTCTCTGATCTTTGTGCTTCTGCTATAATTTTCTGTCATAATTTGAGTGTAAAGTTATTCAGTAATAGCAGCCCTAGTTTATTGTTTGAGGTCGCTTGGAAGTAATTTCCAGATCTGAAATTGAATGCAATAAATGCTTGAAAATTGACATGGTATCAGAGCATAGGCTCTAGAGAAAGAGGGAGTCATTTCTTGGGACACAAGTTGTCGCAAATTTTTTTGTTGCTGCAAATTTGTGCTCTTGTTTGGACACAATGGTGAGCACTCTTAGAATGGAGGACAGATTGGAGGGGCCACAAATTTTCGGGCCTGGAAGGCTAGGATCCTTTTTCCCTTGGAAGAGAATGATCTCAAAGATTATGTTGAGATGGTGGTTCCAGATCCAAATGATGCACAAGAATTGGCAGCCCATAAGAAGAAGGAAGTGAAGGCCAAGCAGGTGTTGTTGGATTATGTGAAGGATCACTTGATTCTTTGTATTTCTGAGAATAAGACAACAAAGGATATGTATGATGCTTTGGTGGGCTTCTACCAAAGCGGGAATGAAAATCGAAAGTTGATTTTGAGGCATTAGCTCTGATCTGTTGAGAAGTCCAAATCAGACACAGTAGCTAGCTACCTCATGAGGATCACTCAGATTCGTGATCAGCTTGTAGCTATTGGTGAGGCAGTTGATGACATAGAGTTGGTGAATGTGGCATTGAAAGGTTTTCTTGGGTCTTGGGAACCATTTGTGCAAGAGATTTGTGCACGAGAGAAGTTGCCACCATTTGACAGACTATGGATCGATTGCATCCAGGAGGAGGCTCAGTTAGAGTCCAGGATGGCAGGCAGAGAGGTAGCAATAGCAATGATGTCAACCAGGCCCTAGCTGCTCATGCTAGGAAGGGCAAAGGAAACAGTTCTCCGAGGAGAGAGGCATCTCCAAAGCAGTGGAAGAAGAAGGACCTTAGCAAGGTCAAGCGTTTTGCTTGTCATAAGCTAGGTCACTATGCTTCACAGTGTCCACAACAGAAGAGAGGGAAAGGGAAACAACAAGCATCATCAACAGAGGTGGATGAGGCTGCAGACAGGTTTCAGAGGGAGTTCTTATTGGTCTCTTCCCTTTCTAGTACAGTTTCTGGTAGTGGGACTTGGTTGGTGGATAGTGGAGCTTCTCGTCATATGAGAGGATCACAGAAGTCACTCACCAGTTTGTCAGAGGAGGACTCAGGATTGCAGGTGGAGCTTGGCGATAATGCCAAGTATGCATTCAGGGGACTTGGAACAGCTTTGTTTCAGCTGGAGTCCAGGAAGCCTCTCAAGATGAGTGAAGTGTTGTATGTATCAAGATTGAAGAAGAAACTACTTTCTATCTCTACTATGGAGGACAGAGTGTATGCAGTGCCATTCTCAGATGGAAAAGTCCTTGCATGGCTGAGAGGATCGAGCATTGACTCCACATAGGTCATTGGTGCTCGTGATGGTAGTCTTTACAGGTTGACAAGACAGCCAGCCCAGGCCTTGGTACATGACAGTGATAGTCTATGCGAGCTTTGGCATTGGAGATTGGGACACTTGCATTACAGGGCTCTGTTAGTGTTGAGGACGATGGTTACAAGTCTTCCAGAGTTTGGAGCAGAGCACCAGGGTGTATGCAAGGGTTGTGCACTTGGCAAGAATGCCAAGGCTGCTTTTCCGAGCAATGATAGTAGGTCCAAGGGGATCTTGGATCTAGAACATTCAGATGTGTGTGGAATGATGTCAGTTCCATCTTCGAGCGGTTACATGTACTATGTAACCTTCATTGATGATTATTCCAGGAGGACATGGATCTTCTTCATGAAGACCAAGGATGAGGTCTTCAGTCGATTCACGCAGTTAAGGGCTCTGGTGGAGAATCAGATAGAGAAGAAGATCAAGGTCTTGAGGTCAAATAATGAGGGCGAGTATACCTCCAACGAGTTCAGGGATTTCTGCAACAAGGTAGGGATTACGAGGGAGCTAACAGTGCCTTTCAACCCACAGCAGAATGGGGTTGCGGAAAGTAAGAATCAGACCATAGTTGAGGCTACCAAGGCGATGTTGCATGACCAAGATCTACCTATGTTACTTTGGGCAGAGGCATGTAACATGGCAGTCTATGTTCAGATTAGGAGTCCTCATAGGATCTTGGAGGAAAAGACTCTTGAGGAGGCATTCACAGGAGTGAAACCAGAGATAGGGCATTTAAGGATCTTTGGTTGTCTAGTTTACATCCATGTTCCTAAGGAGAAGAGGACGAACTTAGAACATTCTTGGAGGAAGGGCATGTTTGTGGGATACAGCGAGACTTCAAAGGCCTACCAGATCTACATTCCACGACAGCAGTAGATTGAGGTTAGTCGAGATGTCAGGGAGGAGTTGGCTTTCAGAAGGTCCCGAGAGACCACAACAAAGACATGGTGTGGAGCAAGAGACTTCGAAAGTTGAGGAGAGTACAAGTCCATCCATTACAGGGGTTCAGCCTTCAAACCATGAGGAGTTAGAGGAGTCGGTGGATCTAGTGGACCCTCCTAGTGATGAGGACACGAGGCCTAGATGGCTTCAGGATACTTTGGGAGATGCGGAGAGGCATGTGGCCCCCAGGGGCACTTTCAAGGAGAGCAGGCCTCCGCAGAGGTTTTCGAGCTATGTGACGCTTATGAGTAGCACAATTGATTCCGAGCCTTCCATTTTGAGGAGGCAACAGGCCAGGAGGTTTGGAAGGATGCCATGATGGAGGAGTATCAGTCCATCATGAAGAATGATGTGTGGGACATAGTTTCGAGGCCAGAGGGGATGTATGTGGTGACTTCCAAGTGGATCTATAAGATCAAACATGTTGCAGATGGTAGCATCAAGAAGTATAAGGCGAGGTTCGTGGTGAGAGGATTCTCCCAAAAAGAGGGAGTGGAATATGAGGAGACTTTTACTCTAGACACTAAGTATACTTCTATCAAGACTGTTATTTCTCTTGCTTCGGTTATGGGGTGGAGGATACATCAGATGGATGTGAAGATAGCATTCCTCGATGGTGTGATTGAGGAAGAGGTGTACATAGAGCAACCTCATGGCTTTGAGGTACATGGGAGGGAGTCCCATGTTTGCATGTTGAAGAAAGCGTTGTACGAACTCAAGCAGGCAGCAAGGGCATGGTAGTCGAGGATCGACAAGTATTTGCGGAGCATGGGCTTCACCAAGAGTGAAGAAGATCCCAACCTATATCTCATACAAGTTGATGAGAATCCTCTTATATTGGTGTTGTATGTTGATGATCTATTCTTTACGAGAGCAGAGAAACTCATTGCCAGTTGCAAGAGGGATTTGGATTTGGAGTTCGAGATGAAGGATATTAGATTGATGCATTACTTCTTGGGATTGGAGGTGTGGCAGCAGCCGAGCGAGATCTTCCTCAAACATGGGAAGTATGCAGTTGAGATACTAAGGAGATTCGAGATGATGGACTATAATTCCATGACTACATCCATGATCACCAATCTAAAGAAGCTGGGGGTTTCAGATTCAGACTTGGTGGATCCCACGATGTACAGGCAGTTGATTGGTTCGTTTATGTATCTGGTCAACACCAGGCCGGATAATTGCTTTGTTGTCAACACCTTGAGCCAGTTCATGGTTGAGCCTAGCCAGGTGCATTGGGTAGCAGTGAAGCATGTGCTCGGGTACCTTCAGGGTACAGTTGGATTTGCTCTGAGATATGTCGAGTTTGATGGAGTGACGCTGCATGGATATTCAGACTCGAATTGGGCAGGTAGTGCAATTGACAAGAAGAGCACTTCTAGTGGTTGTTGCAGCCTAAGATTAGTAGTGGTTTCTTGGTTCAGCGGGAAACAGACTTTCGTGGCACTCAATTCAGCAAAGACATGGTATCTAGCAACTAGTTTGGCGAGTTGTGAGGTTATTTGGCTTCGCAAGCTTCTTGCAAGGTTGTCTTGTCGGATGTTGGAGCCTATGGTGATTTATTGCAACAATCAAAGTTGTGTCAAACTCTCGAAGAATCCAATGTTTCATGACAAGTCGAGACACATTGAGATCAAATACCACTTCATCAAAGACAAGGTGCAAAAGGGAGCTGTGAAGCTCCGGTACATTTCCATAGATGAGCAGATTGCAGATATTCTCACCAATCCCCTAGTGAAGGGGAAGTTTGTCTACTTCAAAGACAAGCTAGGAGTGGTTGAGAATACCTCCCTCGCTAAGAGGGAGTGCTGATGTTTTTGTAGCTTTGGGGAGTTATACTCACATTGCCTTGGTGTCGGGCATGTGGGAATCTTTGTTGGCACTCACATTGCATTTTTATTTTGTGAAAACGCCCGTTGTGTTGTTGTTGGGGCTTCACACCCACTTGGAGGAATAAACAATTCTAATTTAATGTTGAGTTAGAAGGAGTTCTTAAACTCACTCATTAGACTCCTATAAAAGGAGAGGCAATGTGAGGAGGCACCACACATCTCATTTGTGACATTTTTCATCTTGTCATTATGGTGTTGGCATGAGTGAGTGAGCACTCTTGCCAAGGAGATTGGGAGACAAATTTCAGCAAAGGAAATTCTTCACTTTGGTAAATCTGGCCTAGGGTTTCTGGACTTTCTTTCTCTATTTTTTAGCCAAGGAGAGGAGGCTGCATGTGTGAGAGGAAGAGGGAGAACAGGCCGCACGTGTGATCTGTACAATCTGTACCACACGTGCGGACCATACAGCAGGCAGAAACAGTCACACATGTGAGCCACAGCAGCAGATCTAACCGCACATGTGGGTCGTACAGTCCATACAGCAGTCTGTAACACATGTGCGGACCGTACAGGTGATGTCGACAGCCATACAGGTGATGTCAGCAGGCCGTACAGCAGATTTGTAAGTTGGAAGGGTTTCCAGAATTTCGCCGAAGTTGTAATTTGCTGAGAGGACTGGTTTTGTCCTCGAAAATTCTCAATCTGAAAATTTTACTGAGCAAAAAATTGTGTCTCTTGTGCATGGATGTTTTCTCTCTGATCTTTTGTGCTTCTGCTGTAATTTTCTGTCATAATTTCAGTGTAAAACTATTCAGTGATAATAGCCTAGTTTACTGTTTGAGGTCACTTGGAAGTAATTTCAGATCTGAAATTGACACTCAAAACATGTGAAGACTTTCAAGAAGTTGGGAAAATGATGACTAGAAGAAAAAATAGAATTTCTAAGAAAGCATACTCAAAATGGCTTCCACAATAACAGTAGTAGAATAAAACATCTCCCAAGGATAGAAAGAAAAGGAAAAAAAAAATCGCATAATCTTGAAATCGGGGAAATTCCCATTCGTCAATGTATTATACACTTATCAGGCACAGACATTCCATCTGTAGCAAACAGATAAAAACACTAGCAAGCAATCTCTAAAATGTTATGAGCAATGCTTTATCTACGTTTAGCAACTGGACAAATATATGGAGATTTTGAAGAAGCTTCTACTCCAATGCTGGTTAGAAATACAATTAAATATTCCCTTCTTATCATACATATTTTTCTTTTGACTAAAACGGATATATTTTGTATTAAAAGAAATGCTGCAGCCTCATTGGTCAGCAGGTTAACACAAAAAGGAAGCACTGTTCACAGCCAAATGTCCAAAAAACGTTTCTAAATGGCTATGCTAAGCTACAATATAAAATGTTTTTCCCTTCGCAGAGGAAATCCAAAAAAAATTACTGATATAAATCCTACAGAACAGTCGGAAGTCCTAGAATCAAAAAAGTTTTAAAAACATATAAAGCCTAATCCTGAGGATGGAAGTGACCACTGTGTACTTCATTCTAATTCTCAGAGGCTAGCTTGGCTTCCTGCTACATCCCTTTCATGTCCATTCTCCCAGCATCTTGGTGCACCGATTCTTCCTCCCGACCTTCACCTGGAACTGAGCCAATTGACAGGCTCTGAAATGCAGCTGTTGAATGTGAACTTTTCGCCGAACTTGTTATCATATGCTGAAGAACTCTGCACTCTGTCTCAAGCTTATCAATTTGGCATTTTTGCTGAGCGACCAACTCTAGAATATCTGCATATTCATTGTTAGGAGCTTCTTCCTGTGAATACTCCTAGTTGTGTTGAAAATGGAGGTTTGTTGTCTGACAGCAGACTCTCATGTCTCCATAAAACCCAACGAATACCCATGAGTTCACAAATAGGGCAGCGTCCTGGGTGACTGTGATTTTCCATCATCCCACATCCCAATTCTGCAGATGGAAATTGAAGGTAATTCTTCTCTACCCAAGCTACCTTCCCCACAGAATTTACCCCTAATTTCTTGCAATCCCAGGACTTATATCCCACAAACCCAAGCTAACACTTCAACAGAGCAATCATAAACAAGGACCACTGTAAAATTCAAATTCACAGTTAAAAGCCACTGACTTACCACTGCAACAGGACCACAGAAATTCCTCCCGCGAATGCAGAGCCTGTCCCGCCAATTCTTCCCATGGATGTGAACCTGACTGAAACCACCAGAACAGGCACGAACCAGGAGGAAAATGCTCTGAATACACAAGAACCAGGCACAAACTAGAACGAGGAATGGCCGGGCTGGCATCCAAAAATATCCCACCTTCATCCATCGTCAATGAGCAAAATACCATATGAGCCTGCTCCCAATTCAAATGCAAAGTGTGGGAATGTACTGGTGAGTTACTCCACCTTATATCTCGGCCTACCATCGTGAATTTGTGCTGCCAGTTGTCAATAAATCTTGGATTAATGACAAACTTTGGATAATAGTTCATGAAGAAAATTAAGGGATATAGGATTATGGTTATGCCCCCATTTATCCTTATTTTCCCAGCCTCTAAGCGAGAGGCTTCGTTAGTTTTGTTAGCTAAATGATTCCTGGATCTTAGAACATGGAAGAAATCAACCTTCAAACCTCTTTACCTCAGATTGGATTCTAGAGATGAGCCTTGTTAACTTGCAATCCAGAGGAGTGAAGAAGCAACGCATATGCCTTATAATGATTGCAAAGTCTTCAATAACAATCAAGCACCTGATCCACCTTGAATCAGGAAGCTTGAGTCTTTGATAAGAACAAGCACTTCAGCTTGATTATTTGTCACTTTGTGTAGAACCCATTCAAAACTAATTTCTTGATGTCCACCAGGATATATGATGACCCCCCCTCTCCCACACTTGCCACCCCTCCCTTCATATATATTATAAAAGGAGACATGAGTTGGTTATATCATGCTTCTCGAACTTACCTCATGCTAACCCCGGGTATCTAACACAATACATGGTAGGACTGCGGGTTGAAATGTCACAAAGTCAAAAAATAAAAGGAAACTAGGTTTTGTTTGAAACTTTGAAGCTTGAACAAGTAAAAGATTGTCCATTGGACTGTGGTCTAGTGTCCAGTGAGGTACTCAGCACCGTAATAACACAGGTTCAAATCCGGGTAGGCTACAGGGATATGTTAAAGAGGAGAGAAGGGACCGTGTTTACCTGGTTGTTCCGATTATGCACAAAATGGAATTTCATAATCCCTCCTTCTAAAGGAAGGAAGGACATTTTCACAATTTCATAGTCCCTCAGTCTCAAAATCCTTAAAAATTAATTAAATTGAAATCAAATAATTAAAGAATTAAAGCTTTTGCCATGGGAGTGTGGTCTACTGGCAAGCAGTAATGTGATAGGGCTTGTATCAACTTGGAGACCCGGTTTCAAAACCCCCAAGTGGGTGCGGATTAGGCCAGGTGCAAGTCCTGGGTGATTTTGACGGCATAGAAACACCAAAGGAACAGCTCTTAGTTACCATAAACAGTATTTCCCAAAAAAATAATAATAATTAAATCTTTATAATTAAAGGACTCTGGCAGCTAAACCAAAATTTGTATGCTGGCATAAAAGCTTCATTTTTGAATTCAGTAGTTGTGAGCAACAATGTCGTCCATAAGAACAGTAAGATAGAACGTTGAAACTCACCTTGTTTCTGGCTGTCCGTGCATTTGATGCAACTCGGCTGCAGGCTCATGAATCTCAGACGACGGATGGAACCCTGGAAACATGTTTGCTGGAAAAAAATGGCACAAACCTCTACAATGCCATTGGTCCAGACGCCCTGGATGAGTTTGGAAGCACTCAATTCTTCATATTTCGCCCCGGATAAACAATCAATTTGCGAGATTTCACCATCAAAACACTCAATTCTCGAAGTAAACCAAACGTTTAGCCAATCAAACTCCACAACAAGCCTTTCTGCGAGTACTTTTACGAGAAGCCGATTTCAACGGCAAGTAATTTAGGGTTAGCAACACGATCTTCGCTCCAGAAACCCTAACTACAATTTTTTGACATTTCGTCACATTAATTTATTCTCCTTTGCTCAACATCAGAAATATATAGCGATTTTCACAGCTATTTTCTTGTTCCTTCGCCAAAATCTCCATTTTTCAGCGATTTTTACGCTACTTTGTTGTTTCTTTGCCGATATCTCCATCATTTAGTGACTTTCAGCGCTATCTCGCTGCTTCTTCCCCATATCTCCGCTATTCACCGATATTTAACTCTAACTTGATGTTTCCGTGCCAATATATCCAATATTTAGCGTTTGTTCCAGCTCTGTCACAAAAGACTCCATTGTTTTCAAAAAAAATACGCGGAACCGCATCAATATTCTTCAACTAAACTTCATGGAGAATTTTTACATACCTGCAAATTCGTAAAACTCTAGGTACGCCTCAATTTGCCGTTTTCTGCCCCAGAACGCTCGATCGGGAGATCGAATTGCAGAGATTTTAGAGTTCTATCTTATGTGGACATTTTCGATGGAGAATTCTGAACTTTCTTTGCTATGCGAAATGCTGTCTGAAGTCGACAAATTACGAGAATTTTTTATACGTGTCCACGTTTAGGTCACCGTGCACGCGGCCGCACGCGGATGCCACGAGCATTGCATTTGGTTGTGGAGAGTGGGGGGACTCGTGTAATCCACGGGCTCCGAGTATGTGCGTGTCTACCGCCTCTGTATTTTTTTTATCTTTTAAAAATGTTCATCCTCGCTAACTCCTCGGCAAAGTAAATATTTTTATTATTTTAAGGATTTTTTTAATTTATGGTAGTGGCCTGTCCATTTCCATTTATGGTGATTGTAATTGATAAGGTCACGCCTTGTGACTAGATATATATTTTTATTTTATTTTAATTAGTAATGTTTTTTTTATTTTTCCAAAAAGAAAATTTCTTCATTATATTAGATATATAACTTCTACATTTCAAGGAATCACAAAAAAAAATTATGAAAGACAATATGATAATTGTGATCATTACAATCATAAGTTAACAAAAAAACATGTACTTTTAATTACTACTCTAACAAGACAGGGATAAAGTAACAAGACGGGGATAAAGCAGCAGTCGACAAAAAACCAAAAAGATAAACTAGAACAGTTGGATGTGTTTTCTGGGGCCATCTGTGCCATTTTGCTAGTTGTACAATGAGATCCTGCCTTCGAGTTCCAGAAAAGACTTATTTGATAAGATGTCTGCCTCTTTGTTGTGAGCACTGTAAATATGATGAAAGCTTCTAGCCTGAAATTTTTTTATTAAGTCCTGTACTTTGCCCTTCCATCCCTCTATGGTGCAAGCTTGTAATCTGCCTCTTTTATTTAGCCAGTCTATGACCACCTTTGAATTGCCAAGGATCTGTAGTTTTGTATATGAAAGGTGAAGTGCTACTGTCAGAGTGGCCCAAACACCCATAAGCTCAGCTTTGGTGTTTGTACCTTCACCACAATTCATCAACCATCCAGTAACAATAGACCCATGGGTTTTAAGATACCCCCCTGCACCACAACGTTTTCCATCTGCACCGGTTGCCCCATCAAAACATGTTATAGTGTAACCTTCCCGGTGTGAGAAAGTACAAGGACGGGTTTGTAGAGACTTTTGTATGCTTGGTTTCCAAATGAGGGCACCCATAGTTTTAATGATTACCCGATTAACAGAGGGAGGAGTATTCTCGAACAACGCATAATTTCTTTGCAACCATATATACCAACAGGTGAGTGCTAGAAGGTAAGGAATATTTGTTTTTTCTATTGTCCAAAGTTTAAAACAATCTGATAAGGTTGGGCCTTTCCAAACATCCTTTAAGTTCAGGAGAGTTTTTAATTTTTTCCAAGTTGAAATGGTGAAACAACAAGTGATGAAGAGATGGTTTATATCTTCAGAAAAACACTTGCATAGTGGACATCGACTGGGACCTTCCCAACCTTTCCTCCGCAAAGTCTCCCAAGTATGTATCTTACCCTCGATTGCCAACCAGGGGAAAAGTTTTATTTTTAGTTGAATAGACCACTTCCATAGGCCACGCCTCCATCCTTCAATAACCGCGTTGTCATGAGTGGAGAGAATTGCCAGATAAACATTTTTTGATGTTAGATAACCAGAATGGTCACCTCCCGTCCACATTAGAGTGTCATCACCATATACTATGGAAACACCAGAGCTATTAAGAGCCTTAACGTAGCGTTCCCATTCCGTTGCCAGTGAGCCAGAGAGGCCCAGGTCTCCATAATTATACCAGCTGGACGAGAACCCAAAAAGTCCATCATTGTTCCAAGCCTGTGAGAGAACGGTGATCTTTTTTTTATTTAAACTTGTAACCAGCTCAGGTGTGAGGTATGAACTGTCCTCCAGCCCCATAATCTTGTCTCTGTCGATTGCCACAAGGTGGCCCAACCCTGGAAGCCAGCTTAGCCAATGAGTAATCAAGTGAATTGATTTTAAAAGTCCACCCCAAATCTTGGAAACTATTGTCGAGGAGAAAGTTGGTGACCTGAGCCAATTAATTACCGTGGAGGATGGGAAGTATTTGTCTTTTATTACATCATGCCATATGCCAACACCCATTAGAACCCTCCAGAGAGTGTTTGCTGCTAAGGATTTGCTAAAATGATATATATTGTGGAATCCCCAACCTCCATTGCTTTTTGGTTTTGCCAATGACACCCATCTGCACAGATGTAATTGTGGAAAATCTGTGTTTCCTCTCCAGAGGAAATTAAACATAATATTGTTGATCTTGTTTAAAACAGAGCACGGGATGATTGTCAATGACAACCAGTAAATAGGCAGACTTTCAAGTGTCATCTTAACTAAAATATAACGTCCACCCAGGGATAACCATCTATTACACCAGAGATCAATTTTGCTCTCCATCTTGGACAATAGCCAATTCCAGACTGTTCTTTTTTTAGGCCTAGTCAACATGTAGAAACCCATATAACTAAACCCTGTGGATAGCAAAGAAAACTTGTATGGAAGAGCATTATGAAACGGTGCCAAATCAGCCTCCGATAATCCAACATATAGTGCAGTGGATTTTTTAATATTTACCTTTAACCCAAAAGCCTTGCAGAAAAAAATAATTATACCTTCAATTTCTACTCATTCATTTATAGAAGCATTTGTCATAATTAAGATATTATCCACGAATAAAATATGAATTATCTTAATCAACCGAGAGACTCTAATACCTGTGATGGAGACTCTAATACATGTGATCTTCCTAGCTACCTTACTGTCTTTTAATAACAAACTAAGACCTTCTAATACCAAGATAAATAGCAACGGGGATAAAGGACATCCCTGGCGTAACCCTCGGTCGCTTCTGAAGAAGTCTGTAGCTTCCCCGTTTACTAAGATAGCAAAAGAAGATGAGGATACACAACTCATTATCCAGTTGGTGACTTGAACATCAAAACCTGATTGTAGTAAAATCAATCTCAAAGTATCACAGTCAATACAATCATAAGCTTTTTGCAGGTCTAGTTTCAGGATTATAGATTTGTATTTCTTCTTTTTAATGCTATGAAGGCATTCGTGAGCAGTGCCAATGGTGTCCTGAATTTGTCAATCTTTTAGGAACCCGAGTTATTCAGCAAAGAGGAAACTGGATAGCATTGGCTTGATACGATTTGCAATTATTTTAGAAATTAATTTGTAAACAAGGTTGCAAACATAAATGGGTCTGTAGTCGTTGAAGGTAGTCGTCTTGTTTGACTTCAGAATGAGTGCTATAAAGGTAGAGTTGAGGCTGCCAATTACCTGCCCTTTTATTCTAGATTCCTCTACCATTTCTAACAGATCGGCTCCCACAAGATCAAAAAAGAAGGTGAAGAACTTCATAGTCCATCCATCGGGACCTGGACTCTTATCTTTCTTAAAGGTGAATAAAACCTCCTTTAGTTCTTCTAAGTTGACAAGACGTGAAAGTGTATTTGCTTTTGCATCTACAACCATGCGTGGGAAGAGCCCAACAAGTCTGCATTGATCCTCTGTTAAATGTTGACCTTGTGCTTTGAAAAAATTACTAAAATACTTCATAGCCTCGGCTTTTATATTCTCCTGGCATGAGTGACAACGCCCTGAGGAGTCCTCGATCTCCCATATGTGTTTTTTATTTCTTCTATAGCAGGGGTATTAGTGGAAAAACTTCGTGTTTTGGTCGCCTCCTTTGATCCATATAGCCCTACTGCGCTGCCTCCAAAGTTCTTGTTTTGCTCTAAGGATGGTGTTTCGCTCATGTTCTAACAAACTTAAAATATGTTCTGTATCAACGGTTAAATCACCATTGGCCCGATGCAATAGAAAATCATTTATTTCAGATTCCATTTGTTCCATTCTCAAGAGGTTAATCCTGTTCTTTTCCCTGATCCATTGCTTGGTCCATTTTTTTAGATCCTTAAGTTTCCAGATGATTTTGTGTTGTCTGCCACCTTCAGATTGGTACCGTGGGTCAAACCAGATCTCTTGAACTAGGGAAATGAAATCTTTTTCCAAAAGCCATTGTGGATTGAGCTTGAAAGGATAAGGGTGGTATTTTGGATGGTTGTATTTTATAATGGTGGTATGGTGTTTTATTTTTGCAAGTGCTCAAATTTTAGGGGTTAAATTTTTAACAATTTAAATATTTTTTATTAAAATAGTTTAAAAATTAATGATTGGTATTTGAAGGATTTATAAAATTTATTAAATTTTTACATGGTATTTGAAAGATTTGTAAAATTTATCAAATTTTTACATTTTAAATATGGATTTTCAAAAAATTTCTAGTTAATAAATACTTAAAAGTACATATCAATGTATATTTTATATTTATGTTTGAAATATTAAATATATAATTGTTTTTCTTAAAAAATAGTGGATGTTTAATGGTAAAAGTATTAAGAAGTGGAATAAGTTAATTATGTAACAAACATATCTATTTTCTCAGAAGAATTTTGCTTTGAATTTCAAATTTAGGTTATAGAAATGGCAATATTGAAATGCCCAAATGAAATGTAGATCAATAAATGGATTAAAAAAAAAACATTCTTATAATTAAAAAATTTCATTATCGAATTTTGTCAAATAATTGGATAGAGGGTGGTTTGTTACAAGTTACATGACTTTTCCAAACACATTGAGATACTTCTAAAAATAAAACCTTAGACTTTTGGAAGGTACTTAGACTTCTCCAAACACCTATTGAGATACTTCCAAAAATGAAACCTTAGACTTTTGGAAGGTACTTATGTCATTAGAAGTGTAATCACAAAGTGGTTAAAGGTTTAGTAGTATGTTTCAAAGTCCATTTTCACAAATTACATTTGTTATCGTCAACAATTGTTTGGATCTTGTGCTTGAGGATATCATTTACGAACATTTGTGATGAGTTTCAATGTAAGTGTAGAAAGTGCATGCTTGAATGAGATTAAACAAAGCTAGAAAGGAAAAGATTTATCAAATCGACGAAAGAAAGATATTGTTATTGCCCTCACTAGGGATAAAGTCTCCCCAGTAACATGTTTTCTCTTTGTGGATCTCTTATGCTTATGCTTGTGATAGTGCTTGTGCTTGCATTTGTAATTGGGGCCAAGTGCAAGTCTCGTGTGAGTTTGGAGGAATAAATACCCTCCACTTACAATGTCTTAGATGAAGAGTTATGAATTAAGCGTTGTAAGTCGACTTTGTTCACTGTAATACTCTCCCAAATTGGGGAAGGGTGTTCTTATCACATGGTGATAAGAGGAAAATAGCAAAGAAGAAGAAAAAAAAATTATGAAATCAAAGTAAGGAAAATAGTGTAAACACAACAAATGTTGTATTTGCAAAAACAATATAAGACAATGCACAATTTAGGTGTTGGGGAGTTGATGTGTGATTTTGAAGAAAATGCAATAGAAAAACACAAAAGATAAATTGAGTAAACACATAGTAAAAAAAATAAAAAATATTTAAAGATTAATTAGAAAGTGCAATACAAAAACATTAAAACAATAAATAAAACATATAGAAATTAAATGAAAGTGAAGACATAAATATCTTAAAAAGGAAACAACATGAAAAGCCATATAACATTATGGAAATTAAGAAAAATACATAAAATTTAATTTTTTAAAATAAAAAATTAAAAAAAGAAGAAGTTAACTTAACATTTTAAAAATTATATAAAAAATTAAAATGTAAATAAACATTATAAAAAGGTATGGTGAGCTAAGCTTAATGGAGAGTCAACCAAAAGCCAAATAAGATACAAAGTGCTCTAAAACCATGTTCTATATATTATATAGAAAACAAGTTGCGTTGAAATTATGAATGTGGAAATACATTAGTTTATGATTAATTCATGTCCTAACAATTCTTCTATGTTATGTACTTGTCATTTTACATCTAGAAGTATCATTAATATTGTTTTACATTGAGAGCATTGTTTTTGTTTCTAGTGTATTAGAAGATGAATTCTTTTTAATAAAAGATTGACAATCAATTTTTTTTAATAAAAAATTGATATGGTTGAAATTGAGATAGGGGTATATATATTGGGTAGTTGTTTGCTATAAAATTAGTTTTTTTTGGAAAAGATGTTACTGCATACACGTAATTTAAAAAGATATATAATTAATAAAAGTTTGATTAGTGAACATCAAAATATTTTTTTAAAGTGAAGTAATATGTGTATTTTTGGGGGGCTAGTTTTCTTAGAATTTGTTAATGAATGTTTATTAGTCTTTTGTAAAGTACTTTTTCAATAACTCATTATTTTGTTGATCTGGAAAATCTTTAGATGCTGATAATTTTAAATACATATAAACATCTACTTGGTATTCGAAATAAAATGATCGTTTGACTGTTTTTGCAAATTACATGTGAATAACTTATCTAACCAAATCCACTTTAATGATAAATGACTTGCAAATAATTAAACTTGAAATGAACAACAATAATATAATCACATATACAAGTTGGAAAAACGGAGTTCACCCAATTTGGGCTACCTTTCAATAAAGACTTATTTTATTAATGCTCAAAAGTTTTTGTTATACAATGACCTTTTTACATGTTGTTCAAATGCAGAAACATAGTGCACCATTGAATTCATGGCGAAAAATTGTGCTAAATTGATATAAAATACTTGAAATTCCGTCAAGGTACCTCTCAACATGCTTTACGGTGTTACCTCGTATGCCTTGTACCTTTGGCATGCATTATGAGGAAATTCTATGCATTCATTATGTCTCTAAAGCCTTGGGTTGAGCATCATTAAATAGGGCGTGCCCCTTAACCAAATCCCAAAATTTATGGAGATCATTAAATACAAATATGTTGGATTTTGTTACAATGTATGCCAAATATGGCATGCTGGTTAGCAGGGTTACTTAAGTTGTTTGTATTTGTTGGCAGGTCAAGGGTTCTATTCCCATCAACCTCCATATACATTGGTGCTTCTTGTTATAAGTTGTAACTTTCCCTCATATTTAGCTTTGATTACACGATCGTTTTAAATATTCCTAACATTTAGTTTGAAACTATATGTTATAATTAACATTTAGTCTAACCTCTGTGGATATGGTTCAAACTCCACACGGTCATATAACATAACATGTGTCCAAAGGATCCCTATCCCCGTCCAAACTTTACCATATATCAATTTAAATAAATAATAAGCCACATGAATGTTAAGATCTGTTGTGGTGGCTTGTTGGTTGTGGGGGCTTTGTTAGACCTTTGGGAGGTTGCGGGTTTGACCCCCGTCAACTCCCAAACATTTTATACAACCATGATAAAAAAATTCCAATGGGAGGCTACCACGTGGCAGCCTCTCATTGGCTCTCTAATACCACTTGTCAATGTGTCATTTGTCCACTTGGAGGTACAATTGCCAACTCAGTTGCCCAGTCATTATACAACCAATCCACGTGGCACCTTGGGGTGTGGCCATGTCACCTGTATGGTCATGCCACGTGGCACCTTGATGTGTGGCCACGTCACTTGTATGGTCATGCCACGTGTCACCCTTGCAGTGGTGACACGTATCACCCTTTTACCCCTTTGACTTTGACTTTGCCTCTTTGACCTAAACTTTGAACTCTCATAACTTTTGCAAACAAACTTTATTTGAGGAGAAATTTACGTCGTTAGAAAGCTATCGTTGAGCTCTACACAATGATGTCATTTTTTAAGAAGATTTGAAGCATTTGAATTTTGAGCATTTTTTAACCATTCTCGACCTATGTGGATGTTCCAGATCTTCCTAGACCTCTATGAGCATTCATGGATCCTCCTGGATCATTCCTCCCCATTGGAATATTTTTGGAACACCAAAAGTTTACTCAACAACTAAGTGAGGGTAGAGTTCCCTCACCCTTTCGATATCCATCCATTTGGATTTACTTGGTTTTACCCCTTTAAGACCAACTCGAAGATATTCCACATCACCTCGCTGTGAAGTTCTAATCTGTTTGTCGAGAATGGCATCTTCATGTAGCTCGTCCAAATATTATGAAGAAAAATCATCAAATGTTGGAACATGAATACTTTAATCTTCATCCATAATCATAGGAGGCTCACAAAGATTCAAATTCTCAAGATTTACCACTGAATACATTTGCATGTAGGCTGGTAGATCTAAACGAAAGGCATTAGTACCAATCTTCTATAAGATCTTGAATGGACCATATCGGATTGGCCTTAGATTTTTACCTTCACTTATCATTCCATCTTTGTTGATATGTAGCCATACTTGATCACCAACTTCAAACCGATGATCAACTCGATGTTTGTCATGCCTTGCCTTATACTTGGCTTGGCTCTTCTCCGATTGTTCATGTACAGCTTGATGTACATGTTGAATCTTTTGAATGAACCTTTAGCTTTATCTGTATTATCTTGTCCATCTTCTTTACCTGCTTCTCCAAAAACAAGTTCCATAGGTGATTTAGGCAAGTGCCCCAAACATACTTCAAAAGGAGTTTTTTTAGTAGATGAATGCATGTCATGATTATAGGCATGTTGGATATAAGGTAATTGTTCATCCCATAATTTAGGATGCTTGTTGCAGTATCCTCGAAGTAGATGTACCATTATTTTGTTTACCACCTTTCTATGTCCATCTCTCTGCGGATGAAAAGTCATGCTCTTCTTCAACTTAATTTCCATTATCTCCCACAAATGAGACCAAAACTTTCCCAAAAAGTGAGAGTCTCGATCTGATATAATAGATGTAGGAAGTCCAAAATGAACCCATACATTAGTGAATAACATATGTGTTGTCTGTTCAGTTGTGACCTGTTTCTTGCATGGCATTAGAATACACATCTTGTTGAATCTGTCCACCATGACATATAGATAATCATGACATGTCTTGGATATCGACAAACCCCCTACAAACTCCATGGAGATACTTTCCCATGGCTATGAAGGTACCGGAAGTGGTATATATAACCCTAGATTTATGTTGCTAGGCTTACTTGTGGCACACATGACACCCCCTTTGATATACTTGGAAACAGTGTCATTCATTTGAGGCCAATAATAATACATTTTTACCTATGCAATTGTCTTACCAACCCCGAAATGACCAGAGATGAGAGATGTATGAGCTTCTCTGATTACATTTACCTTTTCATCTCTTAGTATACATAGTTTTCCAAGATGATATAATAAATTGTCCTGCATATAATAGTCTGACTACTGAGTGTCGTGAGTTAATGCATCATATACTTCTTTAAAATCATCATCCCTAGCATATTGTTCTGCATAGCTTTCATGTGCTAAAGGATTATGCCTGAGTATTGTGGATGAATTAATTATTGGTCTTGATAACATATATGCAACCTTGTTATGAATACCCTTCTTATACTTGATTACTAGATGAAACTACTGTAGAAAACCCATCCACCTGAAGTGTCGTGACTGTTGTAGCTTGGTTTGTGACTGTAAATATTGTAATGGATGATGATCCGTATGAATGATTATCTCCTTTCCCATTAAGTAATGCTTCCATTTATTTACACTTTGTACCAACACATACAATTCTTTATCATATGTTGGATAGTTAATCACAACCTGAGTGAAAATCTCATAATGATAACATATAGGTTTACCTTGTTGCATCAAGACTGCGCCCATGGCATATCCACTTGCATCGGTTTGAATCTCATATGGTTGTTGTAGGTCTGGCAATGCTAGAACTAGTGCTTTTATTTTCCTTCAATGTCTCGAAGGCTTTATGTTGCTTGTCTCCCCATTGAAAGATATGTTTAACACTCGTTAATTAATGTAGAGGTGTTGTTATTTATGAGAAATTAGCAACAAATTTCCTCCAGTATTGTCCTGCTCCTAAGAAGTTCCTGACTTCGGTGGTAGTAGTTTTCTTGGGCCATTTCACAATGACTTCTACTTTTGCAAGATCTATCTTCAACTGACCATTCCCTACAATGTATCCCAAATATACCAGAGAAGTTTTGCCAAATTCACATTTAGATAACTTGATATACAACTTCTCCTTCTTCAAGAGTTCAAATACTATCTTGACATGCTTTATATGATCTTCCCATCTTCGACTAAAGATCAATATGTTGTCTAAATAGACAATAACAAAATCATCTATATAGGGTCTGAACACATCATTCATCACTCTCATAAAAGTTGGTGGTGCGTTACATAACCCAAATGGCATAACAAACCATTCGGATAAGCCTTGCTTGGTCTTGAAAGCAATTTTCCATATGTCACCTTCTGCAATTTTGATCTGATGGTAACCACTTCTCAAGTCCAACTTAGTGAAATACACAACATTCTTTAATTGATCTAATAGATCATCTATTATGGGAAGAGGATAATGGTTTTTTACCGTAATCTTGTTCAGGGCTCGAAAATCAATACACATCCTCCATGTGCCATCTTTCTTTGGAACTAATACAATAGGAGAACCACACAGAGAGGAGCTTGGTCTGATGATTCCTTTATCGAGTAGCTCATGAACTTGCTTCTTGATTTCTGCATTCTCGATTATTGATGACCTGTACACTCCAATGTTTGGAAGAGGAGCATCTTGCTGCAAATATATTTCATGTTCAAACTCTCTTTTAGGAGGCAACCCTATAGGCTCTTGAAACAACTCATCATAATTAAATATGATGTTGATCAATTCCCATTTATGATTTGGATCACAACCTGCTAAAGAATCTATTATATCTTCTCCTTTTCGTTTCACTATCATGAGAACAAAAGATTTACTTGCACTCACGAGTCTCTTCATTTACCCTATGCTCACTAAAGAAACATTAGTTTTGATGCGATGAGCTCTGACAATATGTTCAACCCCATCCTTGAGAAGGTGATATTTATTTTCTTCTCGATAGAACATCACCTTCCTGTCAAATAGATATGGACTACCCAAGACAATGTTGCAAATGTCAAGAGGCACAACATCTAACTCGACCTCGTCAAAGAACTTAGTTGTAATTGCAAACTTGATCTTACATTGCTTTGTCACTTGCAACTTAGCATTGCCACACACCCAACCTAATGGATATGGCTTTTTGTGATGTGTCGTCTTCAATCCCAGCTTCTTAACAATTGCTTCAGATATTAGATTAACTTGAGATCCACTGTCAAATAAAGTATCTACCTTTGTATGCTTGACTATAAATTTGACATGAAAAAGCTTTCTCCTTTTCTTCTGATCAGTATTACTTTCCATCTTGGCAGATTGAACTGAAGAATTCAAACTGATAGATGATATATCTTTGCTTCCTATGGCCATGATTTTGGATTTATCTCCGAAATTTGACCCTAGATCCTGATGAGTTGATGCAACAATCTTATGCTTCCCTTTATCCTTGAATCTCTTTGGTCATAGATCTGGATGCAACTTCCAACACTGTGATTCCTTGTGTCCCTTTCTCTTAAAGTGGGAACATGTAGGTCTTCCCTCAGCTTGCTTCACTATGGTTGATTTCTTACTCTTCCATTTACCTTTTGGTTTCTTCTTGAACTTCAATGGCTTCTTATTTTCGCTCGCATGCTTACACTTACTAGCCTCTACATGTGTGGCTTGTACTGACACCTTATCAATGTTAGTAGGGCTAAATATTAGAATAGTGTGACGAAGATATGAGTGCATGCCACCAATATACTTTAGAAGAGTTTCATGAGTATACAATGAAATTCCTAGGGATAATGCCTTCTTTTTGAATCCATGTGTATATGCCTGAATATTCTAGCCTTTACCCTATTTCATATGCTGCCACTCAATCATTGTCATCTGTGTATGTGTCAGTGGATAGAATTATTTCCTTATAGCCTTAGTAAATGTATCCCAAGAAGAGATTTATTTACCCTTTTGAACCAAATCAACTTGCATCTTACTCTCCCACCATATTAAGGCAGTGCCACTTAGTCGAAGAGTGGCTTATAATTGTATCTTTGCAACCTCATCCATAATTCTTTGAACCCTGCAATATACCTCTATTTGCTTAATCCAATTGTTCAATTTCTCGGCATTCAATTCTCTATCATAGGTCGACAACTCAAACTTAACATCCAATTTTATTAATGGCAGATTATGCTCAGACTTCTTAGAGGACTTCTTTCAATGAGAAGAATGTTTACTTGCTTCAGAAGAAACTGATGACGATGAGGAGGAAGGGGAAGGAGAAGGGGGATCTGAAGGTCCACCGCCTTCACCTCCTTCTCCTCATTTTACCGAAGATTCTCCACTTGTAGGCTTTTGAATTCTTCGTTCTAAGTCATCTATTGTTTATTTTAGTGATTGAAGCGTAGCTCTGATTGTTACACAAGATTTTGGTCATCATGATGATGTATTGATAATGGTGTACTCGGGCTCTTCATTAGAACTTTTTCATGAAAAAAGTTACTTTCTTCTCTTTCCAGAAATATCATTTTTGAGGAAGGTTCGTAGGCTACTAATACATTTGCCTGCGAGAATGCATGATTCTCGCAGGCTGCTTTAAGCCAGACTGTGAGGGGTTTGCATTGTGTATAACTGCTAGGGTGCGAACACTTTCTAAAGAAAGGAAAAATATGAGTTCTCGAAGTTTCTAGAAGGGAATCTTCTAGAAGGATGAGATGGCATTCAAATAGTTATCCTAGTACTGGATTCCCAGATATTTTGGGATCATTCTTATCCAAGTAACCAATTCATTCTCTCCTATATATTGAGGGAGTTCTCATGGAAAAGGTTAGAAGCAAACAAGGTTAAGTGAGACATTGGATAATTGATGAAAGACTGTGTGAAGGACTGATGCTACATCAGCTAAGAATTCCAACAAGTTTATCAAAGGTGGTTGATCTTCTTCATACAAGTGAGCAAGTGTGTGTGTCAGAGCTAAGGGCCATTGAAAGGAAGTTTGCAACATCAAGGCTCAGGTTGTAATATTTACTTTCCATCAATATGATACAGTAATATGTCCCTTTCCCATAAAGCTAATTCTACTTTATTGTATAACTACTTGATCATATACATAGATTCACTATTGAATAAATTGTGCTTTTTTCACTTCGATTGGTTTGTATTGTTTTGGTCTTGACTGTACGAGAGCATCGGAGCAAAGCGGGAGCAACAAAGACCAAAAGAAGCGATCTCAAGGTATGTTCTTTGATCTTGCCTCCTAGTACATTCAATAGTTAAAATTTAGGGAAAGAGAATTATTCTGTCTTGCTTTGTTTTAGATCCAGGTGGATCTAGGGAGATCGGTTTGTGTCCGCACTTACGGATTTATCCAATAACAAAATTGGCAACTCCACTGGGGAACATCCCTTTTTCTTGTGGCTTTTTGTGTTTTTCTGCGGCCATTTGCTTTGGTTTCATTTTTCTCCTGTCCTATCAGTCTCTGAGTCTTCAGGATATCCTGATAGACATTCTGGGTCCAGAAGCCTTTTTGAAATTTGCTTTATTTTTCAATTTTTTGATTAAGTTCAGGCATTCCTGCACTGCACTTCATTGCAGTCTGCGAGAACTGGTAGGGTTTGCACCCTGCTTATATGTTTCAGTGTGAGGTTCTCGCGCCTTGCTAAAGGTTCGCCTGCGAGAATCAGTGATTCTCGCACTGTGTTACATTGCTTGCCTGCGAACATAATTTTTTCAAAATTTTGATTTTAAGATTTGGTCTTTCTGACTGCCCAGATCAGTTGGAATACCTCTTATGGGTTTCTTGGACCTCTGATTGATATATTTCTTGCTTTTGTTTGCATGCTTGAATAGTCTTAGGGTTTCAAGGCTTTTATGGTCATTTGTAGCTTGACTTTCATTTCTTGACTCTTTGTGACAAAACCATTCTCTTGGACTTCAGTTTCTGAGTGTGTTTCATTAGTCAAGAACCAGTGATTGGTTGAAGGTTAAGTTTGCTTGGTTTTCTCTTTTGCTTGTTGGTTTGAGAGATCATTTTCTTGTGTATTTGAGAAGACTACATTGGTTTGCTCTTTATTTTTGCTTTCATTGAAAGAGTAGATTGGGTTATTCACTTGTTTGTTGATTTGATTTTATGTACTCTTGCTGTCATAGTCTGAGTCCTTTTTGAAAAGTGAACACAAAGTTTTTCTTTCATCAAATTGTTTTTGTTATTTACAAAACATTGAAAATCAAATTTTAGAGTTTGTTGAAGCTTTGAAAAAGACATAGTAGAGAATTTTTCATTTGATAAGTGATTGTTTGCATGGACATTTGAAAGGGAATTTTGCATTGTAGTTCCGGGTTGATTTGGAAAATTTTCTCTCTCTCCCATACATAGGATTCATTGAA
>JZKD02S1672822.1:708471-777449 GCA_000966675.3 Picea glauca
AATTGACGTTGACCAAACTCACTCGGGCTCCTTGGAGGGTATACCCACGATTATGTGTGGGAGCTTGCACCAGGGTGTAAGTCCGTTAAGTAGGTCGTCAGCGTAACTTTTCCACTCTAGCCCCGCCCCTTCTCGTCTCGTTGTTGCGACGTTGGATTTCATCACCAACTAGTGGCTTCGAAATTAGAAGGTCTTCTTTGCCTGGTGATTGCTTCCTAGATTTTATTACTAGTGCATGTTGTTTGTTTCTCAAAGTTGACCCTAAGAATTTCTTTGCAGAGCTTGTCACTTGTTTACAATTGCTCCCCCAGGACGTTCACGTAGAATGCAAGGTTTATCTCCAGAGCATCTGGACGGTTCTCAACCCTTGCCTACCAGTACACCTGAGGGCTCTCCTCACCAGAGTGAAGTCCCAGTTGTTATCCCACCACATGTGGAAACAAGTGAAGTCCCAGTTGTCACCACACCACAAGTGACATCAACTGATTCTCTAGAACCTTTTCGAATTACCAATACTAGAGAGGACTTTCGCATTCGCCGTGGCGAACGATCCTTTATGCGATTGAATTCTTCCGGAGAACTTGTTGTTACTACTTCTGGATCACCCGTTGGGCCTTTCCCTGGTGTAGAAGGTCAAGATCCTTTTTGGTCAGGTGATTTCTGTAGGGTCCTTTTTGGTACTGAGGCACCTACAGTTTACGAAATCAACCCTCCGGTGTTTTCTGAGACAGAGACTACACCAGTGACTACCACTTATCACTTTGTTCTCCCGGACGAGATGACCCATCTCGCGAATACTACGAGTGTCCAAACCGGGATTATCGCTGCTAGTCTTGCTCCTATCAATACCCAGCGAATGCCTGATGTCATTCTGACACTACCACCAGAATACCATGCGTTGAATGCTTTGTTGAATGCTTCTGTTCCAACACCTCCGCAAACCCCATCTGGTACTCCTGGAGGTCCTTCTGGGCCTCATATTCCCGGTTTTATTCCGACACTCCCTCAATTACCTTCTGGCAATCCTAATCCTAGTGGCACTATACCGTCTATTACACCAAACTTGCAGATTCCCGTTGGTGGACACAGTGGTATGATTCCATTTCCTCTTACCAGACATTTTCCAGTTACTACTCAACCTTCGATTAGGACACAACTTCCGATTGGAACTCCACCTACGATAGGGGGACCAACCCCACCTTTTGGACAAAATATACCTACTACTTTGGCCCAGTATTGGAATCAGATGTTACAAAATCTTCCTCAACCAACTGGGGGGCAACACACTGTCCCTACTATCGACCAACCATATCCAGGTATACCTAATCCTATTTGGGGTCAAGGTCATAATGCTCAAACTCAGGTCCCTACTCAAACTCAAGGTTACAATCCTTGGAACTACTATCCTCTCCAACCACCGTCGAATCAGCCTGGGTCTTTCTACTATGGACAGACTGCTTACGGTCCTACTGGTTTGCCAACGGGGCTTCCACCCCAAAGTCACCAGTACCCACAGGTGAATCGATAGTTACCTTTTCTTGCTACTTTGGATTTGCCAGATTTGTCTAGGATTTTGAATGATCCTATTTGTCACTCTCCCCAATGGCATGTTATTCCAGCCAAGCTTCCATCGGACATTCCTAAATTCGATGGCAAGGTGGGAGAGGACCCGAACAATCACGTAATGACTTTTCACCTATGGTGTTCATCCAACTCATTGATGGATGACTCTATTCGTCTACGTCTTTTTCAACGAACCCTTACCGGTTCTGCTGCGAAGTGGTACATCGAATTTCCATGAGGTTTCTTCTTTGATTTTAACACCCTAGCTATGGCTTTTCTTACACATTACCAGTCACCGATCCATTATGATACTGGGACTGAGATTTTGACTTCCTTCAAACAGACTAAAGGCACTCATATATCAGATCATATCCATGAGTGGCGAAGGAGACGACGTCTCATCAAACTTGAACTTCCCGATCAGTTACTGGCAGAATGGTTTACAAAATCCTTTGTGAACGAAATTGGTAAGGACATTGCGATGGGTGGCGTTGTCACGGAAGAGCAGGCTATAAGTCATGCTCAATATCTTGATCTCGTTTATTCATAAACGGGAACACTTTACGATTTGCTACCTGAATTACCTCGTCCTGGTACTTCCAGCACTTCAACTACTCCAGCTGCCTCGCATGCAGCTGATGGTGTGATTGGTACTGCCCACACCCTTTCACATTCAGTTTCAAGTACAACCCCTAAATCTACTTCTTCTAATGTTCCCAATGCTCCGTCTCCTGCCGCTCCCACCGGTAAAACTTCTGAGGTTAATGCTGTCCAATCTACCCCTGCTGGTAAAAATAAATCTAAAAAGGGGAGAGGTAAGAATAAGGAGAGGAAAAATAATAATCAAGCAGAGCAAACTAAAACCCCTCCTGTTGAAGATTGGGATAAGCGCAAACCCCGCTACCCTTGCCTTATCTGTGGTGACGATCACTACACGAAGGATTGTCCAAGACGTGTCGAGGTCACGAAGTTCCTTCAAGGAACACCTAAACCATCTACACCGACAGTCTTGTCTCAACCCTTCTCGTCTCAACAACAGGCTCAGTTGGTCATCCATGACCAACCATCTACGTCTACGACATCATATGTTTTGATGTGTACCGGTGATTCTAAGCAGAAGAACGTTGCAATCACAACTAGAGCCAAAGATTATTCTCCATCTAAGGAGAAGGTTGATGATTTACCTCCTACGTTAGTACAACCCTCTCCACCGACTCCACCTACCAACGGTCCTCTTCATCTTGAACGACCGAGTCTAGATACAGTTTTGCGACCACCCCCAAAAGGTGTCGTTAGGAAATCGGCTTTCAACCCTCATGCTCGTGCGGCCCAGAACTACAGCATTGTGGAAGATCTGGCCCAGGCACCTTCAGCGATGTCAGCCCTTGAAGTCCTTCAGTCTTGTCCTGCACAACGGAAGGCTCTGTTGAAAGCTATAAGTGGAATTGATCCAACAGATGCGAATTTAATCGTCTTTGACTTGGAAGACCATATTCCAAGGTTACCCCCTCAACTCGCGTTTCAAATTCAAGTTGTTGTCTCTAACAATAATATTTTTCGAACTGTTATCGACGAGGGTGCCTCAACATGTGTAATGTCTTTTGCTTGTTGGAAAGCCATTGGCTCTCCTCCCTTGAATGAATCACAAAATACTCTGAAAGCCTTCAATGGCTCTGGTTTTAAGCCTTACGGTGTTCTTCCTTCGTTGTCAATTACATTAGAAGGTAAGACGGTCCAAGTTGAAGTGAAAGTCTTTGATGCTCCTCTCGATTATAATCTTCTCCTTGGCCGTAGATGGATCGATTCCATGCACGTCGTTGTGTCAACACTTTTCCGTGTAGTGCGTTTCCCTCATCAAGGAAAGGTAGTTACTGTTGACCAACTTGTCTTCTTCAATTCTGATACTCGTACTGTCAACGTGTCGTTTATAGCTAAAACCCCACCGGGTTATGAGAACGTTAATGTAGACCTTTTAAAGGACTCGTCGTTAATGGGTACTTTCCCCATTCCACCGCCCGATGTTCCGCGCCCGTCAGTTGCTTCTATCAACATGATCTCTACTGTACCTCACGAACTTCCTGTGTCTTCCGACCCTTGGATAGTCCCTGAGCCTGGAGATCATCTTCGTTTCGACGACGTCATGCTGTTAAGTCCAGTTGATTCTGCTTATCAAGCCATTCAATCGACAACACCTTCTACCCCCTCTCTTGATGAGTTGTCTCCTGATCCTTTTCGTGTTATCTTTCCCACTAATGAGATGATCATGTCCTTCATGGAGGACACCCTGTGGGATGATGGGCATCATCGTTCCATACTTTTTCTGGAGCAACATACTCTTGAGAACTACCAACGGATTTCGACTCTGTCGACCGTTGTTGTCATCTCGACTGTTCCCGGATCTACACATGATGTGTTTTCCGAAGGGAACCTCAGTAATATCTCTCCCATGATTCCCATTGACATATCTGTTAAACCTGGAATTGTCGAAAATGTTCATATTGGAGCTTCGTGTTCCCAGGACGAAATAGTTACCTATACATCCCTGTTCAAAGAGTTTCGTGACATATTCGCCTGGAGCTACGAAGAGATGCCAGGTATCGACCCTGCTATTGTTGTACATGAGATAAAGACATACCCCCGCGCTAAACCCGTCTGGCAACGCCTTCGTCCAGTCCATCCACGAAAAGCGGCGGCTATTAAGCTTGAGGTTGAAAAACTTCTAAAAGCCGGATTTATTTATCTGGTGGCTCTTACAGAATGGGTTTCTAATCCTGTACCGATTGATAAGAAAGGTGGCAGTATTCGTGTTTGTGTTGATTATAGGGATATTAACAAAGCCTGTCCAAAAGATAACTTTCCAACCCCTTTCGTCGATCAGATTGTCGATGACTGTGCCAGAAGTGAAATCTTCTCTCTCATGGATGGTTTCTTCGGCTATAATCAAATTAACATTGCTCCTGAGGACCAACATAAGACGACTTTTATTTGTCCTTGGGGTACTTTTGCCTATAGAAAACTTCCCTTCGGTCCTAAGAATGCTAGCGCGATGTTTCAACGTGCTATGTCTTATGCTTTTCATGATATAAAGCATATCGTTCAATCCTATTTGGACGATTTACCAGCTCATTCTATGCGCAGAGTCGATCACCCTACTCACCTCTGGGCCATTTTCGTTCGTTGTCAGTTCTATCGCATCCGTTTAAATCCTCATAAATGTGTTTTTTGCGTAGAATCCGGCCGTCTTCTAGGTTTTATCGTTTCTCGTCAAGGGATTCGGGTGGATCCTATTAAGTTTGAGGTGATTCTTAATCTCCCTCCTCCTTCTACACTGCGTCAGTTGCAAAGTTTGCAGGGGAAAGCAAACTTTCTTCGTCGTTTCATCCCTAATTACGTCGAGATTACTCGTGGTTTTACGCGATTATTAAAGAAAGATACCGAGTTCGTGTGGGATGCCATCGCCAATAATGCTTTTGAAGCTTTGAAATTGTCCCTCACACGAGCTTCGCTTCTCTTTCCTTCTGATTATAGTCGTGATTATTTTCTTTATCTTGTTGCCTCAGAGTATACCATTGGCACGGTTCTCATCCAGGAGGATGATGCGCACGATGAACATGTTATTTATTACTTGAGTCGAAGTCTTTCGTCCACTGAAATCAAGTATCAACATGTTGAAAAACTGGCTTTGGCTGCCGTTCAAGCTGTTCAACGCTTCCGACATTATATCCTCTCACAGAAAACTACAGTGATTTCTCATTGCAACCCTATGCAATACATTTTGACACGTCAATTGCTAGGGGGAAAATACTCCAAATGGATTATCATACTCCAGGAGTTTGACTTGGAATTCAATCGCGCCACGTCTAAGAAATCCTTGGTTTTTGCTGAGTTAATATGCGATTTTCCTCACTCTGCCACGGAAAAAGTAGCAGTAGATTCATTACCCGATGAATCTCTTTTCCTAATTAGTACTGACGATCTTTGGTATGGGGATATCATTATATATCTCCAAACCCAGAATTTCCGGCCTACTTTGTCTAGTACTGAACGACGTCGCATACACTATCAAGCGCGTCAATACATTATCCTCGGGGATACTCTTTACCGTCGAGGAATTGACTCTGTTTTTCGACGTTGTCTGACATTTGACGAAGCCGAGAAAGCTCTGAATGACTGCCATTCTGAAGCATGTGGTGGTCATATGTCTGGGTATGCTACTGCCCATAAGATCTTACGCGCAGGATATTTTTGGCCTTCTTTGTTTAATGACTGCATTACTGTTGTTCAGAAATGCCATGCCTGCCAGACCTACAATCAGAAAATTCGGTCACATCCTGCTCCTCTTCATCCTGTGGTCTCAGTTGGTCCTTTTGCTAAATGGGGCATCGATTTCATGACCTGTCACCCTCACTCGGCCGGGGGGCATGGTTACATCATTGTAGTTGTGAATTACTTTACAAAATGGGCCGAGGCGATGACGACATTCGATAATAGTGGAAAGATCGCAGCGTTATTTATTTTTAATCACGTTATAGCTCATTTTGGTGTGCCTCAAGCTATCGTTACTGATCACGGTAGTCATTTTAGGAATTTTATGATGTCTGAACTTATGGAAAAGTTGGGTCTTCGTCACGATAACTCAACACCCTATTATCCGCAAGCTAATGGCCAGGTCGAAGCAATCAACAAAGTTCTTATAACTATGCTTCGACGGATGATAGGAATTCATAAAACAAGCTGGCACACGATGTTGTTTTCGGCGTTGTGGGCATATCGGACATCTGTCAAATCCGCTACTGGTTTTACACCCTTTCGATTAGTCTATGGTGTGGAAGCCATTCTTCCTATAGAATGTGAGATACCCTCTCTGAAGCTAGCTGTCGAACTCTTACCTAATACTTCCGCTGAAGAAGAACATCTATTGTATCTGATGTGATTAGACGAAACTTGACGAGACGCCACTCTAGTAATAGAAGCCCAGAAGAAACGTGTCAAGGCACAGTATGACAAGCATGTCAAGCCTCGCGTTTTCTCTGAAGGTGATCTTGTTCTTCTATATGAACAAGATCGAGATGTGTTAGGAGATGGGAAATTCGAACCAATGTGGCGAGGTCCTTATATTGTTCGCCGAGTTTTGGAAAAAGGAGCATATGAGCTGGTCGATTGCGATGGTATCCCTTTGAGTGAACCTAGGAATGGGTTGTACTTGAAGAAGTACTATGCATAAATCATTTGTGCACAAGTACATGTATTTTAATGTATCATACTTTGTGTGTGTTACTATAGTTTTTCTTTTGTCGTTATCTGGTCTCTGCCCTTATATAACGGTGTGTTTGATTTCCAGATGTCGGAGTCTTCTCTACCCTATATTGGCTTCGCTGATGGTGCTAGCCGTAGTACTCGAAATCTTGCGTCCACTTCGTGGGCAATCTATGCCCCAACAAACAAACTTGTATCTTTACGATGTGTGTGTCTCGGCCGTGCGACCAACAACATTGCAGAGTATAGCGCCATTATTGAATTATTGGTTGATGTTATCTCGCTTGGAATTTTTCATTTGGTTGTGCGACTTGACTCGCAGCTAGTAGTTCTACAGCTAAGTAATATCTACTCTATTCGAAGTCCTACTTTGTTACGGGTGTATTTGCGAATTCGCCTCTTGGAACGGTATTTTGATCACATTGAATATCAGCATATTCCTAGACGTCTTAATATATTAACTGATGCATTGGCTAATTATGTATTGGACAGACATTTGAACCATTTATAAATCAAACACATTAAAATAAAATAAACCGGTAGAAGCCATCTGTATATATAACGATCAAAAGAGTTTGTTTTTTACAAAAAGTTTGTCCAAAGACAAAAATATCAAAAATTGAAGCTTATAGCTTCTACAAAGTGACATCATGGATGACATTCACGGTAACACACTACTGCCCTAGCAACCCTACGGAGCAGTCGGCTCATAGCTGCTGATACCCTTACAGTGTGACGATGATCGCGTCGTGAAACCTCTTCCAGAGTCATATCTGGAATGTCTGCTGTCAGGCCCTCTAAATTCTGTTCCACCACCTGATAATCTTCGACATACTGTGGTGTTGCTGCTGCTGCCTCTCCTCGCCTCTGGATAAGAGAAGTGCCAGGAGGTCTATACGGTCCAACATCTGTGTTGTCAACAAATGATTTTGTATTAGTCTTTGGATAAACATATAAAACAAAAGCATTTGAATATGATAAAAATTCAAAAACTTTTAAAAAGAGAAAATCTGTGTACTTCTTACCGAGGTCTCCCCACTGAGCGTCCTCAGGTAGTGCTAAATCCGGATCTCCTCAGAAATCCAACTCGGCGTAAGCGTAGTCATCGATCATCAACATCTGGTTTTGAAGCCAGTCAAAGAAAATATCGTCGTACTTGACGATTGGTCCAGCCACGTGCCGGGCCATAAGCCGACACCATCTCAACATCCTTGGATATCTAGGACCCGGTAGGTTCCACTCAAGCTGTAGTCGGAATACGGGGACCCTCTCAAGGAAGAAGGACACTAGTAAAGATCCATACCCAAATTGTTTCAAGTCACCCCGCCTGCATTTGGTTAATTGTTTTTTGATATTGCGAAGCACAGCATCCGCCCAGTTAAATACTCGGGGCTCAATACACTCGATGGTGCACTGGAAGTAGCTCTATAATGCCACATGAGGAGCGGAACTCCCGACCATCCGAGTTATAGTAAAAAGGATAGTGCGAAGGGTCAAGTCTTGTACCCCCCAGATATCAACCTTTCATTTTTTCCTTTCAGCCTCTGGTACACAGTATTGATTGCAATACTCACTCATTTTGAGCTCACCACCTCTACTACCGGCCAGACTGACATAATACCCGCGCCTGGACAACCCGGTCAAAAAGTATATGTCCTCAATGTCTATGGACAAAGTATGAGCTCCTACATTGAAAACCTGCTGATCTGGGTCCCACATACGGACTAGATACTCCAGTAGTCTGACCTGGGCCCTCATGCCTGGGATGCGAAAGTATTTTAAGAGCCCACAATCTCTCAATGCAGCTATAGTGGGAGGGTGATTCTCGACATTTGCATTATCCTCTTCATGTTCTCGTTCTCGCCACTCAAACACCATGTTTGTGGCTATTTACCTGCACAAGGAACATAAAAGGAGGATTAATGATTTTATTCATGATATGGATCTTTTTCATTGGCTAAATATTTAAAAAAAAAATTGAGATTGCGGTTCTCGCAGGTGGCTCATTTGCACAGTGCGAACACCTCGCAGGTGGCTCAAGGCTCACCTGCGAGAACGCATCATTCTCGCAGGTCCCGTATGGGCTGCCTGCGAGAATGTCTATGCGCATGTAGGGTTCAAAAAACAATTTGAAACTGAGAAACTAACAAATGAAATCAAAAATTTAAACCATGAAAATTTCAAGCATAAAGAGCTTACCTCAATGCTGCAGACGGCTCATTGAATAATCTCTTGCATCTCCCGCAAAAGGGGGTTTTTGAAGCTCAATAGTGAAAATGTGAAATGATATGGTAAAAACGATTATTTACTCATTTAATTTACTTTTTACTATGTCATTTTGAGTTTTTATGCTTATCTATTGATTAAAACCTAATCACTAATATCAAGATGAGTGGAATGACTTGTAGGTGTTGACGTTGATAATTAAACACAAGGATATGGACATATGTTTTTTCGTTATGGCGTGTTTTTGATTGTTTTTTTATGGTTTTTACATAAAACCTTGAGCGTCGTTTTTGTCCGTTCTTGCGCTCGTAAATACCCGAGAATGTGATCGAGCATAGTTTTATCACTTTTTCGGGCTCAACAAGGTTATACGAAAAAGGAACCCCCCTGGAGTTCTCTTTAAGCTCTTTTCAGACTCTCTAAACATGAAAAGATCGTCGAACGACCTCGCTATTTTCACACTCGCTAAAGTATTTGAAATACGTGTCTGGTGAGCGATAATTTATCTCTTTTTCGGTCTTATCCAGACTATCTTACGAAAAAAGAAATGAGAGAGTTCTCTTTTAAGTGTTTTTCCAAACTCTATAATCTTGAAAAAACTTCGAGTTTTCTATCTCTGGACTCGTTAAACAAACATTGACAGACCCGTGATGGGACAAAACCACTCCTTAGGGTTCGTTAAATATACTCCGAGGGACTTGTCCGAAGGATGAGCTTATATCAACAAGCATATGTGATCCTCTTCAAGCTTGCGTAAAAATAAAGAGGTACTTGCTAGAAATGGTGGGGGAAAATTTGGGAAAGGGATATGTTTCATCTTCGTATTGGTTGGCAGTAAGTGTCGCTCTTGAACATGACACCCCCTATTCATCATTTGAAGCTGGTTTGAGAAATCCATTTGTCTCTCATTCGATTGCTTACAAGGTCATTCCCTGTGTCATCTTTGAGTCAATGCTGCCAAATCATTGGTCGTGTCGTTCATATGTTCAAGAGAAGTCCATCTGAAACCTATATTGAGTTGGCCATCTGCAGTTATCCATTCTCTCCGTGTCGGCCTTCTCTGTGTCCAGTCCAATTTGCAAAATGCTCTATTTCACCTTCAAACTCTGTTACTCATTTCGTGTCATTGATGGGGGATACATCAAGGCCCTCCTGTGATGAGTTTTGTTTCGTCGACTTCAGATCATTATCCGGAATCAAGACTTAGAAATTATTTAGTACCTTGGAGCTTGCATGCCTCAATGGCAAGTTTCCTCGCTTTTGATAGTGGGTTTACATCATTGATCCCTGATCGAAAGATTCCATCGAATGTTCAACTTCAACTCATTTATTCGCACTCGATGGATTGTACTTTAGTACCTTGGGAGTCATTGACATCAATGGTGATTTCCCTCGCACTTGTTAACGGTTTCATCAATGACCAGTAATCAAGTGGTTTCTACCATGTTCGACTTCAACACCTGTAATCACATGGTTAGATTCGTACTTTGGGCAATGAGATTGAAGACCCTGGATATTATCTTTGTGGTCCAGGTTGCGATGGAGTATGTATAATTTGCAACACATAGATCCACTGTGTATGTTTCGTGGCTATGTCGTCTTGACTTAAAATTTCTCGCATAGATCCATAGTGTATTCTAATGGCTATGCTATATTTTGACGGCATGGATCCACAGTGTATGATTGGTGGCCATGACCCATGTCTATAATGTCATCAGTCTATGATCTGAGTATGGGAATGCCTACCTCAAAATTGGTATATATGATATTCTGCAGATGCTTGGGTGTTCGTAGGTTTCCGATTAGATGTGCTCCTGGTTCTCGACACACACATGCAGCTTACAAAGTATATCGGCTGTCACTGGTTCCAACCTCATACTTTGGGGGGCATTCTGTTACACAAGATTTTGGTCATTATGATGATGTATTGATAATGGTGTACTCAGGCTCTTCATTAGAACTTTTTCATGAGAAAAGTTACTTTCTTCTCTTTCCAGAAATATCATTTTTGAGGAAGGTTCGCAGGCTACTAATACATTTGCGTGCGAGAATGCATGATTCTCGCAGGCTGCTTTAAGCCAGACTGCGAGGGGTTCGCACTGTGTATAACTACTAGGGTGCGAACACTTTCTAAAGCAAGGAAAAATATGAGTTCTCGAAGTTTCTAGAAGGGAATCTTCTAGAAGGATGAGATGTCAATCGAATGGTTATCCTAGTACTGGATTCCTAGATATTTTGGGATCATTCTTATCCAAGTAACCGATTCATTCTCTCCTATATATTGAGGGAGTTCTCATGGAAAAGGTTAGAAGCAAACAAGGTTAAGTGAGACATTGGAGAATTGATGAAAGACTGTGTGAAGGACTGATGCTACAACAGCTAAGAATTCCAGCAAGTTTATCAAAGGTGGTTGATCTTCTTCATACAAGTGAGCAAGTGTGTGTGTCAGAGCTAAGGGCCATTGAAAGGAAGTTTGCAACATCAAGGCTCAGGTTGTAATATTTACTTTCCATCAATATGATACAGTAATATGTCTCTTTCCCATAAAGCTAATTCTACTTTATTGTATAACTCCTTGATCATATACATAGATTCACTATTGAATAAATTGTGCTTTTTTCACTTCGATTGGTTTGTATTGTTTTGGTCTTGACTGTACGAGAGCATCGGAGCAAAGCGGGAGAAACAAAGACCAAAGGAAGCGATCTTAAGGTATGTTCTTTGATCTTGCCTCCTAGTACATTCAATAGTTAAAATCTAGGGAAAGAGTATTATTCTGTCTTGCTTTGTTCTAGATCCAGGTGGATCTAGGGAGATCGGTTTGTGTCCGCACTTACGGATTTATCCAATAACACTGATCTCTTCATGAGTCATTGGTTGATCTTCTTCTTCTCCTTTTTCAAAAGCCATCTTATGTCGTTGAAATCTCTTTCAAATTTTGGACTTGTAACTTGCAAGTTTCCCTTTACCAAGTTGGAGTTTGGCTCTTATAAACATTCACTTGCAAAATACTTGTCAAACCTGCTCTAATACCAACTTGATCCGAAAAATCCTTAGATGCTGATAATTTTAAATACACATAAACATCTACTTGATCTTCGAAATAAAATGATCGCTTGATTGTTTTTGCAAATTACATGTGAATAACTTATCTAACCAAATCCACCTTAATGATAAATGACTTACAAATAATTGAACTTGAAATAACCAACAATAATATAATAACAAACAAGTTGGAAAAATGGAGTTCACCCAATTTGGGCTACCTCTTCAAGTCCACTTCCAATGGAGACTTCTTTTATTAATGCTCAAATGCTTGCATTTTACAATGACCTTTTTACATGTTACTCGAATGCATAAACATAGTGCACTGTTGAATTCTTGGCGAAAAATCCTGCTAAATTGATATAAAATACTTGAAATTTCGTCAAGGTACCCCTCGGCATGCTTTACATTGTTACCTCATATGCCTTGTACCTTCGGCATGCATTACGAGGCAATTCTCTACATTCATTATGTGTCTAAAGCCTTGGGTTGTGCACCATTAAATAGGGCATCCCCCTTAACCAAATCCCGAAATTTATGGAGGTCATTAAATACAAATAAATTTGATTTTGTTACAACATATGCCATATATGGCATGTTGGTTAGTGGGGTTACTTAAGTTGTTTGTATTTGTTGGTAGGTCGGGGATTCTAATCCCATCAACTGCCATATCAATCGGTGTTTTTTGTTATAACACGGTCGTTTTAAATATTCCTACCATATAGTTTGAAAATATATTTTATAATTAACATATAGTCTAACCTCTATGAATATGGTGCAAACTCCACATGGTCATATAACATAACATGTGTCCAGAGGATATGGGTCCCCTATCCCTGCCCGAACTTTACCATATATCAATTTAAATAAATAATAAGTCATATGAATGTTAAGATTTGTTGTGGTGGCTCGTTGGTAGTGGGGGCTTTGTTAGACCTTTGGGAGGTTGTGGGTTCGACCCTCGTTGACTCCCAAACATTTTATACAACCATGACCAAATAGGCCAATGGGAGGCTGCCACGTGGTAGCCTCTCATTAGCTCTCCAATACCACTTGTCAATGTGCCATTCGTCCACTTGAAGGTACGATTGCCAACTCAGTTGCCTAGTCACTATACAACCAGTCCACATGGCACCTTGGGCTGTGGCCACATCACCTGTACAGTCGTTCCATGTGTCACCCTTGCATTGGTGACACGTGTCACCCTTTTTATCCCTTTGACTTTGACTTTGCCTATTTGACCTGAACTTTGACCACTCATAACTTTTGCATATGAACTCTGTTTGAGGTGAAATTTGCAGTGTTGGAAAGCTATCGTCGAGCTCTACGCAATGATGGAATTTTTGGGATGATTTGAAGAATTTGAATTTTTATCATTTTTAAACCATTCTAGACCTCTATGGATGTTCTAGATCTTCCTTGACCTCTATGAGCATTCTTGGATCATTTGTAAAAGGGTTTATCCCACATACTTCATGGGATTTGTTCTTCTTTCACCCTCTCATATATAAAGGAGGTGAAGGATGTCATATTGGTATATTGCAGTGAATGAATGTGCTCTATGGTACCAGTAAAGGGATGCTATTGTAAGATTGGAGTTTTCCTAAGGAATACAAAGACCAAATCTTCTATGGATGTTTCCACACATTGGGGTTTTACCACATAAATACTTGTCTCGCTCTTTTGTCTCTTTTGGTTTTTTCTCTCTTTCATTTACCATCTATTGATGCATGAATAGTAGTTTAGACTGGTAGAACTCATTATATGTTTATGCATATTTCTCGCATCTAACATGGTATTAGAGTCGGTTACTGAGCTCTTTCTCCTTGAACAAATTCATTTCTGAATTTTTCGTATCATGTTTCAGTAGATTTGTTCATTTAAGCCCCCTTCTCTTGTGGGTCTATTTTTTTTATCCAGAAAACCACTTCGATTTTCATCGGATCTGAGAAAATATCACCTTTCATGATCCTTTTTTCACAAATCTAACTTCACCATTGTCTCTGGAATATAACATTCATTCAAGATTGATAGTTGGTTCATCAAAATCGACTTTAGTTTGCCTAGATTTAAATTAATTATCCTAGCCTAGGTCATTTAAAGTTTTTTTAATCGAATTTTTTTGGCCAAATTTTTAGGTTTGGTGGTTTGTCGAGCCTATTTTTTTTTACCAAAACTAACCATTTCTTCTGAAACTAATAACTTTTGATATGGGAGGCCATTTTGGGTGACTTTTTTTTTGGGGGTGCGATTTTTCATTGCCTAGCTAACCAGCCTCTCACTCGCCTCTCCATGGCTCGTACAAACTATACAAACATGTTTTTTTTCCAGATTTGTAGGTGTAAGGGGCATAGTTCTTAACTAAGAGGTTGATTTGTCTTTTTGGTGGGTTAATTTGACTGGTGGGGGATGATTTCACTCACTGACCTGTATAATCACACTTTTTTTCCTCCGTATCTTAGTTGTACAGATGCATTTTGTAGTCATTTGTATCTTGAAGAGGCTAATATGTTGTTTGAGCAATCGATCTATAGTTGGGGACGCATTGCTTACCTGTACGATCACATTTTTTGCTTAGATCAGACTAGTTTTTCCTCAGATTGCAGGTGTTCGTGTTCTATGTCTCATTCAATGTTGTATGACCTATTTTTCCTCAGATTGAAGATCAATCTGATTGTTTAAGATTCTAATCTGTCTTTTTGGGGGTAAATTTGTCTCTTTAGAGGTTGATCTGACCATTTTGCAACGAATCAAGTCTTTTGACACATAATAGAGGGTTGTAATGGTCGAGCCAAGGTATTCTTTCCTCAGATACAAGAAGTTTTATGTTTTTGATACTTAGAACACATCACCAAACGACTTCATCCTCCCTTCAAATCCGATCTTCTTTACTTCAAATTTCCTTTGAAATTCGACTTGTGTGTGTAAAATGAATGTATAATGATATGTATTTATACCCTTTATGTCACTTCCTTTTAACATTAGGGTCGACCTGACACTTTCTTATTTTGTAATTTTTTTCTTTAATTATCTTCAGGGCCGACCTGTACTTCCTTCTTCAATTCACTTTGTCATCTTCAAAAATTCATTTCTCCTCAACCATGAGGATCCACGTGACGTGCCACCTACCACTGGAAACAACATGATGTAAAATATCCATCCATGGGTGTTGTGTATGCATGTGCATTGTCCTTCATGTCCAAATACCTTCATCAATCTTGCGGTCCAAAACCAATGACTAGGGTTGACATCAATGACAACAACCAATCTTCCAACAATCTTCCCCTTTGTCATTGATGGAAAAACTCATGCTCCCCCTATCATCATGATCCCAAATTCTCTCCCCCTTTGACATCAATGGCAAAGGGTAGGGTTGTTTCCCCTGAGTTTAATGGAAAAAGGTAACTCTCTTATTTAGGGCTGCTCCCCCTGAACATACAGTACTTAATAACACTTCATTTTTATGGTCTCTTTCTTCCTTGGAGATTTTTCGTGAATTTAGGACGTATATGTTACTTGGTCTTCTTGTTGCAGTTGCAACCAATCTTACCGAACCTTCTTCTTTGATTTTGCATCTTTGTGAGTCAAACGTGAAAGTATATCCTTGATCACACATTTTACTAACATTGAGTAGATTATGCTTCAAGTCTTCAACCAATAGGACATTCTTTGCTTTTACATTTTTTCTTCCAAGCTCTACTACACCTTTTCCAATTATTTTGGCAGATGAGCCAGCTCTAAACGCAACATTACCACCCTTTCTCTTCAAGCTGATGAATTTGTCTTGATCCCCGGTCATGTGTGAAGAACATCCACTGTCTATGTACCATTCATCTTCTTCTTTACATTCTTCAGCGGTCAATGCTATTTGACAATCTTCATTGTTTGGAATTTGTTTCCTTCTCCATACTATGGTTGGCATAGGGACATCTTCATTCATATATCTGCAATCTCGTGCTTTGCGACCAAGATAATTACATTTGTAGCATACAATATTTTTGTCCATCAATGGGGAAAATGAATTATAAATTTTGTTGACAAATCTGCGTTTATTTCCATATCTTCTATTTACACCATTCATGTTTCTTGCATAGTTGTTCCTTTCATTGATTCTGCAATTAATTGCCTTATGTCCAAAATTTTTGCAAGTATAACAATGACCAAGAAATAAATTTTGATACCTGGGAGTAATTGACCTTCTTTGTGATGTAGTCCATCTGGGTTCATGATCTACTCTTCTGTAGTTTCCTTCATACTGATTGAAGCTTCTTTGATTCTTGAAGGTGGGAGGTCTTCTTGGATATTCATCTCTTTTGTAATCATTCCTTCTTTCCGGTATCCTGGTCCACTTCTCATCAACTGTCTGTGTAGCTCTTTCTTCAACATTCTTGTTGGTATTTGCATCTTCTTTGTATGAAGTTTCACCCATGCATCCAAGATGTGCTAAGTCTTTTGGCACTTGAGAGTTTCTTAAGCTCTTCCTCAACGAGACAACTTCTTGTTCAAGTTTCTCACAATCTTCTTCTTTCTTCCTCATTTGGACATTATTTACTTCTCCTATTCTTCTTGCTTCTTCGTGTAGGGTTTTCAAGGAAGTGGCACTGTCATCTTCTTGTTGAATCATTTATGCTTCATGTTTTTCTTCTTCTTCATTGGACTTTTCTTCTTCAGTGTCATCTCTTTCAATCCCTAGATAAGGACATTCAAATTCAACATGTCCTACTCCTTCACAATTAAAGCAAAAGAATTGACCTCTATTTGCTTCTTTGAAATCTGAGATGTTGTAATTTGCTTCAACTTCTTCTTCTTCTTCTGCTTCTTCCCTTACATAAAGGTCTTGTAGCTTGTCCCAAAGCTCTTTTGCTGATGCACATGATCCCACCTTGGATTTCACTGAATCTGTCAATCCATCCAGGATGGTATCTATTACCAATTTGTTGTTCCTTTTTGCTTCCTTATGAGCTGCAGTCTTTGGTTTCTTCAGCATTGTATCCTGAAGCAACTGAGAACCAAACATCTGCCCCAAGAGCTTTCAAGTAAGTTTCCATTCTATTACTCTAGTATTCAAAATTGCTTCTATCAAATGGTGGAATCCCATTTGGAATGTTGTCTTCCATTTCTTCTTAGGATCTTCCTTCCAGTGGTTAAACTGTACTGAAGGTAAATGACTCTGATACCAATTGTTTATACTTAGAACACATCACCAAAAAAATTCATCCTCCCTTGAAATCCGACCTTCTTTACTTCAGATTTCCTTTGAAATTCGACATGTGTGTGTAAAATGAATGTATAATGATATGTATTTATACCCTTTATGTCACTTCATTTTAACATTAGGGCCGACCTGACACTTTCTTATTTTGTAATTCTTTTCTTTAATTATCTTCAAGGCCGATCTGTACTTCCTTCTTCAATTCACTTTGTCATTTTCAAAAATTCATTTCTCCTCAACCATGAGGATCCACGTGACATGCCACCTACCACCAGAAACAACATGATGTATACTATCCATTCATGGGTGTTGTGTCTACATGTGCATTGTCCTTCATGTCCAAATAGCTTCATCAATCTTGCGGTCCAAAACCAATGACTAAGGTTGACATCAATGACAACAACCAATCTTCCAACATAGTTCTTAACTAAGAGGTTGATTTGTCTTTTTGGCGGGTTAATTTCATTGGTGGGGGGCGATTTCACTCACTGACCTGTATATTAACACTTTTTTCCTCGGATTGCAGGTGTTCGTGTTCTATGTCTCGTTCAATGTTGTATGACCTATTTTTCCTCAAATTGAAGATCAATCTGATTGTTTAAGAGTCTGATTTGTCTTTTTGGGGGTAAATTTGTCTTTTTAGAGGTTGATCCGAGCATTTTGCAACCAATAGAGTCTTTTAACACAAAATAGAGGGTTGTAATGGTCGAGCCAAGGTGTTTTTTCCTCAGATCCAAGGGGTTCTATGTTTCATCTCCCTCTTTGCACATACTATCACAATCTATTCTCTTGTGCATACAACCAAGCTCTCAGGTTGCATATTTGAGTATCTTTTGCTTCAAATCTACGTTTCATTGAGATTTGCAGCAAACTGAGTTTTTTAAAATAGAGCCGAGGTTTTCTTTCTCTCAACAGAGGTAGTGAGGGTTTGTTGTAGATATACAACCTTTCCATTATGATCTGTAGCTACACAAAGAGATATTCATCTTCTTTTCTCTAGTTTGTGTTAATTTTCTTGCATTAGTTTTTGTTTGTCATCTTTTGGTATCATGACTTCATAGTTTGTTTCAGTTCATGAGTTAGTTGGTACTAACTACCTCGTCTGGAAGCGAAAGATGATTGATGTTCTCAAAGGAAAGAATCTTTGGCGCTTAGTCAATGGTGCAAGCATGAAACCAACCAATGTCAAATAATTAATTGCATGGGAGGATCACTGTGAACATGCCAAAGGTCTTATTGGGCAAACTGTCTCAGAAAATCTATAGGTACATATTGAAGCTAAAGATGACCCTATCAAGGTATGGAAAAATTTAGCTTATTTATATGACAAAATTGATGACATCTATACTTATTATCTCGAGAAGAAAATTCATGAGCTAGATCCCAAAGACTTTGACATAATTGAGTCCTTTCTTGTTGAATTGAAGACTTATAAGGAGACGCTTAACAATTGTGGTAAGGATTATAAAAAAACCAATACAACTCTCATTATTCTTTTAGAATACAAATTGTCTTCAGTTTATGTTATGCTCATACAAACTTAGAATAGGGCCATTAAAATGTCTAATGGAATTGTGACACCTACCTTTGAATATTTTTACGAAGGCTTGATTTGTGAATAGGACAGGTTGATTTCATCAAGACAATTGGTCATTGGCAAAGCCCATTTGGAACATACTGAGAAGAATCCATATAAAGGTTCTGATAAGAATACCAAGTCTCATGATGTTCTCAAGGTTCTCATAGGAATACCAAGGTTCTCAAACTTCTAATGATGCTCCTGTAGATGCCTCGAAGAAGAAAGCATGGAAGCCTTGCAATCATTATGGCAAAATCAATCATGCTGAGAAGAATTGCTTTAAGAGGTGGAATGAATTGGCCAAAGCAAAAAAGAAAGCCTCCAAGGAACAATAGGTAGCTCTCAGTTCCTATTCCATTCAACCAAGTAACTCTTCTTTTTCCGTGGAATAGATAATGGATTTAGGTGCCTCTAATCACATGACTGGTACTACTTCATTATTCACCTCTTATGACAACAACAAACACACAACTCAAAAAGTTTCTATAAGTGATGGTAAACAATTTTCAGTAATTGGTTCTCGTAATATTCAGGTTCCTAATGATGTATTGGAAAATGTTTTTCATGTTGAAGGCATTCCCATCAATCTCCTTTCTATTTACCATGCTTTTCAAAAAGGTTATAAGTTTGAAGCATGGCATGATAGATATGTTCTGAAAGATATTGACAACAATTTCAAAATTGTTTCATCCAGTCCAGTTGATCATGAAGGAGGTTTGTTTAAGTTCATTGGTTTTACTTCACCCAACAAATTGTTGATATTATGGTAGCTGCGGGAGGTATTTACCTCCACGTGTAAACCTAACGAGAATAAAATATTATGAGAAGCAAGAAGAAACCCTAATGAGTTGGATAATAACCCTAGAAGACAAGTCGGCTCAAGAGGATAATTTGTATTAGGTTATTAGCTTCCAAGAGAAGAAGTCGACCAGAGGAAATATTATATACTAAGTAAATAGGCACCCAAAATAAGAAGTCGGCCCAGACAGTTAGCCAGAATTAGTATAAATACAGGAGGCCAGTCTTCATTCTGGCAGGCATTCTCAGAATTGCAGAGCTCACTTGTGCACACTGCAGTTAGCCAGTTTGTGCGCAAGTTTGGAGGAGAAGATGTCGTTGCAGCTGTTGCAGCTAGTAGATTACGTTTTGGCTTGGACTATCTCTTGGCCATGGTTTGGACGATCTGATAAACTCTTGTTTGGTGCGCTATCCTTGGAGAAAGGTGTGCTACCCTTTGTTTGGCTATCTAGCCTAGGGTTTGCTTCTGAAATGATTCTCTATCAAGGTTAAGGTGCTCGGAGGGTGGCTTCGGCCTATGGTTGGGTGACAATAGTGATATCGTCGATGGTAAAACGAGCACATTCTAACAGGTTATGGGCCCACAACTCCTTCATTCAGTCTAACCACTGGAAGGGAGCATAGCCATAAGGATACTAAGCTCGTTGAAGAACTGCTGCTAGGGTTTCTAGCAGGAGCAGTTACTAAATCATTACCATTAGGGTTACTAGTAGGTGCAGTTGCAAAAACCCTAACCCTCTCGTTGAGGCACCTTAAGTGAAGGGAATGACCTAATTTCTGGATAGACTAGTGCACCCTAGCCTAGCGCATCTCTTGGTACTCTCAGCAAGCCAAGACATGAAGTTTGAGTTTTTGGTCAAATCTAGGGTTGACCAAGTCAAAACAGCCATGACTTACTCTATGAATTCATAAAACAAGTTAGATGGAGCTTCTAACTTCAGAGCGTGGAAGACAAGGATTGACCTCATCCTTGCCAAGAATAAAGTGTTGGATATCGTGAAAGGAAAGATCGTGGAACCAGAATTTGAAGAAGGAAAAGAGAAGGAACCGCAGAATGTTGTAGTTATGAAGAAGTTCAAAGACAGTGATATCAATTCCATGAGTATCATAGTGGACTCTATAAAAGACCGCTTGATACCCTACATTTCCCATCTTGACTCATCGAAGAAGATGTACGATGCCCTAAAAAAACCTCTTCTCAGTCAGAAACATTGGACAAGTAATGAGTCTGAAGAATGAGCTCCGTGACATGAAGATGAATGATGATGACAACATAACATCATACTTTGTGAAAATCTCTCAGTTAAGAGATCAACTAAAAGCTATTGAAGAGATCATTTCAGAGAAGGAATTGGTAAACATAGTACTAAATGGTCTTCCCAAGACATGGGATACATTTGCCGCAAGCATGAACACAAGGAAGGAGTATCCTACATTTGAAGAACTTTGGACTTGCTGTGCTCAAGAAGAATCAAGGATCAGTGCAAAAGAGAAACCTCAAAAGAAATACGATGATCAAGTCTTCACAATAAGATTCAAGAATTCCAGGAACAAAATGAAGTTTGGAAAGAAGCAAAATCTAGAGAAAGATATGTCAGAAATACAATGCTTCAACTGTCGAAAATATGGTCACTACAAGAATCATTGTCCCAAGCTAAAGAAAAGGAAGGAGACACAGGAAGCATCAGTTGCCTAAGAAAAGGAAGGAGACACAGGAAGCATCAGTTGCCTAAGAAAAGGGATCTTCAAAGAAGACTAAGCAGGATGAAACATACTTCTTCCTCTAAGACAAGGTAACGATACTCTTCATAGTTCTTGTACATACCATGTTTTTTGTACATATGTTGCATATCTATTTCCTAGAAGATAATATGTTCTATACCTATGGAGAAACAACAAGATAAGGATTGCTATCATTATGACTACAAGTCCTACAATACACATGAAAGGATGAAGTACATCAAACAAGTCATGTAGAAGTTATTACATAAGTAACGGTTGCAAGATAAGCCTAAATCAACAATCAAGAAGAAATTGGATAAGGATGCAGACGAAAGCGTGGATTATGTTAGATGGAGGGAGCCAATTGTATACTTCCAAAACAAAAACATGCACTCATACATAAAGCAAGGATTAGGAGGGAGATAATCCTATGATCAATTGAAGATGATAAAATATATATCCATGGTAGCAGCCATGAAAAACAATATGTGTTCAGTTTGACTTCAGAAGAAGCCTTCCTCGAAAAGAAGCCTTAAAGTATCCCTGGTTGTCCATCCACAGTCATGATCCTATGATGAAAGGAAGAAGTTGGAATCTTCAGAGCATGGAATCTATAGAAAACTCCATGGACCCAAGAGCTAAAGAGAAACACGAGAAAGAACATGAAGATTCCAAGAGAAGCTAGAACAACCAAGTCATTATATCGAGAATCACAAGACTACCAGCCTGATATGAACTCACTAAAATAAATCAAGCAGAGGAACTGAAAGTTGTGATGAAGAACAATGTATGGAAAACTTATAAATGTAAGCATTGCGAGATCCAGAACTAGAAGTTCTCCCAGATGAAGGGAGAAGACTATGATGATTGCTTGTTCCAAGTAAACCAGACATACCTCTACATGAGCCAGTGTATCGTCCACAATATCCATGCGTCAGAGTTTACATGCAAAGCAACCTCAAGGCTTTGAGGCATACCACAAAGAGACCCTTGTATACAGATGGAAGAAGACAACTTGGTGGAGAACCTCCAATGCACAACAGAAGCGTGGTGAAGACTTTCTATAATAGAGATATTGTATCAGAATGGTTATTTAGAAGCTCGGGATGATGAATCGCTAATCCATGACTAACTCTCATGATGGCCAAAGAAGTATTACTTGGATATGTTCCAGTTTGACCCTTGCCACAATGTTGTGAGCTAGCAAGAAACAAAGAGGAATCCAACAATGATATACCTTATTGATCATAGCTATATGAAACCTTAAGAGAAAACCAGTGTTCCAGAAAGACCGAAGTACATTTGAGATCAAGCCTTACATTCCCCGTGATGAAGTCCAAAAAAGAGAAGTGGTTCTCCAATATGTATCTCCACAGATGAGCAGATAAGCAAATACTTTGGTAAAGCCTTTGTCCAAAGTGAAAGAGTTTGCGTACTCAAGAAACAACTGTAGCTCGTGGAGATGACTTCCTTATTGAAAAGGGAAGAGATGACTCCTAGGTTGGGAGGGAGCACTGATGTGTTATTGATTTATGAACATTCATTTTCAGTTCGAAAATTGGTATAGGATGAGCAGTTCCTTTCCAGTTTGGAAAGTGGTTTGAGATTTCTGACGGACATGCATTTTCTAGTTCAGGAAAATGGTCCAGATTGAATGGTCATTTTTGTAATGAAAATGGTTTGATGGATTGTTGATGTACCATAGACAACGATTTCCCATTGTGGTTAACATGGGGAATGGTCTAGGGCAGTCTCTCTTCTTGAGGGTTGCTGAAGAAGACTGACCCGCCTCGCCGGATAATCATTCTTTCGAAGTTCACAATTGTGAGCAATTTCAAAGAATGGTCCGTTTTGGAGGTTGGTGCAGGATAGTCATTTCCTTAGGAAATGGTCCAGACAGTCGTTCCTTAGGGTAGATTCATTCTCTTCAGGTTTCACTTTGTTTAGTGCCGGAGGAATGACCCAGGGTGGGGAATGGTCCAGGTTAAGCAATTAGGGACATGCATTCCCTAGGGTAGATTCATTCTCTCCAGGTTGCACTTTGTTTAGTGCCGGAGGAATGACCCAGGGTGGGGAATGGTCCAGGTTCAACAATCAGGGACATGCATTCCCTAGGGCAGACTCATTCTCTCCAAGTTGCACTTTATTTAGTGCCGGAGGAATGACCCAAGGTGGGGAATGGTCCAAGCTCAGAAATCGGGACAATTATTCTTCCTTGCTTGAGAAGAATAGTTCAGATAGCTCATCATTGATGTCTTACCTTCTGAGGGCAGATGCTCTTCCAAGATCTCACAGATGTGAGTGGAAAAATGGCCCAGATGATTCAGTTTATATCATAACAATGTTTTCTGTGCAGGTTGATATCAGATGATTGTTATGGAGACTGTATGTCTCTAGACAGTAGATGTACGCTACTGTGGTGGATGTGTTCCACTAATTATGACTATACGTCACGAATCAAGTATATGTGTGCTACTTGGTGTGGTAGTATACCACTGGATTGTAGTTGTATACTACTATGGATAGACACAGTTGTCTTCTATTGAAAGATGTTGTTCTGATTACGTTGAAGACTATCAACAGTGATGGAAATGATTATCAGCTAGATGGATGATTAATGGACAAAGATTTCCCAGACGAAAAATGGTCTAGGACATTTATTCTTCTAGGACATATGTTCGGATTAGAAGGATGGTTCTTGTGTCACTCTATGGAGTGAGTGACTTATCCAACATCATGTCTGATTACTCAGATGGAGTATGGTTTCGAGAGATGATGCAGCTGATGACACTGATGGTGATGATGGTGCTCATGATCTAGTCATGAGATAGTCTATACAACTATGTTGATGCTACCGGGGGAATGGTATGTTTGTGCTCAAGACCATTACTTGTAATACCTCCCTAGCTAGGAGGGAGTGTTGATATTATGGTAGTTGCGGGAGGTATTTACCTCCACATGTAAACCTAACGAGAATAGAATATTTTGGGAAGGAAGAAGAAACCCTAATGAGTTGGCTAATAACCCTAGAAGACAAGTCAGCTCAAGAGGATAATTTGTATTAGGTTATTAGCCTCCAAGAGAAGAAGTTGGCCATAGGAAATATTATATACTAAGTATATAGGCACCCAAAATAAGAAGTCGGCCTAGGCAGTTAGCTAGAATTAGTATAAATACAGAAGGTCAGTTTTCATTTTGGCAGGCATTCTCAGAATTGCAGAGCTCACTTCTGCACACTGCAGTTAGCCAGTTTGTGCTCAAGTTTGGAGGAGAAGTTGTCGTTGCAGCTGCTGTAGCTAGCAGATTACGTTTTGGCTTGGACTATCTCTTGGCTATGGTTTGGACTATTTGATCAACTCTTGTTTGGTGCACTATCCTTGGAGAAAGGTGCGGTACCCTTTGTTTGGCTATCTAGCCTAGGGTTTTCTTCCGTAATGATTCTCTGTCAAGGTTAAGGTGCTCGGAGGGTGGCTTCGGCCTATGGTTGGGTGACAATAGTGATATTGTCGATGGTAAAATGAGCACATTCTAACACAAACAACCATTCTATTCTTGTGTTACACATGTTGATGAAAAAAGTAAGTTGTGGGAGGAGAGGTTAGGTCATTGGAACTATGGTAAAATGCAACTTTTTCTAAAATGGTACATGGCTTACCTATAGTTTCTTCCATTAAAGGTGTTTGTGAAGGTTGTGTCCTCGTTAAACATCACAGGGAAAAGTTTGATAAGGATAAAGCCTAACATGCCCAAGAAAAGTTGCAACTAGTTCATAGTGACATTTGTGGGCCTCTTGAGACTCCTTCATTATTAGGTGTTGTCTTCTTCATTACCTTTATTCATACAACAAGAAGACGTGGGTTTATTTCTTAAAGCATAAAAGTGAAGCTTATGTTTCTTTTCAATAATTTGAAACCACAATTGAAAAATAATATGGTAAATGCATCAAGACACTTAGAACTAACAATGAAGGGGAGTACAATAAACATGAATTTGCAACATATGTATCCAAGCATGGCATCTAGCATCAAAGGAAAATTCCTGACACACCCCAACATAATGGGGTTGCGAAAAGGAAAAATCGGACCTTGGTTGAAATGGCTAGATGTGTGCTTTATTCAAAAGGATTACTTTGGGTTAAAGTTGTTTATTTTTCTAACCATATTTTGAATAGGATTCTTAGTAAGGTAGTTTTGCAAGTTACTCCTGAACAAAAGTGGAGCTAAAGGCGACCAAACATTAACGATTTCAAGATGTTTGGCATTGAATGTTGGGCACATATTCTAGATAAAAAATGGCATAAGTTGGATCCCAAATCTCACAAGTGCATATTTGTTGGTTATAGTGAGGATTCTAAAGCTTACAGGCTGTTTGATCCATCCAAACAAGATGTTATCATTCGGCGAGATGTCTAGTTCAATAAAGGCTCTCCACTACTTGAGTCTATCGAACACCATGTTACCTTGCAGTTGCCTTAATCTTTAGTTGAAGATGTGTATGTTCCTCCTTCCTCAAGTACTAGGCAAGATGTATAACCTGATTCACCTACTATTTCAAGTGATCCACTTGAATTTTATAAATATACTAGAGTGGTTCCCACTACTACTACTTCTCTTCCAGTTTGGGCATGGAAGACACTTGAGTCTGCAAGTTCTGAGACTGGTGATCCATCCAACACTAGAAGGACTAGAATTGATTTTTCTCTCATGGAAAAAGTGTTAGTCACAAATGATTTGTCCACTTGTGTAGAAGCTAAAGGAAACCCAGAATGGGAGAATGTAATGGCTATTGAATATGACTCTTTGATGAAGAACAATACTTAGAAGCTTGTCCCACTTCCTCTTGGTAAGAATCATGTTGGTTGCAAATGGGTTTATAAAACAAAGTTCACTGCAAAAGGACATATTGAAAAGCATAAGGCATGGTTGGTTGCTAAAGGATTTCATCAAAAAGAACATCATACTAATACTTTTGCTCATGTTGCTAAAATGAACATCATTAGAACCATTATTTTTCTTGTTGCATCTTGTCAATGGGAAATTCACCAAATGGATGTCAAGAGTGTGTTTTTAAATGGTGATCTTCGTGAATAAATTTATATGCAACAACCACCTAGCTTTATCTCCTCTAAAAATTCAAGTTTGGTTTGCAAGTTGAATAGGTCTTTGTATGGTCTTAAATAGGCACCAAGGGCTTAGTATAAGAAATTTGATACTCATTTCTTGCACAATGATTTCAGGCAGTGTAATACCCTAGCTTTGAGTCCCCAGATTAATAATGTATTTTTTTTATTCATGAAAGTTCGGAGTGCCTATAAAGTTGAAAGGCCAAATTGCCTAGAAATGTAATACTTTGAATATATTAATAAAATACATCACCGGCTGCAAGATGGACAAGGACAGAGATAGGGGGGCTATGATTCCACGAGAGAGGGGGATAAATGGACTAACTCTTTTTATTATATTTTTATTTATCTATTTTGGTCTTAGTTGGGAAAAGTGGTCACATGAGCTTCTTGGGGGAAGTCCATGTCTTTTTTTATTGAATGTAATTATATAAAACCCTCTTTTGGGTTGTTTGGGGGTTAATCACTCATTTTCATTGTTCGCCATTCATTGTTCCTTGTTCATTGTTCCTCATTCATTCTTGCTCTTGGTCTGGGCATGGGAAAGGAATTATGGGGAGAGAAGAGCCATTGCTTGTTGGTTGTAAAAAAATATTGATTATTCCAGGAGAGAATGGATGCATGTGTGCATGAGAATAATGGCAGTTGAGAGAGAATTGTCCACAACTGAGAATCCTTGGAGTTTCCATCATTGATATTTCTTGACCAGTAGCACTAGAGCCCTAGAAAAGAGGTGGAACTTCCTGAGGGATTGCATTGCAGAGAAAGGGGTTCATTTCTTTAGGTTATGCATGCTAAAGGGGAAGAGAGCTCGTAAATTGGGATTGTTGTGTGTGTGATTGGGAAAATTGTGAGAGCTTGATAATTGGTTGTGTGTTAGAGTCAGCCTAGGACCCATCCTTGTGGATTCATATCCCTGGCTTAGGGGTGAAATGTTGTTGAGATTTGGATCAACAATGTCTATGGTTGGGTGGAACGTCTGACGTCTGCATCCAGTTGGTGAATGGTTATTTGAAAAGATAAGTGCTCTCTATGTTTTCTGTGTAATTTATATTCTGTTGTGTATTTACTATCTTTGAGATATATTTACATTATGCATGCTTATTTTTATTGTTGTGCATGGCATGTTAGTCATTTTTTTTTATGATTTAGCATGTTCTTGTTAATTACATGCACCAGTTTCATATTTCTTAACTAATTAAAGATTGGTAAAAAAAAATCGAATTTGCCCAAGAAGGCGAATTTAGAGGTACCCTGGTAGTGGGTACATTATAGTTTGGTATTGAGAGTTATTATGTAGGTAACATGACCTAGAATGGTGGTCTGTGTACGTTACAGATTGGTATCAGAGTGTTGGTTGTAGCGCTTGGGCCGTATGGGCCTATTTGCAGGTTGTTTTGTGTAGAGGCCGAGCCGAAAGTAATGTCGAGGGGTCAAGCATGGAAAAAATTGGTTGTTAATAGAATTAAAATTGGCCAAGGGAATCTTAATTACAGAATTCCATGGTGACCTTGGTAGAAATCTCGAAATAAGGCATTCTTGAAAAAATTCAAAATTTATGAATTTTGGGAAATTTGGGAATTTTTTAGTACAATGACATCAGGGATGACATGGAGGTCATGTGTCGGGTGATGTGGAAATGATGACGTGGAATACCACAGTGGCAGGCTCTGGTGGCGGGGTGGTAGACCACTATGGCAGGCCCTGATGGAGTGGAGGCCTGATACCACGAATTGTATCGGTAAGTAGTTTCGCATTGCAGAGGGAGTGGTTTTGAAATGGCTCTTGGCGATGCAAAACCTATAAAAACTTGTCACGTAGCATGGGTGAAAACCACCATCACATTGTGGAGGGTTGTTAAACCTCAAGTACTTTGGCGATGCGAAATTTTCTTGGACCATTGATCGCCCTCGATCTGCATCGTTAGATCCGGGGCAGGGATAAGTTGTTTGCGCACCAGAGGTAAGGTGTGGGTGGGACCCGCCCATCCCCGCAGCCTATGTATGGGCTCTAGGTGGAAGTTTGGTAGGTGTGGAAGTGGACCCCATTGATAACTTGGGCCACTGTGGTGGTGCCATGTGGCAGCCGATATAGTGGGGCCACATATTTAATAATATTTTATTATCTTTATATATATATTAAAATGGAGGATGACAAGGCATGCCGAGTGGCTAGAGAGGGTGAAATGGAATCCCCTCTAGGTGCCATGTGGACCCGAGGTGCCGCATCAACAACCACATTAGCATATTTCCAAGTAGGCAAAAGTGTCTCGCAACTTAAAAAAAAACCTAAGTTTGGAGCCATTTTTTATTTGGGTCATAATTGAAGCATATTAAGTCTGATTAAGATGAAACTTTTAGTTTTTTTCTACTGTAAGGATGGCTACAAAAATGCCAAAGAGGGTCACTATCCATTTTCGCTTGCATTTGTCAGAAATTGCAAAATAGTGGTTTTTAAAGATATAGGTCCAGTTCAGTGACATAGTTCCAGATTAAGCTAAAATTATTGGAGAGATTCTGGAAACAAGACATGGAAATAACCCATGAAGGAATTGAGTAAACTCTAAGGGGTTTAAAAGGGGGATGCTGAAATAGGCCAAAATCCACTACTCCATGCCACTTTTTGGGGATTTTGGGGATTTTTAGAGGAGGAAAAGTGATCCAGACCACAAAACTAGAAAATTTTATTTACTCAACATTTTGCATACTCATCAAGATAGAAAAATTTGGTCTACTGAAGTTTTTCCAGAAGTGCACAGGTTGAGAGATAGCCAATTTTGCTAAAAAGTCTGAAAATTTTGTAAAAAAAAGGACAGCTGCAAATTCTAGATTATTGTGGAATCTTACTGGAGCGATAGATGGAGAATCTAAAAGTTTTTTTGTGTTCAAAATTATTATTGTTATCAGTTCCCAATACAAAAAATTTCTTGGTTCTTGATATATTTTCTTCTGCAGTTGACAAAAGTTGGCCTTTCAGTAAAATTGCACCAGTGGAGAAAGTGTATAAGTGGGATGAAAGTGGTTTTTTCAGGAAGACATAAATTTCAGCGCATAGATCAAATTGGGGCATAAGAATACTCATAAGAAAGATGATGCAAAGGAGAATAGCCTGAACTTATTATCATTTGGAGGATTCTAACATAATCCTTCATGAATTGAGCAGAAGAAGTACATGTAGCATAATTGAATTTTTTTTTATAATATGCCTAATTCTAACAAAAATGGTTGCTTGCACATTCTGTAGAATTAGAGGTATAAGCAAACCAGTTCAAGCCTAGGATTACATTTCAGAGTCGTGGAGGATGCATAGAGAGCCTACATTCATGAGAGAGAAGCAAAAGGTCAAAATATCAGTTTGGGTAATGATGAAACATAATCTAATGGACATAGGAGCAGAGTGGAACCAACAGAGTTGGTAGAGACTATGAGAAGTATTAAAATGGAAGTGCATACTTACAGAGATGACAATGAGAAGATGATGAAAGAACATAATCATATAAATGCTTAATGATGCAAATCCTAAATCAATTGTAGACTAGATAAGCAAAGAATGGATCAAGTTCAAGACACGAGGAAGAATGTAGAGATCATGAAGGAAGAGAAAACTAAAGAAGACCCAGTCATTCAAGAAGTGCTAGTAGAAATCATAGACATCACTCACCTCCTTACTCAACAAAGATGTTTTATGCATCTAAAGATTCAAGAAGTGGTTTAGATGTGTTTCATGTTAGACATCAAAGAATAATATATGAGTTGTAAAATTTGAAAGGAGATGTGAGGAAGATTAAGCCACCATCCTTTGATGGTGAAAGAGAAAGGAAAGATGATGTTGAAGCATGTTTGCTTGGAATCAGGAAGTATTTTCAGTTGCACAACTACTCATCTAACCTAAAAGCTAGAATTGTCACATACTATTTACATGGAAAAGTTGCAATGTGGTGGGATCAATTGAAGCACGTTTAGCACATTAATGAGAGTAGGATTACTTGGAAGCAGTTCGAGAAATATTAATTTCAGAATGGGTATCTTTCAGGGCACTATTATGACAAGAAGATGCAAGAGTTCTTTGAACTCAGGTTGGGGAGCATGACCATGAGAGAATATGAAAAGAGTTTCTTGGGCTTGCTGAAGTATGTGGGGTTTATGAAGGATGAAAAGGTGAAGATACAAAGGTTTCTTAGTAGATTGTCATCTTTCTATAAAGATAAAATTCAGTGTGATGAGCCTAGAACTTTGACAGAGACCATTAGAAAGGCTAAGTACTTGTATGAGCCAGATAAGGGCAGGTAATCTTTGTAGAAGTCTTGGAAGGATAAGAAGAAGGATAATTCTGATTAGAGAAGGAAGGGATTCAAACCTCCTTTCAATAGAAATAGTCCTAATACAAATCAACAAGATCAACCTGCTAAGCATGAATCCAAGAGGGAATACTCCTTGGGAAAAGGGGAAAGACCACCAATCAAATGTTGGGGATGCAAAGAAGATCACATGTACAAGGATTGTCCTCACAGAGAAGACAAGATGAAGACATTGCACAACATCCAAGAGGCTACTACAGTAGAAGAAATGGGAAGAAATATTCCAAGAATATATGTAGTTTTAGAAGATCGACAAGGAGAACACCAATCCCATACAATTGAGGTGGGAGGTAAGATCGTCAATGAGCTCGTTTATGTTTTAATTGATTCAGAAGCAAGTCATAGTTACATTGATCCTAAAGTAGTGGAAAAGTTTCATTTGAAGAAAAGCAAGCTTAAAAAATTAAGTTTGGTTCAACTAGCCACTAGAACCAAAAGAAGGATCAACGAGACTATAAAAAATTGTCCCATAAATCTAAATGGAGTAAGTACTAATGTTGATCTGAATATTATACCATCATGATCTTATAATATCCTAATTGGAATGGATTGGTTGGACAAGAATCATGTTGTCCTAGACTGTCATAACAAGACATTTGCATGTCTTGATGAAGAAGGAAAACATAGCACTGTGAGAGGAATTCCAAGACCCGTTTCTATAAGGATATTTCAACCTTACAACTGACGAGATGTTTCAGGAAAGGATGTCAATTGTATGCAGCTCATGTGGAGGAGCTAGAAAAGACCAAAGGGCCAAGGCTTGAAGATTATTCAGTATTGCAAGAGTTTGAAGATGTATTCTAAGAAATACCAAGATTACCACCAAAGAGGGATATAGATTTCTCTATTGATTTAGTACCTGGAGCCGCCCCAATATCAAAAAATCCTTATAGAATGAGTACACTAGAATTAAAAAAATTACAAATGCAGTCAGACGAATTATTGAAAAAAGGGTACATATGCCCAAGTGTTCCACCTTGAAGAGCACAAGTACTCTTTGTTAAAAAGAAGGATGGAACATTGAGGCTATGTATTGACTTTAGACAGTTGAATAAATCCACTTTGAAGAACAAATACCCTTTTTCCATAATTGATGACCTCTTTGATCAACTAAGAGGAGAAAATATATTTTTAAAGATAGAATTGAGATCAGGATATCACCAAGTGAGAATCAAGGAAGAAGACATCAATAAGAGAGCTTTTAGAACCAGGTATGGGCATTATGAATTTGTAGTGGTGCCATTTGGGCTGACCAATGCACCAACTATCTTTATGTGCTTAATGAATGGCATATTCAGAAATTATTTGGATACGTTTGTCATTGTCTTCTTGGATGACATACTCATCTATTGTAAGTCAAAGGAAGAGCATGAACATCACTTGAGGTTGGTGTTGCAAGTTCTAAGGGAACATCAATTGTATGTCAATATAAGTAAGTGTTCTTTTTAACAAGAACATGTCCATTATTTGGGGCATATTATTTGAGAAGAAGGCATAATAGTGGACCTAGAGATGATTGAATCCATTAGAGGATGACCGACGCCAAGGAATGTTTCAGAAGTTAGATATTTTATGGGATTAGTTGGATACTACAAAAGATTTGTAGTAGGGTTCTCTAAGGCTACTCATCCCGTCATTTCTTTACAAAAGAAGGGAATTAAATTTGAATGTACAACAAAGTGTGAAGAAAATTTTAACTTGTTGAAAGAATTACTTACTAGTGCACCTATTTTAAAGATTGCTAACTCAAATGAGAATTTTATGGTGTGTATAGATGCATGCAAAGAAGGACTTGGTGGAGTCCTCACACCGAATGGACATGTCATTAGTTATGAGTTGAAAAAGCTTAAAGAACGTGAGAGAAATGATGCCACACACGATTTGGAGTTTGCTTCCATAGTTCATGCATTGAAGACGTGGAGGCATTATCTCATTGGAAATAATTTTGAGTCAAGGACATACCATAGTGGTATGAAATATATTTTTGTGCAACCAACTTTGAATGCTAGGTAGACAAGATGGATAGAATTTTTAAGTGAGTATGACTTTGATATCAAACTTATCAAAGGAAAAAAAATAAAGTTGTTGATGCACTTAACAGAAGGGTGCATCTCATGCATGCTACAACCATTAGTATGCATAGTTCAGATTTGAAGAGCAAGATTTTAAATGTTGTTGTTATAGACTAGGATTACGTAGAGGGAAGAGAAATATTACAACAGGAAAATGTACAACAAAAATATAAAGGATTTAAGATGAAGGAAGATGGATTACTTATGCAAAAAAATAGAATTTAAGTTCCTAGTTTTGAAGAACTTAGGAATTTGGTATTAAAAGAAATGCATAATAAATTCCATATGTTGAACATTCTGGTTACCAGAAAACAATTACAGCAATAAGAAGCCAATACTTTTGGCCAAGAATGAAGAAGGATGTTGTTGATTACAATGCTAGATGTATGAAATGCCAGAGAGTGAAAGCTCAACATAAACACCTAGTGGGTTTGCTATAGCCATTGCCAATTCATTGTTGTTCTTTCTGTGGATGATGTCATCCTTACGAGAAACCATATTTATTTAATTTGGGAATTGAAAAATGATCTTAAGCAGTGCTTTGAGATGATAGACTTGGGCCTATTGCATTATTTTCTTGGTCTTCAGGTGTGGCGTATGGATGACGGGATCTTCCTTTCTTAGCCTAAGTATGCTTTGAATTTTCTAGCTTAGTTTCATGTGAGTGGTTGTAAGCCTTCACAAACACCATTTCAGTTTGGAGTAAAATTAATTGTTGATTGTGACAGTGCTCTTGTTGATGAAACACTCTATTATCAACTTGTTGGGAGTTTGATCTATCTAACACATAGTAGACATGATCTCTCCTTTATTGCTAGCATGGTATCTAGGTTTATGGAAAATCCTCACGACAACCATTGGCAAGCAACTAAGAGGATTCTTAGATATCTTCAGGGCACTCTACATTATGGTATTTTCTATTCAAGCAAGGCTTATATTTTACTTCTTGGTTACACCGATTTTGATTGTGTAGGAGATACTACTAACAAAATGTCTACTGTCAAATATGTCTTTCATCTTGGTTCAAGTCCCATTTCATGGTCTAGTAAGAAGTTGAGAACACTTTCTGTTTCTTCTTGTGAAGCAGAGTACATGGCAACTAAATAAGCAGTGTGGCTCCGACATGTTCTTACTAAGCTTGGACTAGTTCAAAATGCTCCTACTAAGCTAAGATGTGATAATTAGTGTGTTATTCAACTTGCTTACAATCCAGTCTATCACTCCAAGACCAAACACATTGATCATGATACTCACTACATTCGAGATCTGGTAGTTGATGCTGTTATTCGTTTAGAGTACTGTCTAGCTAAACATCAAGCTATTGATATATTCACCAAATCCATGACAAAGGTGAAGTTTCTCCAACTTCGCAACTTATTAGAGATGTGAGAAGTTGTTAGCAAGGGGGAATGTTAGTTAATGACATCTTCCTCCAACTTTGATTCTAGCCCTTTAGTCATTATTAAGGGGGAATGTTAAAATGTGCTAATGAATGCCTAATGGTCTTTTGTAAAATTATTCTTCAATAATTCATTATCTTGTAAAAGGGTTTATCCTACATGCATCATAGGATTTGTTCTCCTTTCACTCTCTCATACATAAAGGAGGTGAAGGAGGTCATATTGATATATTGTAGTGAATGAATGTTCTCTAAGACACTTGTGGAGGGATGTTCTTGTAAGATTGGAGTTTGCCCAAGGAATACAAAGACCAAGCCTTCCATGGATGTTCACCACATTGGGTTTTTACCACGTTAATACTTGTCTCACTATTTTGTCTCTTTTGGTTCATGCTCTCTTTCATTTACTATCTATTGATGCATGCATAGGAGTTTAAAACGGTATATCTCATTATATGTTTATGCATGTTTATTGGATCTAACAAGACTTGAGGCCACGAGTCAGACGTGAGACTTCTTACCTCTCCCTCAAAGTTGGGGAGGTCACAGGTTCAACTCTCTTGATCCCCTTGGGGTTAGGCTTCATAATATGAGCTAACGATTTACTTGTTTAAGATCCATGGATCACGTGGAAGTACTCAGAGGGTTTTCCATGAGGGTTTCCTTGGAAAAAATGTGTGAGATAAACAACCTAAGCACGATGACGAACATAAAACCTAACTTTTAAATCGTTAATGTGTCATGTCTCTAATTAGAATGTTGTTTGGTGATAATAATATGTGTGTGTGTGAATTGAGTTTAGCTCAAGTGGTTGGGAGGAATGATTGCCATCCTCTCCACCCAAGTTCAATTCCTGCAAGTGACATGTTGAGCTCTTAACATGTATATTATTGTAATGGCTTCAAGCCTTGTTGTTGACTAGCCTTCTGCCCTAAAGATTCTAGGGTTTATCTTGGGTAGCATCCTGAAAATGAGGGGAAGTATTTGGGGGTTTTCCCTGTATCTTACAAATTTTGTAAGTAATAAAAGAATATTTTTTTTCAATGTTGCCACACACCCACCATCCAACGCATACACAAGAATGTATTATTGGTACCTTTTGAGTCCCAATTAACAATTAGATCATGAAGAGTGAATATGTAATAAGTGATATTTAAACCTTAATGAGGAGGATATTAACTTCTCCTCTACCATTGGATATATATATATATATATATATCTATCTATATATATATATATAATATTCAACCCTCTCCCATATTACAATGGATTACCATGTTATTGTATAAATAAATTTTATAACTTCCTATGTATTACTATTTTTTTCCAAGGAAAAAATATGTACTTTATTAATATAACAAAAATATGTAGTTCTCAATTAGGTTTAGCTCAGGTGGTTGGGAAGAATGATTATTATCCTCTCATGCAAGATTCTATTCCCGTAAGTGGCATGTTAAGCTCATAACAAGTTTATTGTTGTAATGACTTCAAGCCTTGTTGTTGATCGACCTTGTGCCCTGAAGATTCTAGGGTTTACCCTGGGTAACATCTTCAAAATGAGGGGAAGTACTCAAGGGTTTTCCCCGAGCTTTGTAACTTGGAAAAAAACAAAAATACATAGTCAAATTCCCATGGAATTCATATGTATTGTTTAGCTCTTTACATGACATTCCTATGTTCGATCCATCATCACAAAAAAATGAAGTTTGTTTATGTTTAGTTACATCTGTAGCCTCTTCAAAAAATAAAAAATGATTCAAATTAGTACATTAACCATTTATCTGTAAACTATGAAGATCCATAATTATACAAAATCTGAGATAAAAATTTGAAAATACTGAAGTTTAGGGCCATGGTTCATTATTATATTCTACAATGTGCCTATCCTAAATTACTGAAACAATCCAGGTTCCTTGATCCAACCCAACTCCATATTTTGAGAACCCATCTGCAACATTGTTCTTGTCCCTATAAATATGAGACAAATATGTATATGAAAAAGATGTAAGTAGATTGTATATTACACCAAAAAATTGTTTGCTTATAAAATAAATCATATGTAAATATATTGATGTACAAACAAGGGGATCTCATACATCAATTTGATGTCTAACTATCTTATGACCTTAAAAATATATTGTTTTTGTTGTTGTCATTATAAAAAGTGTTATATATATCTGCATATAAATGTAAAACTACGTATATTATAAAATGCATTTCAAGTTTTAGTTTAAGGATATTGAAAGTGTAAAATAAAAAAAATTATTTTCAAAGTAGGTAGTGAAGGTGCACAAATACATATCTTTACCTTTCATCACCCATACTCCTAAGGAATGAAGATCTGTATTTTGTATATTACACATAACATTGATATGTTCACTTTCCAGATGCACAAATGCACACCTTCAACCTTTAACACCCACTTTCCAGATGCACAAATGCACACCTTCAACCTTTAACACCCATCTTATTAACAAGTAAAAATGTACATGACAAGTGTATAAACTTTTCTTAATATTTTTTTATTAAAACTTGAAAAACAAAACATCAATAGATGTGAAACATTGAGAAAACTTCACTTTTTAAAAATAAAAAGATTTGAAAAATGTTCTACAAATACCATTTAAGGGGTTTTATTTTAAAGAGTAGACTTCCTTATGTTTAGGTGTTTTAAATGTAGGTATATTACTAAAATAGTTGGAGACTTGCACATGTTTTGCCCTTTTGAAAGTTATCTTGCTATCCCAAACAGATGGTGCAAATCACAATAAGAATGGAATTATTATTGGGAAGTTTATAAATACAATATACAAATTCATTACTAAGGGAGTTTATAAGTGTAACACATAGGGTTTTATTTTAAAGAATAGACTTCCTTATGTTTAGGTGTTTTAAATGTAGGTATATTACTAAAATAGTTGTGTTTTGTTCTTTTGAAAGTTATCTCGTTATCATGGTGCAAATCACAATAAGAATATCTTCAGGGTATATGGTCGATCAACAACAAGGCTCGAAGCCATTACAATAATATACTCATTATAAGCTCAACATATCACTTGTGGGATCGATCAACAACAAGGGTCGAAGCCATTACAATAATATACTCATTATAAACTCAACATATCACTTGTGGGAATTGAACCTGGGTAGGGAGGATAACAATCATTCCTCCCAACCACTTAAACTAAATTGAATTAACAATGAAAACATGATTATATCATAATAAATGCAGTAATTTATAACTATTAAGTAAAATTCAATAAAAACCAATATATGACTAAAGATACAAAACAACTAAATATTATAAAAAAATATTATTTGATGTGTGTATTTTTACTTTTATATGCATAACATGTAAAGTTAAGTGTACTAAATTAAATTATGCTCACACATAATGCACAATGAAAGTAACCACACCATTTTATATACATAAAATGTAAAAGAAAGTATACTAAATTAACTTATGCTTACCCATAATGAAAAATTAAAGGAACCACATCATTTTATATGCATAAAATGTAAAGTTAAATGTACTAAATTAATTCATGCTTACACATAATGCACAATGAAAGGAACCACATCAACCATAATGAAGCCACTCTTGGAGTTACACAAAGAGTAAACTAAGTTCCAAATAAATGTTATCATAACCAACTCGCCCCTTCCCCCACCCAATAAAGTTTATTATAAACACAAGAAAATATCATTACTCCACTCAAACAAGTGTTGCATAGCAATGTAGTCTCTGCCGGGACAAGTTTGAAAATAGAAAATACTACTGCCTTCAAAGTGAGATTTGTATGATATCTTTATTCCAAGTTGCAGGAGTTCTGCAACTATTATAATACTCTTGTATGATACATTTTGCAAGAATATCTTTATTCCACTAATGACCAAAATAGGTCAATAGGACTGGAAAGTACAACATGCCAAAATGTGCAATAAGGAAGCGCAAAAGTCATCTCCCTAAAGTACAATATCTATCTTCCAAGGGAGGAGGAAATATCTAGGTCTCTTCATAATGAAACTAAGAAACATAAAATTTGAGGAAAATGGTGCGACTGTAGACAAGATTGTTAAAACTGCAATTCTTGGGCATTTTGGAAAACTCATGTCAAGCACTAATTTTATTTCACTTTAGATCTTAGTTTCTTAACAAATTGGACAAAAGAACCCTGCAGTCCAATTAATCAATTTAGGTTTTGTAGATTTTGGATCCTTCGCTTCTTAACTGTCCACTTTACATAGAATTCTACCATGGTAATTTAGCAACAATAATAAAGAAATCTATGGAACCAACACAAGCAAAAACATATATGTTAGCTCTCCTTGCTAATGTAAGGAGTGAAATCTGTCTCTTCACACTCCATCTCCATGATATATCATTCTTGAATCTTAATGTATTTTTCGTTGATTGGTACCAAAATATTAATGTATTTTTCGTTGATTGATACCAAAATATAAGATACATTTTAGAAAAATAAATCAAAACTATATTAGTGCAAAAATGCAATATTTATATAGAATAAGCTCAATATTTTTCCTTTTTCCACACTCTGCAATATAAATTTAACATTTGAATTCATAAAATAATTCCTATTCATTCTAAAGTAATATAGATCACTTATATATGAAGATATGCCATAACTATGTTTGCATTCCTGCATCCTTGGTTGTTGGTTTTTCAATTTTACTATAGGCAAACATCATACAAACAAGCAAATAACATTAAAACCTAACATCTGATACCTGACCGAGCAGAAAAGACTATTCCCAATGGAAATTCTAGAGTAGACTAGGTTTGAAGGGTAAGAGAGGATTTTGTTTATGTTAATGATTTCATGTTCGAAATTTTTGCAATTGAGAACAAGAATTTCTCTTTACCCAACAGACCAGATCCTAATCTCATCCTCTTCCTCACCACAAACCAGAAGACATCGACATTCCAAACAATGTTAGAAGTTGAATGCAACATGATGAGGTCAACCGAGGAGAGTGGCTAGAAAAGGAAAAGGTGGCAGAAGGAGGTAAACTCTGGCTATGCAATGGACAAGTGACAAAATATTGCATCTATGCAAGTTTATTGCAATATTTGCAAACAACCGGAGATCTACTGTCGTGCAAAGAGCTCGTGCATGTTGAAATGGAGATTGAGAAAGAATGGATCCTCACACCTCAACAAGACCTTGCTCCACTATAATAGCACTCTCCCAACTAGATGATATAGCTCTAGAAGAGTCCTCCTAGTGTCTCCCTATGCATACTTTATATACCGGATCCTAGGAGTTTTTATTTGTATTTATTTCTCGCACAAGGAGACCATATACAAGTGGCGCAATGTATTTCCTTTCTTGAGCTAACTACATGAGGGAAAGGATGCCCTCTAGATGTTCATGCTACAAGGCCCAGAACAACGTTAAGGGTTCTCACAACTACTTGAGGTAAATAACATAGTTACTGTTATTCCCCCGGTTCTTACCTAAGCTTAATGTCTATGCCTTGAAGGACAAAGTTTTCCTTCCTAGAAATATAACAATTTACATTATCATGAAAACAACACTTTAAACAGTTAAGCATTCTGATGCATAGAATTCAATGTGTTGTGTTTTGAATGCACTTTCCCAGTGACATCACCAATTCCTTGAAAATACATAGAACCATTCAAAAATAAAAATAAAAAGGATTCTCATCAAAATTCAAACTAGAAATTTTAAAAATAAAAAATAAAAATAAAAAGATTCTCTTCAAAATTCAAACTAGAAATTTTAAATCTATGGATCAAGATGGATGAAAAAAATCACTAATAGATTGCTGACTATTATTAAAAATACAACTATATTTGCATCAATATTTGGTTCATAGATGAAGTTCACAGATTATAAGACATCAGTCAGGGTTTCATTCTTTCCATGGTTTGCTCGAATGGCATGAGTCTCAAAGTGATGAGGTGGAGTGCAACTCCTTGGCGACTTGAGTGGAATAGTTATGGCACCTAAAACCAATTAAGTTCGCATTTGGGGTAATGCATTGAGAATATCAATACATTTCTTTAAGCACTTCCTAATAATAATTGTAACAATAAAAAAATTGATAACGAAGTGCAAAACAATTCTGAAAGTTGCAGAATTATGAAGATTTTTCAGACTTTTATTTGCTTTTAGACAGGTACGAACATATGATAGAGTTTCTCGTTGAAGGATACAACACTTGTTTCTAAGGAATTTTTTTTGGACAATTTTTTTGTTTAGGATGAATTTGAGAAGAATATAAGATCTTATGGATCTATAGATGGAAGGAGGCACTAGTTTGCCTCATTCTGCTTCAAATTGTAAGTGCATTAGCACATCGAGAGTGTAATTTTTTTAATTTATTTTCTTCTGGAATAGAAATGGCTCTCCAAAAAATCAAAGTGCAAAATGGTAAAGTAGGAAAAAAAGAATGGCTTCACTATCCAAGACTTACTAAGAGATCTGATTCAAAGACCTCTGTAAAAAAAAAAAACCTTTTACTCAACATTCCACCCCTAACATTAGAAATCTTACGAAGGAAACCATTTGAAAATAGTAGCTTTCAAGTGTTTGGGCAGTGGAATAGGTGGCCACCGCTTTTCATGGAAACATTTAAAGGAAGGAATGGCAATAACTATAAATTTGGAAACAATAAATAAGCTTCGTAATACTTAATTTACATAGATATTATGAGAACTATTTTTAATTTTATGAGGCATTGAATTAAAGGATGACCAGTCAGATTTTTATTATATGAAACATAACTTGACAATCATTGTGGGAAAGGATAGGCAATAAAGCGAAGGCAATGATTCAGGAAGACATAGATGAATGATTGAACAAAAGATGTTTGAAATAATAACTTCATGAAATTCATTGGAAAGCTTGAGATTTGCAACTTTTATAGGTCCTGAAAATGCTAATAAGATTAAACATACCAATTCAATACTATGCAAACATTGGAGGTATATAATTCACTACCTCCAATAACAGGCTGGAACCTATCAATCCGACAAATCTACTTAAAAATCCCCTGGAAAGCATTTCTGAATCCAAACATACCCATTCAAAACCCCGATAAACCCCAAATGATAATAAATTACAACCTAATAACAACTCAGGAAGACTGTAACGAGCACAAATAAAATTTCTTCCCTTCAACCATCCCAGTCATGAATTAAAGCAGTAAACCTGCATGAATCCTAATACCCTCCGATTTAATACTTCTTGATTTTAAATCATATTCCTGATTCAAAGGAAAAAAGACTACTAGATTAACAAAACCCCAACCTAGTTCATCTTCGAGCATGAGTGGTACCACTTCTAGGCACGTCATAACCTCCTCGGGCGGGGGTGGGTCCAACTCCATAAGGATTTCCATTCACAGGGGCAACTGGCATCTGAATTTCATAAGGCATCAATTAAAACTCAAGCAAAAACACTCAAAATACAGCCAAAAAATGTAAAACAAGATTATCAAAATAAGGGAACACACCTGTGAACCACCACCTCAAGGTGTATCATATCCACCATGGGAAGCAACAGGCCCAACACCATATGTCGCAACATTTTTAGGTGTAACAGGCTTTTGAATTCAAAATAACACTTATAAGCATTTTAAAATAATACCAAATGAAAACACAGGAAAAACCAAAAAAATGCAATATTTATGAAATAAAATATCACCTGTGAACCACCACCCTGAGGTACATCATATCTAGCCTGGCCAGCAATAGGACCAGCACCATAAGTAGAAACACCCCCAACATTAATAGGCATCTGAATTCAAAATAATGTTTAAAATAATACCAAACAACAACACAAACCATACAAAAAAAAGAAGATAGACAACATTCAACAAACCCAAAGGTACACCTAAGAATTTCCATAGCCATCTCCATACATATTTGGTCCAGCAGAATGGAAGGGAGCATCATGATCATTAAAAGCAACACCATAAGCCCCACCTTAGCTCAAACAATAAAGTTTAAACAAATCCACAACACATAAGTTATAACGAAAGGCCCAAGTTCTCGGGTGGAGGAAAAAAGAAAGTATGACCATGAAACTGCTTCAAGCTAGAACTATAAAAACTAAATAGTAATACAGTTATGCAAACTACAATATCATTCAATATTATGATCTTGATGAGCATAACATATCCAAAGGGAATGGTTACTATGAACTCTCTTGTCAGCAGTTGCCAATTGAGCACGTAGCTTCTCCACTTCTCTTGCCATGTAAAGTAAGTTATTTTCCATTGCCTGCATCTGATGCATTTGTTCGTTGTTTGCCACCTTCTCATATTCAAATGCATTTATTTCATTCAAAAACATACAACAGTGAGATTCCCTTGCACTGACAACATGACCCAATATCATAAGCTTGTTTCAACCAAAAATTCATATTTTCGAAAATTTATGCGGCATGAGATATGGTGTGTTCAGGACCCAGGTACATCTGGGTGCAGGCATAGGAAGAAATACAGAACAATATGGATCAAAAATTTTGAACTACAACTTCGTGGGTCTGCACAGGTTCATAAAACCCATGCACAGACATCTTGCACAAATTTTCTCCGTAAAACCTCTGTTTCATACCATTTTTCCCATGGAAAATCTTGTCTAAACTTAATTGCTACGAGGAAATCCAATTTCAATGTACTTGGGATGTATCAGATGACGCAGGCAGCCCTAGCCACGAGTTCTAGCAGCGAAATCAGTTCAGAAAGCAGTGATCTCGAAGGAATATGAGTTCCAAACCCTGTGTTGGCTGGACCTTTGACGCCAATGGCAATGGACCCCATCACTTAGAAGTTAGAATAAATAGGAATGACTCTCCCACCGAACAACTCTTACCACAACCAAGACGCCTGCATATTACATTTGGTAAATATATAAGCATTTGATATTTTGAGGCATGGGTCCCACTTTCAACCAATGCATGAAGGTGAGATATATTGTCGAAAGATGATACCAAGAAAGATGGATAATTAGCATGGTACAAATGTTAACCATGCAAGTGCCAAGCCAGATGGATGATTGCATGGAAACCATGCCAAGCCAGATGGATAACCATGCAAGTGCTTCAGTGCATGGACGTATCCTCCAAGTTTAATCATTCAAATTGATAAGAACAAAATCAAGACATTTAAGTAAGACATCCCTGCTTTTCGTTGAACTGCCAATTTTAGCACCAGAAAAACCCCCTTCCTGTCCTCTTCCTTCAATCTTCTTGTGCTTGCGCCTGACTTCATGTCTTCGGGCATATATCAGCCCCAGACTGGTTGGTCCGTTCCCAACCAGTTGGGAGCACCAGTAACTATTTCCTTCCTTTACAATTATGCCCTTCGAGGGTGGTTCTTCGGATAGGTGTGGTTTTAGGCTGGCTTAGGATTTTCAGGAATTGTTGTATCATGGATCGACTTTGTCGGAGTGTCAGGGGAACTCATTTTCTGGATCCAATTTGGCCCTATCTCCATCTTCTATAAGCTCATAAGTTGTGTTTCTCGACCATAGTGCGGAGGATTTGGGGCTTGCTGATTACAATAGCATAGAGTTCCCAAACATGGAGGTTGCAAGGGAGAATCAACAACTGGTTTCTGAATATTTCAAAATGACATTCACTGATGTGAAGGCGGAGGATGATTCTAAGATTGATTCTATGGTAGCGGACCAGAATGAGTTTTCAAGAGCACCGTTGTTACAATTGGGTGCAACTCCTAGTGCATAAGATGATTATGACATGTCCTTGAATGCAACATAGGAGAAGCATGAAGATCCTCATCAAGTAACTCAATAAAGTCACCTGTTTTCTTACTAGAACACACATGATGCTGAGAATTCATATTATACAGGAGTTTCTACGAAAACAAGTTTGAGTGAAGACCAAAATTCCCATGACTTTGGCGAACACAAGAGTATCTCAGCAGGGGAGCCTGTCATTCCCACATTTCTCACCTTCTAGGATTCAGACAACTGAAAATTCTCCTGAGACTCTGACCTCTACAAATGGTAATGTCTAAGGTGACCACCATAAAACTTCCTCTTCCAAGGAGGAAGACAAATTGAAGTTTCCCTCGTGCCTCTCGCCTCCTATAGGGACATCTGGAGCCCTACTAATGTTATCCTCGCTATGGAATAGTAAGAGAAATATTCCATGCCGGGTGCAGATATTGTCAATGTCCACATGGAAGGGATGAGGTCAATTGAATCTGGGACTAGAAAATATGCTACTAGCACTAGATATGGATCTAAACGAAGGGAAGCTGGATATGAATATGCAATTGGTGGTGCCTCTAGAATTGCTCTTCTGACTCTACCTTTGGTTTTGCTTTCAATTCTGTTCTATTAACGAGTGCAAATATTGGGGGTTTGGGGAGGGACCCTGAAAGATATAGGATCCCATGATGCCCGAAGTCGAATCAACAATCCTCCGTTTTGGATAACTAAAAGATGTGTGTGCACGAGTTCGTAAGGTATGCTCCATCTGGGCTCTATTGAGCACTCAACACACCCTAAAAGCCTGATGAAATTTTATCACTTTTTGGGTACCACTTGTTTTCTTCACTTTATCACTTTTTGGGTACCACTTGGGCTCTGTTGAGCACTCAACACACCCTAAAAGCCTGATGAAATTTTATCACTTTTTGGGTACCACTTGTTTTCTTCACTGTCTGAATCGATTTCACTTTGGAAAATGGTTTATCTTTGTTTTGTTTTCACGACTCTTATCATCAAGTCAGGTTTGTTGAACTTGTGAAACCTCATGTCTAAAAGAACTTAACACTCGAATTAAGAATCATCAACTAACACTGCACCTAACATGCTCATGTTCGACGTCGAAAAAAATTCAAGAAAGTAAAGGGACCACACAGTTACAACAGTCGCCGAGAGTCGATCCCCATCGGCCTCGGAAGAAGGTGGAGTTGGTGTGCGTAAGTTATTTGCACAAAGTTTCAAGAGATAGGTGATCCTCTTCGGCACCGGAAAAACACGGGAAGGATAGACATTAACAAAGGATGTAAAGAAATCGTCGATAGCCGACGATCGATGCGCTTTATCGGGATCAGGGAAATCTAGAAAGGTTAAAACAATCATTTTGTCTACGACAAACATATTGCCGATCCCTGATCCCTGATGCTTTTTCAGCGTCAGGAATTTTTTGAGAGAGTCGATCCGAGAGCACTTGGGTAGGTTTACCGCCAATTGTCGATCCTTGATACTTTTCGATGTCGGCAAGATAGGATCGGGGTTTAGAACATATAGCTTAAAGAAAGTCTCGATTCCAATTAGCACGAATAAATGAAGTCACCGTTCTCAAATGCCACGTGTCTTTATCACGTAAGGTGGTCGTACGACCTAGTTTCGTCTCGTGTCATGTTAAGGTTTCCCAGGTCCTAGTCATGCCTTCTAGTCAGCTTTTCCACGTCAGTTCTGTATGAAAAGATCGCTCGGTGTCGGATCTTTTGCAAGAAGATATCAATGAAAAGTGTTTAAAGCACAATCCCTACCCCTGACCCACTAACTGGACTAGCGAAACGATGGGATGTTTGTGGCATAAGATACAATCAGATTTGGACATTTAATAGACAAGTTAATGTTTGATCCCACATTTGTTGCTACCTCATGCATTGATTAAACAACAACAATAATAAATCATCGATAGCCGATGACCGACGCACTTTATCGGGGTCAGGGAAATCTAGAAAGGTTAAAATAATCATTTTGTCTGCGAAAAACATATCGCCGATTGCCGATCCCCGATCTGTTTTCGGCATTGGGACTTTTTCGAGAGAGTCGATCCGAGAGCACTTGGGTAGGTTTATCATCGATCCTTGATACCTTTCGGCGTCGACAAGATAGGATTGGGTTTTAGAACATATAGCTTAAAGAAAATCCCGATTCCGATTAACACAAGCAATCTGATGACAGATTTAATGAAATTACACTCATAACCCGAATTGAATGGCTGATGCGACAAGGTAAGTTCATCCCTGTTTAAATATCTAGAATGGTTTTGAACAAATTCATTCAGTGCACAAGTTCAAATTCCAGAGCATCTGAAGGAGCAAAACGAGCGTCTCGAGACTGTGTTGATCCTCAGAGTATCAAAACCAAGTTAAACAAGCTGCAGAGGTATCTGTTCAAGTTTGTCAAAATTCGATGGTTGTGATTTATATATGCATCCAATTTTCTTGCACAGTCTCTAAACTATGTTCTAACTATAGGTAAAATACCGCCGTGAAAGCCAACCACTAGACGTTCGTCGAGAAGGCCCACCAAACAGTGGAAAGAATTGATTACATTAACACGGTTCAAAAGGGATGAGACGCCGAAGAGCACGACATTCGGGTGTTGAGGGACAACAACATAGATCAGATAAGGAAAGTGGTTGAATATTGGGTGAAATGGCCCAGGAACCTCAACAAGAAATTCAAGAAAAATGGGTCGATTGCGAAAGAAGTTGGGTCAAGATTAATTGGGAGATGAAAGACATCGCCCTCCCAGAATTCAGCTCACCCAAGGATTCTGTCGACTTGCATGAAATAGTCAAACAACATGCAGAACAAGACTCAGCATGGACTACATAGATAACAAAGGTGGCGAACATGGCGCCAGGTCAAGTTCAATAGTTCATGGAGCACCTGATCAAGGCTCGAGCAATATTGAAACAATTAAGTGTCAAAATAGTTAAGTATCAGGCACGAGCAATAAAATTAAAATAAATCCTTTTGGCCCCGATGGACCAACATAGATTCTCGTATGCCAAAACATGCCAGGAACTCTTCATCAAATGGTCAGAGTATGAGAAGAGTCATCCACTTCAGTGAAACTATTTGATGACTCTTAGAAGACAAAGAGATGGAAAACGCCATGTGGCGATATTTTGTTTTACTTAGCTTACACTTTTGATAGTTATTTTTAGTAAATGTTTCGTTATAAATAAGAGGATCAACCTTTTAGAAATGGTCGATGGTTTTGGCAAAGACCCTCATTTTTGGAATTGTAAGGAACTATTTCCGAACTACCTCAATTGAGAAGTCATGTTTAGGACACAAACAAACTTTTGTTTTTCATCAAAGGCGTGTGCGATTGGATGTGAGGAGGAATTACTTCCGACTTTATTTCATGAATGGATGCTGTAATGAATAAGAGTTTCTGAATCTGTTGATAAGTTAGCTGATTCAATATTTTTGCAGCTCTTGTTCTTAATGATGGAATGAAAATCATTGTGTTAATGTGTGATTAATGATTAGAGCTAAGGAAACTATTTTTCTTACCATCATCTTATTGCATGCGTATTTTCTTTACAAAAATTGTATCTCAGGCAATAATTGAAATACCAACAAGTTAATGTATTAGTACTAGGCTTGTAACATGTGTGAATATCTTTGTCTGCATGCTTGAGCATGAGGGTTATCCCGAGCTCAGCCTTCTCTAGTAGTTAAGACTCCCTTTCACCAGTTGGTTTATACCAGTGCACATCCTTTTATCAGACCCATCTAATATAAGAAAATACAAAAAGAGAACGTTCAAACTGAAGGAGGAGCTTCCATAAGAGGATATCCTGTCAATCACTACGTAAAGCCCATCGATTATTTGGCCAGATTGAAAGATCTGGAGAACCATTCCACTATTAAACGCTGCAGATTCTAATTGGGCCTCGGTGGTGGGTTTGGTTCTTCCTGTTGAGTTAAAAGGATTTAGGACCCCTCAACAGGTTCAATAACTCAATTTTGAATTAGCCATGTTAATATGGCTCTTGTCTTGCTCTGCTTTATTAGTGAATCTTTATGGGTTCTGGGTTGTCTTGTCTGTAGGTAGTAAATGACGATATTCTTTCTTTTCGATCAGATTTCCTTCACGTCTTACATTACGTTTTTCTCATCAAAAGGCATAATGAGAATGTCTTGTTCGTCTGGCAGGCAGGTTGGTTGGAAGAGAGGATGACTGAAGGGGAGTCGAAGATAATGTTCACAAAGCCTCTTATAAGTATAAATATTGAATCTGAGGAGACTGTTGTGCAACAATAGATCCATGTCGCCGATGAACTCTTACCCGAGCAAGCAAAACGATGCAGAGCGACCTCGAGCCTGGAGTCGAATTAGAGCATCCGAACTGCCAACATTACCCCGATGTTCTCGCAAGTATTTCTAAGTTTGTTGATCCTCATCTTGTTGTGGTGTACTTTGGCAATGTCAATCCTCATCTTGTTGTGGAGTACTTGGGAAATGCAGTAGTTAAGAGCCATACCTAGCAGTAGCAGTTCCAAAAGGTCCACAAATACGGAATAAACAAATAACTTATGGAAACAAGTGTTGTAACCATCAACATAGTTACTGCTATGGGGAAGAGCCATGTGCATGCATGCATGCAAGTGGTGGAGATGGTGGCCATATTTTCTAGACATTGAAATTTGGGAGGAAGAGCGAGGAAGAGAAGGCACTGGTCGTATTTGTCAGACATTTTTTGGGTGCATTGAAACTTATAACTTAGGTTAAAATTTAGAATAAATAAATTGCATCCAGATCGTAAGTTAAAAGTGAGGATTGGGAATGTATTTTTACATTGAGGAAGCATAAGTTAAAAGTGAGGATTGAGAATGCATTTTTACATTGAGTATTGGGAATGTATTTTTACATTGGGAGGAGCGAAGCCTCCAATAAGACTTTCATTGTTAGAGTGAATAGGATCATAGATAAATAGTTTTTATTAAAATATTTAATATGAACAATTACAACCCACGATACAAAGTTATGGATATACCAAATGTATTAAAATTCAACTGCGGACTAATTGACAATCAAAGCCGTATCGAACACTAGAGTCCCTTCTTTCCTTCGACATGGACTAATAAGCCATCGAGTTTACATGTAGAAGTCAATGCTAGATAAACATTCATTCCATCATTTGATCACTTGAAAAAAGAGCAAGATATGGAGGAGTCTGCATTACACTTCAAGCAAACTGATATAATCTCAATTTCTTCATACCCACTATCTCAAAAAGCTCCATACAAAAAATCAAGTTCCTCTCGAACTTGTAAAAATAGAAAAATGGTGATAGAAAATAAAATCCTCCTCTTAGAAACCTCTAATAGAATCTTCCTCTTTGTTAGCCAATACATTGTAAAAGAGTGAATGAGTCCCTCTCTAGGACTCATAAAGTCCTTAAAAAAAAGGTTAGTGAGTCCTTTAGACTCATAGATGATAATGCATCTATTGCAACACTTTCTCATGAATTGATCAAATCTAGATTCCACACGTGGACTCAAAAATAGATTTCCATTGTTAAAAATGAAGTCACACTATTACGATATATGATATAATGCCATAGCATTACCGTGTTGTGTCATAGATGCTTGATCAAGTTTGAGACATTTTTTTTCTTGGCATGTGTCATATATTTGCATCATCTTGAACATCATTTTGTGTTATATTTTTGTAATGCAAAACATGACACACTCAAATGTATTGTCAAAGTTTGCATCACCTTATCTCATTTTTTGCATTGTAGTATTTGTGTTGTGTGCATTATCTTATGTCACAAACATGACATCGAATAAAGGTGTGCATCATAATTGTATCGACATTATGCACAATTACTTCATTGTAAAACATAAAACACAACACATAATAATGCATTGATCATCTTTATGCCATTCTTGTTTCTACGTCTGTTGTTTTTGGCATTATGTTTATATTGTAGGACGATGCAAAACATGATATATTGATTAGATTTTCATTGTGCTTGCATCACAAATGCATCTACTAAATAAATTAACATTGTTGCATGTTGTAAAACCCCACATGTGAAAATGTGTCAATAAATAATGCATCGTATGTGTGTTTTTTTTGCACTGAATTTAGCATCGATGAGTTACAATTGCATCAGACAAATAAATAAGAATTCGAATGTAATATTCCAGATATAAAAAGTATGCAGAACAGAAATAAAATGCTAGAAATGACAAATGAACAACAATATAACTAGAACAACACCACAATAATACGGAAATGATAACATAATAACACTAGAAAGAGCACTTCGATTATTGAGAGCAATGTTCACTTGGCTCTTCGAGGGGGAAACCTCCAGTCAAGCAGAGCTCTATTGCAATAATATCCAAGACAATAGTTCTCATACCCTCGACTCTTACTTATACTAAATATGTCTATCAAAAGAACCATTTAGAGGAAGATCCTTCTAGAAGCGGAAGCTTCTATTAAGTCTTCTTACATTCGACTTATTCTTCCTTATTGCTAGGCCTTATTAATATTGAAATTTATTACATCGAAATATATTATTCTACCTACGTGAGGGGTTAGGTCCCTAACATGTCCTCCCCTTAAAAAAAAACTTGTCCTCAAGGCTTGAGATGTGGAACTTGTTGCAGAATGGTAGCTGGTTCCCAAGTGGCATCTGTTGAGGTTGTATCTTTCCACTAGACTAACACTTCCTTGATGGTTCACTGACATAGGCGACACTCATGCTGGTCCAAAACTTCTTTTGGCTGTAGCCAAATGGAGCCTTCTTCGTCCAACTCGGGAAGGTTGGTTTGAGTTTGGCACTTAGTTCCAATCACCTTCTTTAAGTAGGAAACATGAAAAAGATGATGTAGCTTAGAATGACTGGGCAAAGATAATTGATTGGCCACTTGTCCCACACACTTGAGAATGATATAAGGACCATAAAATTTGTGCGCTAGTTTCTGACAATGGTCAACCTTGAGGGAATTTTGCTTGTAAGGTTGCAGTCGAAGAAACACCTGATCCCCTTCTGCAAATTGACGTTCAGAGCGACCTTGATTTGCTTGTTGCTTCATGTGATTCTGGGCCATGACCAAATTTTCTTTGGGGGTACAAAGAATAGCCTCTCGAACTGTAAGCGTTTGGTCAACTGCCTGGACCTTCGAGACACCCGGTAAATATGAGAGAACTTATGGCTTTTGTCCATATACTGCTTCAAAAGGAGTCATGCGGGTAGCTGTATGGTATGAATTGTTGTACCACCATTCAGCTAGTGGCAACAATTGAGCTCACTGATTTTGCTTTTATTATGCAAAACACCTCAAATATGTTTCCAAACACTTGTTGACAACTTTAGTTTGACCATCAGTCTAGGGATGGTAAGTTGTGCTGAGATGCAATTGGGTGCCTTGTCGCTTGAACAATTCTTCCCAAAAATTGCTGGTGAAAGTTGGGTCGCGATTAAAAACAATAGAGTGCGGCATGCCATGAAGCTTGAAGACCTGATCCATGAAAATTTGAGCCATAGTGGCTATTGTAAATGGGTGTTGAAGAGCACAAAAATGAGCATACTTGGAAAGGCGATCAATGACCACCATGATGACTGATTTATTTCCCAATTTAGGTAAGCCTATAATAAAATCCATATAGATATCTCACCAAATAGCAGGTGGAATCGGAAGCGGTTGTAGTGTGCCAACAGATTTGACTATTTCACCCTTGTTGCGTTGGCACACATCACATTCAACCACAAAATTACGAACGTCCTGTTTCATACCATCCCATAAAAAAGAACGTTTGACCCTGTCATAGGTTTTGGTAAATCCTGAGTGCCCAAACTGTGGGTGTAGCATGAAGCTCATAAAGTACCATGGATTTAAGTTTTGATTGTTTACTTAAATACAAATAGCCTTTATATTGAAGCTCGTCATGGAGCCAAGAGTACCCGGGGGAAACTGGATAATTGGACTGCAATTGTTGTATTAGATGCAAAATTTTGGGATCGTGTAGCCATTCCTGGCGAACGGCTTGGAGCCAATTTGGTACAATGAAGGAGAGAGAAAAAATGGACCCTTCATCTTCATATTTTCGGTAAAGTGCATCCGCAACCACATTGTCTTTTCCTTTCTTGTAAATGATCTCATAATCATATCCAAAGAGCTTAGTCACCCATTTTTGTTGCTCTGGGGAGGAAATGCGTTGTTCCAGAAAATACTTGAGGCTTTGATGATCTGTCTTAATTTGGAAGCGTTTCCCCAATAGATAAGGGAACCAAAGATCAACGACGTGCATAATAGCCAACATTTCCTTTTCATAGATTGATTTGCCCAATTTTTGTTCAGACAATTGTCTGCTGGTAAAGGCCAAAGGCCGACCCTCTTGCATAAGGACAATGCCAATTCCTTTCCTTGAAGCATCACATTCCAGGACAAAGGTTTTTGTGAAATCAGGAAGTGCCAGGACTAGAGTGGTGCACATGGCCATCTTCAAGGTTTGAAAATCCTGAGCATCTGCTGGAGTCCAGGTGAAAGAATTATTTTTAAGGAGTGTAGTGAGAGGGGCCGCAATCTTTCCACAATTCTTAACAAACTTGTGATAATAATATGTTAAGCTCAGAAATCCACACAAGCTTTTGAGAGTCTTTGGGTGAGGCCAGTCTTGCATAGCTTCAATCTTTTTAGGATCCACCTTGATGCCATGCTTTCCAACAAGATGATCCAAGTACTCGACTTCTGAGGCACCAAAATCACATTTAGATTGTTTCAGGAAAAGTTGGTGCTGAGAGAGTAGATGGAGAACTTGATCCACATGAGCAAGATGGTCTGTCCAGGTTTTTCTATAGATGAGGATATCATCAAAGAAAACTAATACAAAATGACGGAAGACATGATTCATGAGGCTTTGGAAAGTGGAGGGAGAATTACAAAAACCAAAGGGCATAACCAAAAACTCATAGTGGCCCTCATGAGTTCTAAAGGCAGTCTTAGGAATTTCTGTCTCTTTCATACAGATATGGTGGTAGCCAGAACGAAGATCAAGTTTAGTAAAGAAATGGGCACCACTCAATTCATCCAAGAGGTCATTAATGACATGAATGGGAAGTTTGTCTTTAATGGTGAGTTTGTTGAGGGCACGAAAATCAGGACACATGCACCAAGAGCCTTCTTTCTTCATGACCATGACCACAGGAGAAGAGTAGGGGCTCGTGCTAGGGCGAATAACACCTGTGTTAAGCAATTCTTGAACCATTTTCTCAATTATATTTTTTTGGGAAAAGGGGTGACGATAGGGACGGATATTGGGAGGAAGGCTTCCTGGGACAAGGGGAATGGAATGATCATGAACACCACGGGAAGGAGGGAGTCCCTGGGGAGTGGAAAAAACCACTTGATGTTTAGAGAGGATGGATTGGAGGTCCTGCGACACAGAGGGTGTCTCAGTTGCTTGTATGGCATGGATTTGGGAAATAACCCCTGAATGACCCTTTTTTAGCATCTTTTCCATGTGATGGGAACTAATGATCTTAGGGGAACCAACGGTGATGCCTTGGAACTTATATTGCCGGCCCTCCTGGTCAAATTGCATGGTTAATTCCTTAAAATCTAGGAGAATGGGACCCAAAGTCCTTAGCCAGTCTACACCCAACACAATGTCACAACCGCCCATGTCGATAACAAACATATGAGATTTCAGGTGGTAGTCACCAATTTGGAGATGCACATTTTCACAACGCCCTCCACATTTGATGGACCCACCATTGGCAATCATGATTTGGAAATTATTGACTGCACATATATAACAATTAGTTTCTTGGGCAATGCGACGATGAATAAAATTATGGGTGCTACCACTATCAACAAGAATGATGACCTTCCTATGCTTGATGTAGCCAATTAGTTTGAGGGTTTGGGGAGCAGAGAAGCCTGTGAGAGCATTTAGGGAAATGAACGGTTCTACTTCGGGAGGGTCTGAGGGAGGGGTAATGTCGGTGGGTTCAAGTGACTCAGACACAAGGGGAGCTTCAACATCCTCTTTCGAAACATCCTCCAAGATGGCCATAAAAATATTTTGTTCTTTACACTTGTGTCCCGGAAAATATTTTTCATCACAATTATAACAAAGGCCTTTGAGTTGGCATTTAGCCATTTCAACCCTGGTCAATTTTTGGATCTTTAGTGGAGTAGAAGGAGGAGTGGGATTTACTGGTCTAGTTGCGAGGAATAAAGGAGGGTTTCCAGTTTTGAGAAGAGACAACCTATTGTGCTTCCTTAGCTCGTTTAGGAACCTCCACCCAAATCTGAGGCCGAGCCATGAGGACACGGGCACAAATCTCATCCTTGAGGCCATTGATAAAACATTCTCGAAAAAAAGCATCAGACATGCCCTCTGTACGAAAAGTTAGTCGCTCAAAAGCAGCTATAAAGTCTTCCACTGTGCCCGATTGTTTCAACTTTGTGAAACGACCTAAATGGTTGGTGTCAGTGTCAAAGAGTAAATAAAGCTCTGCCACAAAGTGTGTCCAAGCAACATACCCTTGATGGGCATTTTTTCTCCATTGCCACCATTGCCAACATTCTTGATCTAGATGGAGCCATACCGAAGTTTGGCCAAGTCATATGTAATGTCGTACAAAGAGAAATAATGTTCCATTTGAGTTACCCAACCAGTGGGATTCGTGCCATCAAATTTGGTCACATCCACCCTCGGAAGGCATAGGTCACGCTTAAAGTGATGGGGCTAAAAGTTGTGGGAATGAGAGGAAGTTTTAGCTTCGGTATGCAAAGGTGGGTCAGATAAAGGGGGATCTGCAGGGATATGCAGATTGGTGCAGATCATCGAAGCGACAGATTCAAGCTGGGTAGTCATGTCTTGTTTGAGGTATTCTTTGAGTTCCACGATTGAGGTGGCGATGGAGGAATGCATGTTTTTGTTGATGGTGGCAATATTGGCATTGAGTTGTCTCACTTCTTGTTGGGTCTTTGTGAAATTAGATTGCAAGGTATTGAAGCGAGCTTCCAAGTCTTGGCTACGGGTATGGGTCATGATGACAAGGTAACAGAAGAGGGGTGGGTGGGGTCAATTTTTTTTCTCAAAAATGATAGGTATGAATGTGATAAGGGTGAAGAGATAAATCCAATGGAATATGTCTCAAATAATGGTGCAAAAATTTCCATACTTTTTTTTTTAAACACTTGCGGAGTTATACTCTGGTTTGAAGAATACTGTAGTGATGAAATTCTCAAATGCTTAACTAGAAAGAAATGTGTAGTGATTTGGAAACTCGAACACAGTTGCGCGACAATAGATCCTGTCTGTTTTATTTTTTGTTTCCATCCCCAAGGTTTAGGTATTTAAGGGTTCTACAGACAAGGGTTTTCCTTGTGCTATAGCTCTCTGATATACGTGCGGGGTCCAACAATAGTACTCGGCCCAATATCTCAGGGCACCAACTAAGGAAGCTAGACCGTGCCCTTAGCTGTACTATCCGACTACCCAGGTACTAGAGAGTATCTTCCCGAGTGTTGTTCTCGGAGACACTATAGCAGTTAGGCGGCCGATTGGTTTATCTAAAGAGAGATTCAGAAAATCTAGGTCGATCCGTATACAGGTGTTTTCTGATGCGCTACCACTTGAAGGGGTACCAACAGGGGTTACAAGGGTGGCCAACAAATGTGCACTTAAGTACCACTTGTATTTCCTGCATGTATGAATCCCTCAACCGTGGGTTTATGCGCGTAACGACATATCTCTGTAGCTTAAAGATGTCAGAATACGTCTCTACCTGGAAAAAAATTACCCACAATGTTTTGTTGAGGAAAGTGCTCTGATACCACTTGTAATATTCCATATATAAAAAGTATGCAGAACATAAATAAAATGCTAGAAATGCTAGATGAACAACAATATAACCAGAACAACACCACAATAATACTGAAACGATAACATAATAACACTAGAAAGAGCACTTCGATTACTGAGAGCAATGTTCACTTGTCTCTTTAAGGGGGAAATCTCTATTCGAGCAGAGCTCTATTACAATAATATCCAAGACAACAGTTCTCATACCCTCGACTCTTATTTATACTAAATATGTCTATCAAAAGAACCATGTAGAGGAAGATCCTTCTAGAAGCGGAGGCTTCTATTAGGTCTTCTTACATTTGACTTATTCTTCCTTATTGCTAGGCCTTATTAATATTGACCTTTATTACATCATAATATATTGTTCTACCTATGTGAGGGGTTAGGTCCCTAACATCGAATTACTGTCGCAATAATTCCGCTAGCTAGAATATACTTGTAGAGAATCCTCCTTCCAGTCGATAGAATCTACTCACTAAAACTCTTTACATATTGAAAGGAATCCAAATTGCAGCTAGCACTCCCCCCACTTCCCCCTCACCCCCCCAATCACAAGTAGACACCCGTTGCTAGACCCATGACAATAACATAACATCACATGTTATAATTCTACCAACCAAAGAAAAAACCAAAGGATTGCAAGTCTCATACACCCATAATGCCTTATTGGTATTCACAATTTTCTTAAAACCCTTAATTCTCGCATTAAGCAAACAACCCAACAAGCACAAGCAACCAAGTGACAACCAACTTATGAGAAATATTCAAAAACACCTACAAAAGGAATACGATGTAGTAATATCATCATGATTATTAAAAGATAAAAATCCCACATGAACTGGGGTAAACACTAAAGTCATGAAGACAGTATCACCAAACACACAACATATTATGCATAACAAGTAGCTTCACCATATAATTGTGAAGAAAAACCAAAAAATGATATACACATAAGAAAACATGTAGAAAAGCAGAACACAAGTTCATGATGAGATATATGGACAAAAATTAAATAGTAAAGAGATCATCTGGACATTTGTAGTTAGATTTGTGGTGTCTCCACTACTAAACCCATAAAATTTTTCTAATGCCAATTATAATTAAATACAGTGCAACATGCTTAAAACACTCATGCATCTAACAACACTTTTAAAACATGAATGGAACTAAATTTAACATTCCCACGACAACATATGAATTGCTAAAAACTTAGAGTTTATTCACAACAAATAAAACCCATTTCTAAAAATACATAATAGAGATAAAACACTTATTTTTTTATCAATAGATGTGCAACCAGATGCAGGGGATGGATGTTCCTCCTAACTGTAGATTTGTTGCTTCAAATATCAACAACAAATCACCCTTGAGTTGGTGCCACGAATACACAAAAGAGGGTGTCTCTCACAACCCAATACACTCCCACAAAAAAACAGTTTTTCTACAACTATCCCAATTTACCAACTCTCTTCCCCTCAACATGCACAACCCAAGGAATGGGATCCCCCTTCACTGCACACAACACCTCATGCCTTCCCACTTCTCTCTAGGGCTCCAACACAGGTTGGTTAGGAATCTCTATTGTTGGGGACTCTATGGATGCTAAATTCCAAAGGAAAACTAACAACAACAACTCATTGCTCTAGGGAAAAATATCACTTAGAAATATCACTCTATAGGCCTAACAACCTACTTATTCATGCATTTGCAGCTCCAAACAAATACGACACATGACCACTATGGCTGCCTTCAAGCTCCAACACTCTCCTCTCCCGTATTGCTCCAAAAAATGTCTGCAAAAATTGCTCACTCTACCCATTCAAATTTCTCTTTTACCTATGTAAGTTGACTCTCATAGTCCCCAATGTTGAATGTACTCAATCCCCATGCTCTCATAACTATCAGATGTGACTTTTCACACCAACCCTCTTACATGTGTTTAATGATTGGGCTTTGATACACTCAAAAGGTAATTAAAAGGTTCATACAAAATAATAATTTTTAGAAAGTGGGTTGGCATTAATACCCATGAATAATACCCCCCTTGACCCCCTTCTCAGACTTCTCTTATACCTTCCCATCTCTTGTGGAAACTTACCCCCCATTACTCCATTTGTGTTTGTCTACAATTGATGTCACATTTATTTTATTATTACAATACACAATGTTTACATATTACATATTCGTTCCCATGACTATACATCATATTTACATTACATATCGCTAATCCAGGTATTTAAAACGAGGATTTTACATTCTGCTCTCCCTGTCCTTGGTGCAAAACACCATACCAACATACATATACAAATTTTTACATCATAATACTTGATACTTTTGCAAGTTCACAACTCCTATAACAATTCCAACCATCAATCTCTTGTTCCCTGCAACCTGCACAACCCAAGGAAGTGTACCCCTTCTCCGCAACACAATCTTTTAGGTTGTACCACTTCCCTTTCAGGGCTCCGACACAGACCGGATACGAAGTCTCCAAGATGTGGCTCTAAGAACTCCAACTACCAAAATGGAGCCTTGCACACTTATATACAAATGTACATTCAAATTTCTTCAAAATTTTCAAAACTTTGTGGGTATTCCTCCCACATGGTCTCCTTGTGCTCCCACATTGTGTCTTCGGGACCATATCAGGTCCACTAGACCTTTACTAGACCAATGGATTTGTTCATGAGCACTTTGACTTTCCATTCCAAGATGTGCACTGGTTCCACTGAAAAGTCCCCTTCATGATCCACCTGGATCATAGTCCAATCAATCATGTGGTTAGGCGCAGGCCATGCAAGCATGCATGCAATTGGGGCTATCTTCTCTAAAACTTCAAATGACCCACATTATCTCATTATCAACTTGGGGCAATTCCCCAATCTTAGCAAGCTCCTTTTGACCCCTAGTTTTAAAAACACATGCTCACCCACTTTGAATTCCCTATATGTCCTTATTTTATATGCATAACTCTTTTTCTTGTCTTGAGCAACCTTTAAATTATGCCCGATCTTTACCATATGCTCTTCCATTTCCCTTAGTAATTTTGTCCCAATGTCTACTATGTCTGTTGAGTTATCTATTGATTTATCCTAGCTCACTAGCGTGTTGCATTTTGTTCCATATAAGGCTTCAAACGGGCTCATCTTCAATGATTCATGGTACCCATTTATAAGAAAATTCAACTAGATGGAGGTAGTATTCCCACTTGGAAGGCTTTTCCATTACATACATTCTCAACATATCTTCAATTATCCAGTTAGTCATATCTGTCTGCCCATTTAACTTTGGGTGATATGTTATACCGAAATTCAAATTAGTCCTCAATCCCTCGAATAACCCCTTCTAAAAATTAGAAGTGAGCTTGGGATATCTATCTGACGCTATTTCCTTAGGCACACCATGTAGCCTAGTAATTTTCTTCATGTAAATATTTGCAATATTAGATACCTTGTGAGTCATTTTCATCGATATAAAATGTGTAGTATTTGTAAGCTTGTCCACCACTACCATGATGGAATCATGTTGCCTTGCTATTGTTGGCAACCTGGTGATAAAATATATCGTAACTACCTCCCATTTCCATTCAAGAATGGACAACAACTGTTACAATCCCGCTGGATACTTATGTTCAGTCTTCACTTTCTGACATTCTATGCATCTAGATGTCTAATCAACCGCACCTTTCTTCATTCCAGGCCAGGATTATTGGCTTCTTATTGTTTCAATTGCCTTCTTGTACCCTGGATGACCAACATATGGTACATTGTGCATCTCTTTTAACATTATATTTCTCAATTTTTGAATGTTAGGAACATAAGCTTTCTCCCTAAATAGTAGAATTCCATCCTCTTCTAACCTATAATCTTTAAACTTCAGCGGTACATTTTCCTATTGTAAGCCTTATGTAACTTGTGCACAATATCGATATGATGCTACAACTTCCAATATTATGCTTTTTAAATATGAAAAATAGATGCTAATGGTCGCAACATGCATTTCATGCACCCTCTTCTTGAGTGCATCAACCACTTTATTATCTTTTCGTTTGATATGCTTGATGTCAAAGTCATATTCACTAAGAAATTCCAACCATCTAGTTTGTCTGGAATTCACTGTTGACTACTCAAACAAACATTTTAGACCGCTATGATCTGTCTTTAGCTTGAACTTTCTGTCCATGAGATAGTGCCTCCACATTTTTAAGGCATGAACTATGGTTGCCAACTCCAAGTCATGGGTAGCATAATTTCTTTCATGCTCCTTTAGCTTCCTTGACTCATAGAATATGACATGCCCATTTTGTGTAAGGACTCCACCAAGCCCTTCCTTGCATGCATCCGTGCACACAAAAAAATCCTCATCTGGATCTGCAACCTTTAGAATAGGTGCAATGGTCAATAATTCCTTCAAATGCTGGAAACTCTCTTCACACTTTGCAGTCCACTCAAACTTTGTTCCCTTCTTTTGTAGTGAAGTGATTAGATGTGTGACCTTGGAGAAACCTTCAATTAATCTCCTATAATATCCATCTAATCCCATAAAGAATCTCACTTATGGAATATTCTTTGGAAATGGCCAACTTTTGATTGCTTTAATCTTCTCAGGGTCCATCACTATGCCCTCCTCTAAGATGATGTGGCCTAAATAATAGATTTGCATTTTATAGAAAGTGCAATCGCTTAACTTGACATACAATTTGTGCTCTCTCAACACCTATATCACCATCCTCAAATATTTCTCATGCTCCTCCTTTGTCTTCAACTAGATAAGAATATCATCCAAGAAAACAATGAAAAATTTGTCCAGGTAATCTTTGAACACTCTATTCTTTAGATGCATGAAATTAGCTAGAGCATTTGTCAAGCCAAATGGTACCACCACAAACTCATAATGACCATACCTTGTTCTGGATGTTGTATTGCTAATGTCTTCTTCTCTGATTCTCACCCAATGATAACCTAACCTCATGTCAATCTTAGAAAATATCCTTGCTTCTTTTAGTTGATAAAAAATATCATTGATCCATGGTAGAGGGTATCTATTCTTTACAATAACCTTATTTAGTTGTCTGAAGTCAATACACAACCACAAATTTCCATCCTTCTTCTTCACAAAAATCAGTGGGGCACCCCAAGGTGAGACACTTGGGCATATATACCCTTTCTTCAACAATTATTCTAGTTGCATCTACATCTCCTTCAACTTTGGTGTGCTCATTATGTAGGAAATTTTGGACATTGAGGCAACTCCAAGCATTATGTCAATAGAGAAGTCAATATGTCTTTTTGGTGGAAATCCTTGTAGTTCCCCAAACACATGTTCATACTTCTTCAATATTGGATAATCTTTGAGACTTGGCTCCTTATCATTTGTTGGCTCTTCCATATGAGCGACATATATTTGACATCCTTTTCTAAAACTTCTTTTCAGCTGCAATGCTGAAATCTCTCTGACAAATATAGTTCTTGGAATGCCTTGCACCGTCCTTGAATTACTTTCATCATCAAGGCATGTGAAATCCTTGTTGTATAAATCTAGGACAACATGATGCTTGTCTAACCAATCCATACCAATTAATAAATCATATGACCCAAGTGGTATGATGTTTAGTTCTTCCTTAGTGCTAACTCCATTCATGATTACTGAGCAATCCTTGAAAATTTCATTGTCTTTCCTCTTAGTTCTAGAGGATAATTGAACCAAACAAGACTTTTCATGCTTACATCTCTTCAGTTTAAACCTTTCAACTATTTTGCGATCTATATAGTTATGAGTAGCTCCAAAATCAATCAAAATAGTTATGGGTTTATTATCAATCTTTCCTTCCACCTCAATCATGTGGGATTGGTAGTCTTCTTGTTTGTTGTCCAAGGCTGCATAAATCCTTGTCATGCTCCTACCCACATCGTCCACTATATCAACTTTCTGGATGTTGTGCATAGTCCTCATTCTATCTCCTTTGTGAGGATAATCCTTATACAAGTGGTCTCCTTCACATACCCAACACTTTATGGGATGTTTTCTTGGCCTTTTCCCCAAGGAATCTATCATTTTATGTTCACCTTAAGATGATTTTCCTTGTTGATATGCTTGAAAGTTGTTTCTAATGAAAGGTGGCTTGAATCCCTTCTTCCTTTGATCCAACTTTCCTCTCTTCTTATCATCCCAAGCCTTTTGGTAAAATTGGCCTTCCTTTGTTACACTCAAACAAGTATTTATCCTTCCTAATGGATTCTTCCAAAGTTCTAGGCTCATCAAATTGGATTTTGTCTTTGTAAAATGATGGCAACCCACTTGGGAACCTCTGAAGTTTTACTTTCTCGTCCCTGATGAAGTCCATGTACCTCATAATATCTAGGAATTTCTTCTCATACTCATCCATGGTCATGCTTCCAAGCTTGAGTTCAAATAAATCTTTCAACTTCTTGTCATAATATTTCTCTGACAAGTACTTATGTTGGAAATATCTCTTGAATTGCCTCCATGAGATTCTCTTCTCATAAATGTGCTTAACTTGCTTGAGTTGATCCCACCACATAGATTCTTTTCCTTGAAGATGGTAGGTTTCAATTCTTGCTTCTACATTTGATGAGTAATCATGCAACTGGAAGTATTTTCTCATACCCAAAAACAAGGCTTCATCATCTTCTCCCTTCCTATTCTCTCAATCAAAATATGGTGGCTTAATCTTCCTGAGCTCTCCATGTAAAATATATGACTCTAGCCTCCTCCTTTGATTTTAGATAGGGGACACACTCGGGATGCTCTCAGACCTTGGATGCACATGTGCTCTTTTGGTAGAGTGTTCTGGTGAATGATGATGATGATGTCTACTAACACAGTGATTTCCTAGATCCCCCATGGTCATCCCTCCTATCATGAGATTTGGATGTTGCTACTTGCCTTGCAATGATTTCTTACTTTGTGCCAAAATATTTATTGGATTGTCTTTGCAACATATTTAGACTTTGTAGAAGCTCCTCCTAAGCTCTCACCATTCTTTCTTTGTCTACTCCATAGCTCTACACTTCATTTTACAAGATTATCATAGTTTCAACCAGCTTGATCGGATCCACGCTGCTTCTACCATGCTTCTATGCCCATTGGACTCAGTCTCTGTATTTCCCATGCTAACATGTAAACCTTTAACCTCCTCCTCATGACTGTAAGATCCCTAGGCATACTCCAAATCTCTAGTGCTCATATAGGAACCATATATGTTTTCCATTACTCTCTAATTTTGCAAGAAATGTGCATGCAACAATTATTTGTTAGAGTTCAACATATTATAAAATTGTCATTAATTTAAGCTATAGACCCCTTTTTCCTTAATTTTTTGATGAACATTGATAAATTAATCAAAATTACAGGATTTCAAATATATTACCTTATGAATTATATTTCTAATGATTGCACTTATGTCATAAATTGATTTCTGAGCTGAAAGTAATGACTTTCCAAAATTGGCAATTTCACCCATGTTTCACTTGTTCCACTGGTACCAAAAATTTGAAGGGCTAACTTCTGCACCTTGTAGAAGAAAACTTGGCGAGAACCATACATTTTTTTATATCGGGCATTGATAGTATTCCTAATTTTGAATACAAAACAATTGTTAGATTAATGATTTGATACTCCATCCAACTTTTGCATCTATTTAGGTTTGTTAATTTGTCCCTTTTTCTTTTCCTTCAGACTTATAATTTGTAGTTGAAAATGGCTATCTCCCAAACGAAGCAAAACTGCCAAAAAATCCCTCAAGACAAAGTTGTCTAGATTGATGAGTAGATAAAATGTTGACTAAATAATGTTTTTGGATTGATGATCGAAGGTCCCTTTTCCTCCTCTGAAGATTTCATAAATCCCTAAAATGCGTTTGGGAATAGTAGATTTTTCCTTGTTCGAGCATCTCCACACCAAATCCTTTTGAATTTTGCTATGATCCCTAATGGGTATCTTCATGCTATCTTTTTGGACTCTCTATAAAAATTTCACCTTTATTTAGGCTCTGGTTATGGAGCACAACATAGATCTTCAAAAGTCACTAATTTGTGTTTTTTTTTTTTTCCAGAAAATTGAAGCAAAATTAGTCAATGGCCCTCATTGGCATTCCCTAATTCCTCATCAATGTGGACACACCCCTTAAATTTCATCCAAATATGAGTTAAACTGCTCCTTTTATGACCAAAACAAGGTTTTGGTTCCATATTTTGTTTTTTTGTAAATTGTTTGTTTTTCCTTCCCTTTTCTCCTTCTCTTCTCTTCTTTCTTTTATTTCTATTCTCTTCTTATCTTTCTTCTTTATCGACAAATTATCTTCTTTTCTCATTGATGTATTGATGAATTATCCTCTTTGCTCACCGACATATCGATGATTTATCCTCTTTCCTTGCCAATGTATTGGCGACTTATCCTCTTTGCTAGTCGATGCATTGATGACTTATCCTCTTTCCTCACTGATGTATCAACGACTCATCCTCTTTTCTCGTCAGCGTACTGATGACTTATCCTATTTTCTCACCAACGTATTAACGCCTTATCCTCTTTCCTCATCGGTGTATCAATGATGTATCCTCTTTTCTTGTCAGTGTATCGATGACGTATCCTCTTTCCTCGTCAGCCACTTATCCCCTTTCCTCATCAATGTATCAGTGAATCATCCTCTTTCCTCACCAGCATATCAACAACTTAGTAAGATATTTTACCGGTGAAAGATATTCTTTCTTCGCCAACGTATTGACAACTTGGGAAGATGTTTTATCGGAAAAAAGGTCTTCTTTCTTCACTGGTGTATCAACGACTTGGAAAGATCTTTTATTAGTGAAAGATATTATTTCTTCTCGACTGTATCGGTGATTTGGAAAGTTATTTTATCAACAAAAGATCTTCTTTCTTCACTGAGGTATCGGTGAAATATTCACTATCTTCACCGAAACACTCCTTTATCATGACTCCAAAATATCTTTCTTCCCCGATACCCGGTATCGACGACTTCTAAAGATCTTCCTTCACCGGCGTATCGACAAAGAATATTCTTTATTCATCGATACACATTGTATTGACAACTTGAGAACTTTCTGACACTTAGTCATTTTTCCATTTTATTAACTCATGAAACTCACGACTTTCACGAAATATGCCTGACTCACATGTCGTAGCCAAATTCAACCATCAAGAGGCCAAAAAGACCCCCATAAATAACCATCACACAAAAAGTTGAATTTAGGGCATGTTATCCCCAACTCCTAGGGATAACTAAGGAGATGATGTCTCGAGGCCCTTAGGTTGCAGACATGGAGTACCGAGAGACAACTTGACTAGTAGTGTCCACTTGTATGGACATAGACCCACCTCACCACTACAATTCCAAGTTCATCACGATGGTATCCACCACATCAATTGGCCTCCATAAGACATTGGGTCTTGCTCCATGAGGTACACGCCAATTATTATGGTGAGTGTCATTTCAATATTTGAGACATTTGAGTTTGTTGCATCTATTACTGCTTTTGATTATGTAACGTTTTCTTGGACATTATGCTCTTTGCCCTGTTTCACTTTGGTGGTTGACATTGGACCCTAGTAAGTGGGTCACCCTTAGGGATAGGTTTGCTACTGGGAGGTCCTCTTGATGAGTCATTGTGAAATTTCCGACCATACTTTTCACTTTCCACACTTCATCCCCTCATATCCTTACCTTTTGGGATTTTCAGGTACACTGACCCAAGAAGGGGTTGTCCCTCATTTCATGGGAAGAAATGGCTGAAGGCCCAGAGGCTTGTAGCTGGAAAAAGATAATATCCAATAATTAACCTTATAGATGCTTGCCCAGGGATCTATAGGATAATGAAATGTCTCTCATAAGAAACTAATGGGACCCATAAATAACTAATAACACAATTCCAACTAAGTTGGATCATGTGTTTTCACTATTTTTATTGCATAGGTAGAAGACCCACACATGTTTCAACTTGGGGAAGCATGATGTGACCAGGGTAGAGTCAAGATGGGCACAAATTTTCATGCTTAGGTAGAAGCCTCACCTTGGATTCAACCTTGAAACATCCTAAAAGAATTAAATACAATAAATGGGCTTGGAAAAAGGTTGCATTGAAAACGAAGGTGCAACACACCCTCTACAAAGGCACCCATAAATGAGACACTACAACCCCTTGTATGTCATGAACTCCATGCCCAAAAGTCTTTCCCCCATCCATGACACCTCATCCACATGATTTAGAAGGAGGTCCCCCTCAGGAAACACCCCTAAACTTGAGGTATGATTCACCCAATATGTTGATTTTTCAACCCTCCCATACCTAAACTTGGAAAATTGCATAGGATTTTGAGCATTGATTTATTTTGATGAGGTGGTTTGGATGTACATGCTTATATGGCTCTTTTATTTATTTGATTTACTCATCATGATGCATTTTACTTGAGATCCTTGGGGGTCGTATCCATTTGTCTTTGCAGGACCCAACTGGTGGACAATTTTGAAAGAACATGCCTAGCTTGGGATTCCATGGGGATTGAAGCCCATAGGCTGGATGCCAAGGGACCACATGCCGGATGATGAAGACATGGCTTTGGAGGACTAGAATACATCATGGAGAACCTCACCAAGCCCTTACCACCCAAATGACTTGCCTACAGAGGCCAAAATGTCACCTTTGAGGGTTTGACGTCATATTAGGGCTAGGGTTTGGTGGTGATTGAGGACACTTGGCACGTTTTGGAGGAAAAACCCCTTGGATCATGGAATAAATGCATGGATTGAAGACCATTGGTCTTTGGAGGCCTAACGTTTCCTTCTCCAACTCAACGAGTTGACCAAAAGTTCCAAACTTTGCCCAAGAAGGGGGTGATGTCATGTTTTTAGGGTTTCTCTTATGTGCAAAGTATGGATTAAATAATAATATTTTTGTAAAGGGGAAAGATAAGGGAAATTTACCCCTTATCCTTATCCAACTCAACCATTGGTCTTTGGAGGCCTAACATTTCCTTCTCCAACTCTCCCATTATGAGAAGACTAATGGCTGAAATTTGCGCCCTACTTGGGAATTTTGGTATCTTTCTCTTGTGCAAATGATTTTTGGTGTTATCTCTTGGTGATTGGATGAGGCTAAGTGGTATGCACCTCTTGGAGGATTCTTTACTTTCTCTTGAATGGTAAATGCTTGGTGAACTAGGGTTTGATCTCTCTCTTTCTTGAAATTGGTAAGGAAAAATATGCATTTGTTAGTTATTTCTTGATTGTTCTTGGTTATTGTTGGTTGAAACCCTAGGAGGAGTATGTTGCATACACCCTCCATTAAACTTCATCTCATTTTCTAAGTTTATAAGTCATTCTTGGACAAGGGTTTCTAGGAGAAATACAAGAGTGTATACCCTCTTATATTTACCCTAGTTTGATTGACATACCCTAGGGATCTTGTTGATCTAACTTGTGTTTTAAAGACTCCATTCACCCTCTTATAAAGGCAATGATCTGATTTTTTTGCATTGGAGAAATAAAATTTTTGCATTGGTAAACATGTTTTAGTGAGATACCAATGTTGTTTAAGTTGGATTATTTTGTGGATGCCTTGAGGTTGCTAAAGCCTCTAGGGAATCTTAGTTCTCTTGGTCTTATTGGATATGTTATAACTTTTAATCTACAACCATTAGGGCTACATAAACCCTAATACAAATCTTTTAATAATTCACAAACCAATTGTCAGAAGTTGCTAAAAGTTTTCCCTTATCCTCTACTAGTCTCAACGCACTTTTTGGGTGGATTATTGGCAAGTTTTGGTGGTTGATTTATTTTATGTAATAACTTGTTTGCTACAGCTATAATGATGCAATTATATCTCCGCAATACTAGTTTCACACAATCTTATCTTGTTGCTAAAGTTTCATGCATTAATACTTGAGTTAAACTAGTCATTGCTAGCCTGTCTCTTGCATATTTAACTATACTTTTAACAGCTTTATTTTCAACTCTTATTAGATTTTGTTTCTGATATATATCATTGTTTATTGCTGCAATTAGGGACAACAAGATTAAATTTCTTTTCCAACACATTATTGGGCTTGTATCTTTTTTTTTTCTTGTGTCTCAGGCAGGTACAATGACTTCTTGACATGTCCTTTATACTATGGCACATATTCTACCATATACAAGACTCTTTTCAATCCCTTTTTACCTTCCATAATTGAACTATAGGGGGATACTTCATCATCTCTTCATCTTCGATCTCATTTCCCCCGAGGTGACTGGGATTCCCCCCTTGAGGTGATTACTTCATTTCTAAAGTGACGAGAATACCTATCTAAGGTGACAGCGGGTAGGTGTTCTCTTAGTTGTCACCATATTGTGGTTTAGGTTGGGATTTTCCCAACCTACAACTTATGCGATAACATTTTGGCTTCATTTTCGAGGAGGATTTTGAATCCTCTTTCGAACCCTAACGAAACTTTGGCAAGCTATCCCAAATCCTTTCCCTAGTTCTCTTGACGACTCCACCTGAGGGATGTTCCCTCTCCTCTTTCCATCCTTTGATGATCCTTTATCTCATTTGGTGACTACATTGAGGTATTACCCTAAGTAATGGAACCATGCCCTCACGGGACTTACCATGGGAATTCCATAAGGTGTACCCTTCCATTGATGTTCAAAATATCCCCGGATATACAAATCATTTCCCTACAGAGTGGAGGGAAAGTTTCCCTAAATTTAATGGCGATCCAATTCTAGCAGTCACCCATGTCGTCAATTATATGAAGAATGCTTCAAGCTTAAATGTGCTACATGAAGATGTGCTGATGAAAATTTTTGTATCTTCACTGGAATCAAGTCAAAGGAATTGGCCTACACACTCATGTAATTCGAAGAGTATCCCATATTCTACCAAGCTCATTGAATAATTTCTCAGGCATTATCGGCCAGCTACTCAAAATTTGCAAGATACTTTCCAGGAGCTCAAACATGCTCTTTGCAGAGAAGGTTTTGTTGTAT
>JZKD02S1672822.1:777468-787908 GCA_000966675.3 Picea glauca
GGGGGGTGTGTGAATCAATAATGAGAAATTATACCACTTATTAATCCTTTAAACCACAATGTATATGCCTTTAATTTATTCAACCATGTTCATCTGTTCATCATCAATATATTACTGTATCATAAACATTAACATTCATCAATGCATAATAAACAATAACATACACCCACACAATGCACAATACACCAATATTTACGTGGAAACCCAATGCGCGAGAAAACCACAACATGATTTTCTTATATGTCAATAATTACATTCAAGTAATCACCAACTTCCAATTCTCCACCTCCAACTGGAAGGAGGCTCCAACCCCCTAGTTTATCAGGGTCCAACCTGAAGGAAGATCCAACTCCCTAATTCTCTGGATCCAACTAGAAGGAGGATACAACCCCCTGGGTTCTCCGGCTACAACCGGAAGGTGGCTAAAACAACCTGGTCTTAGGCTCCAACCTCAAGGAAGCTCCAACTCCCTGATTCTATGGCACCAACCGGAAGGAGGATACAACCCCCTTTCCTTGCCCCGTCCTATTGCCCTGAAATATAAGTGTTAAATAACTAATGAAACCATTGCCACACAATCACTATGATATATGCCACTGTAAACTTGTATCAATATGTGCCAACAACCTATAATCAACCTGTACATATAGCCTGTAATCAATCATGTACCAGAAGTTAGCTTGTACCAAAAAATACCAATGGGTACGAGACCTGTATATGCTGCAGCTCGCGTATGTACACGCCTTATCTATATTGTAGCTTGTGTATGTACACATATATTGTAGCCTGCATACACCTTCAAAAATCTAGGGTTTTCACCTTTTCTAAAACTCAGACACTTTGTTGCCTTTATCACATCAACCTGTAGCCTGTCACTATTTCCAATATGTAGTTGTGCCCTATGCATACATCATCTTACATATCCCTTAACCAAATGCATCTATGCCTCTCTAAGCATGTGTCATACATGTGTATGTAATAAACCTCACATGGAATAGACATCAAAACCCTCACTGATATGCAACTTCAAACAACACAAACAACTTCACAACCACTTCATAACCACAAGCTCTCAACCATGTACCACAAAAACTCTCAACCATGTGCCAAGAAATACAAGATATGCCTCAACACTAACAAGATGCACAAATGGGAAATATCTGATACACCAACATTGTATTTCTATAGATTTGACTTATACAGTAAGTGCCATACACCCAATAGCGTCTCTAGGGAAAATCCTCAAACCCCCATAATGATATCTCATGTAGACAACAATATCCAACTACACATGAAAAAGAGACATACACCTATAGGTAGATCTATTGTACCTGATCACTGTAGACCTTCTTGGGAGCTTTCTTTCAGACTCTAGAGACCTGACATCTTCATCTCCTCAAGATTTCATGAATTTTCCCAACTTTACACGACCTCTTCTTATTCAGCCTGCATATGCACGCACCCTAGTCCACTCCAATCCACATATATACGCGACCTATTCCACTGCAACCCACATACACCTAACAAACTAGGGTTTTTTCAGTATTTATACAACTCCGAAACTTTTGCCGTCAACCCTTCTTGCTACCTCAGACTTGCGTAACTTCATATGTATCAATGAGTACCTGCAATAATCCTTTCAAAATAATAGATATTCAATGTGCTCAATAGGTGCTAATAGGAGACCCTTGCTCTCTTATTTATACTCTCCAAGTAGCTTCCTCTAGGGGTTACCTTCTAACTAACTTAACCCAACTTCCTTCTTTTAGGGATAAACCACTTCTAACCACTTGTCCACTTACAACCAATTTATCCACAAATAGTAAACTCTCCACTTCTAGTTGCAACTAATTTATTTTTAATTATTTTCTTATAGCAACAACTTAACCCATGATTAACTCCTAGTTTCACCCACTTTGACTAGTCAACTTCTTCTAGGAGTTTCTAGAACAATTTGACTTCTTTGACCTTCTAGGGGCTTCTAGATAACTCACGAGGGTTCTCAAAATTTTCAAGGCCATAAATCTCTAACCGTGAGGATTTATGTGACGTTCCACATATCACCAGAAATGGAATGACATGTACTATCCATCTAAATAGTCTTACCTGCAAATATATTGATCTTCATACCTTTTTACCTCAAACAAACTTGAGTCCCTTAACCATACTGTTGAGGCTGCTAGAATGTGCTACCAGACATACTCAAAGTTTGACATCAATCTCTAAGTGTTGACATCAATCTACAACATCACTCTCCAAGGGTTGACATCAATGAAAACCAACTATCCAACTGTCCATCAATATAGACCAACTGTATGAAAATACCCCCCTTTGGCATTTATGGCAACACCAACATTGATGGAAACACTTAGTCATGACAACACTTATGCTCATACTCCTCATCAATGTTTCTATCTCTCCCTCTTTGACATCAATGGCAGAGGGTATCTCTCCTTGGGGATGCTCCCCCTTACTGAACTCTCCTTGGGGCTGCTCCATTTGTCTTCATACCTCTGATTACTTTCTCTCTCCCTTTGACAAGGATTAACTCCCCCTGTCGATATGATACTGTACCTTCTCTAACCAATCATGGTTAAGAAAATAACTCCCCCCCGTGGGTATGATTCCCTCTATCTTCTCTTCAAGATGTCATGTAATCATTGTGAACAATATGATATCAATGCAATCTACTTTTTCCATGGATGACGCTGCTCTACCAAAAAAATGATCAACTGCTCAACAATACTGCATCAAGAATACCATGATATGATATTCCTATGACGATCCTTGGACTTGTCCATACATCATACATGTATCAACCTGTACCTCAACCTATTGGAGTTATTTTCCATTGGTGCTTCCTTGAGTAATCAACTGACATATATGAAAAGCATTCAAGATTAAGCATTCAAATAATCATCCAACATTATCCAAACCAATCTCTGAATCAATCTATGAATCCATCTCTATCCATACTGTCCAAGGCTCTGCTACTCAATTGTCCACAATGCTGACCCATTTGTCTTAGCTACTACATAGACTCCCCCTGTCTAATGTTCATATTACCTCGGAGTCTGCAAGTCGAATGACTAATAACAATACATGCTATGATGCAATGTAATCTTCTTCTTCATTTGTGAATGCATCTTCCTTTTCATTCGCTTCCTGAATTCTGTCATCATCCCGAGTTTTGACATATTCTTCATCTTCTACTCAAGTTCCGACACTTTTCTCTTTGCTTGTACATTCATCATGATCTTGTGCTAATGCGAATCCTGGAAGTATGACTTCTTGGACATGTTCTTCATTTACCTACTCCTCTTGTTTTTCACTTCTTCTCCAAACCTTCTTATGTCTCTCATCAATATTTTCTTTCATGGGAGACCTTATCATGCTTCTTCAATTTCGAGCTATGTGTGCATAGTTGTGGAATTTGTAACATTCGATATTTTGGTGTGTCACATAAGCAATTATTTCTTGAGTATTTCTTTCATAAACCCTACAATCTGCAACCTTATGTCCAAAGTTAGTACAATAAAAACAATGACCATAAATAAATTTACATATCTGGGAGTGAATGATTTTCCTTGTGGTGTAGTCCTTCTGTAATTCTTCCTTGGATTATCAAGATCTTCTCTTTGGTTATTTATTTCACAATGATTGAAGCTTCCTTGCTGCTTGAATGTAGAGGGTCTTATGTATTCATTTCTTTCTGATTCCCGTTGAGCATGATTCCTTCCTTTGAGAAATTCTGCATAACTCTTTTGTTTTGTTACTTTCGTCATGGAGCTTGAACCTTTCTCAGTCTGCATTTGGTTGTATCCTAGTCTAGACCTGTCATAGTACGGTCTTTGATTGTTGATGATATTATCCAATATCTTGGTGCTATATTGTTGCGTGTCCTTCTTCTGAAGATCTTTTCTTAGAGTGACTGCTTGTGCTTCCAAATTTTCAATCATCTTCTCCTTCTCTACTAGCTGACTTATGAGTATTTCTTCAATCCTTCTGTCCTCTTCTGCCTGGACTTTCAACTTTGTAATTACCTGGTTGACTTCCTCTGAGTTGAGATTATGAGTTTCGTTTAGTTATTTCTTGATAAACTTGTTTTTCTTTCTTTCTTTCCTTAGTTCTTCTAAGGCACTAATTAATTCCGCTCTAAGATCGACTTCGCCTTCTTCTTCTGAACTGTCAAAGTTTCTTGTTTTATTTTCCTTAGCCATAAATAATACCTTTTTCAGAATCACTGTTGGTTTCATCATCTTCAGTAGATGAGGAACTGTCTTTTCTTGAGTATATATTTTTCTTGAAGGCTTTCTTTTTGTTTTTCCAGTTTCCCTTGTGATATCTCTTTTCTTTCTTGGGCTCTTCCTCTTCATCACTATCTGAATTTCTGGCATAAGGACACTTATTTGCAAAATGATAGATTTTATCACAATTAAAACATTTCAACGAAAGCTTACCTTTATATTTACCTGTTCTCTTTTGCAACTTTCTTACGAAGTTTTCCATTTCTTCATCTTCTTCTGAATCATCGCTGTAACTACATTCTAACTTTGGTTTTTGCTTTCTCTTTTTCATTGTCTTCTTGGATGCTTTGAATGTTGCATCCTTTGTAACTGGATTTTCCTGTTCTGTTCTCATTTCATAAGCTGTGAATATTCCATGTAGCTCATCCATGCTTATTGAATCTAGATCTATTCTTTTTTCTAGTGCTGAGATCTTAGGATCAAATATCATTGGAAGAGATCTTAGTACTTTTTGAACAATTATATATTCATCAACTTCTTCTAATAATCCTTTAATTGCATTCACTGTTTCATCAACTCGTAAAATATAGGATTCAATTTTTTCATCTTCCTTCGTCTTTAGCTGTTCAAATTGACCTCTGTAAATTTGAATCTTTGTTGCCTTGACTTTGGTGTCTCCATCATAAACAATCTAAAGTTTGTCCCAAATATCCTTTATGGAGTTGTAATGCATAACTTTGACATATACTGAATCAACTGGACCATTCAAGATGACATTTTTTGCTTTCAAATTATTTTGACTGAGATTCTTTCCATTGTCATCTATTGGAGGAGTGGTAGGATATTTATATCCATCTACTACTGATTGCCAAACATCAAATCCATGTGCTTGTACATACGTTTTCATCCTTCTTCTCTAGAATGCATATTTCTCTCCATCAAACTGTGGTATTCCATTTTTATACATACGTTTTCTCTCCAATATCTACCTTCCAGTTGTTAAACTATTTCCTAAAGGAACCTCACTCTGATACCAATTGTTGGATTACTGAGAGGGGGGTGAATCAGTAACGAACAATTATACCACTTATTAATCCTTTCAACCACAATGTATATTCCTTTAACTTATGAAACCATGTTCATATGTTCATCATCAATATATTACTGTATCATAAACATTAACATTCATCAGTGCATAATAAATAATAACACACATCTACATAATGCACAATACACCAATATTTACGTGGAAACCCAATGTAGGAGAAAACCACAAAATGATTTTCTTATATGTCAAGAATTACATTCAAGGAAGCACTAACTTCCAATTCTCCAGCTCCAACTAGAAGGAGGCTCCAACCCCCTAGTTTCTCATGCTTCAAATTGAAGGAAGCTCCAACTCCCTAATTCTCTGGCTCCAACCAAAAGGAGGCTACAACCCCCTAGGTTCTCCGACTAAAATGGTGGTTACAACCACTTGGTTCTCAGGCTCCAACCTGAAGGAAGCTCCAACTCCCTGATTATTTGACACCAACCAGAAGGAGCCTACAACCCCATTTCTTTGCCCCGTCCCGCCACCCTGAAATATGAGTGTCAAATAACTGATGAAACCACTGCAACAATGTCACTGTGAGATATACCACTATAAAACTATATCAATATGTGCCAACAACTTGTAATCAACTTGTACCAATAACCTGTAATCAATATTGTACCAGAAGTCAGCCTGTACCAACAAATACCAACGAGTACATGACTTGTATATGTTGCAGCTCATGTATGGATGTGCCCTGTCTATACTGCATCCTGCATATGTACATGGCCTGTCTATACTGCAGCTTACATACTCCTTCAGAAAGCTAGGGTTTTGACCTTTTATGAAGCTCAAACACTTTTTTGCCTCTGTCACATCAACCTGCATCCTATCACTGTGTCCAATTTGTAGCTATGCCCTATGCATACATCATCTTACATATCCCTTAGCCAAATTCATATATATCTCTCTAGTCATGTGCCATACATGTGTATGTAATAATCCTCACATGGACTAGAAATCAGGAACCTTATTGATATGCAGCTTCAAACTACACAAACAACTTCACAACCACTTCATAACCACAATCTCTCAACCATGTACCACAAAAACCCTCAATTGTGTGCCAAAAAATAGAAGATATGCCTCAACACTAACAAGATGCACCAATGGTAAATATCTGATATACCAACACTTTATTTCTGTAGATCTGACTTATATAGTAAGTGTCATACACCCAATATCCTCTCTAGGGAAAATCCTCAACCCCCCATAATCATATATCATGTAGACAACAATATCTAACTACACATGAAAATAAGACATACCTTTTGAACTTGTAGGTAGATCTGTTGTACCTGATCACTGTAGACCTTCTTGGGAGCTTGCTTTCAGACTCTAGAGACCTAACATCTTTATCTCCTCAAGATTTCATGAAATTTCCCAACTGTATGCGACCTCTTCTTCTTGAGCCCGCGTATGTACACACCCTAATCCATTGCAGCCTGCACATGTACAACGTGGCCTCTTCCACTACATCCCACATACACCTCAAAAAATAGGGTTTTTCAATATTTCTGCAACTTCAAAACTTTTGCCGTCAACCCTTCTTTCCACCTCAGACTTGTGTAAATTCAGATGTATCAATGAGTACCTGCAATAAACCTTACAAAATAATAGATATTCAATGTGCTCAATAGGTGCTAATAGGAGACCCTTGCTCTCTTATTTATACTCTCCAAGTAGCTTCCTTTAGGGGTTACCTTCTAACTAACTTAACCCAACTTCCTTCTTTTAGGGATGACCCACTTCTAACCACTTGTCCACTTACAACCACTTTATCCACAAATAGTAAACTCTCCACTTCTAGTTGCAACTAATTTATTTTTAATTATTTTCTTAATGCAACAACTTAACCCATGATTAATTCCTAGTTTCACCCACTTTGACTAGTCAACTTATTCTAGGAGTTCTAGAACAATTTGACTTCTTTGACCTTCTAGGGGCTTCTAGATAACTCATGAGGGTTCTCCAACTTCACAAGGCCATAACTCTCTAATCTTGAGGAGTTATGTGACGTTCAAAATATCACCGAAAATGAAATGACATGTACTATCCATCTAGAATAGTCTTACCTACAAATATACTAATCTTCGTACCTTTTTACCTCAAATAAACTTGAGTCCCTTAAACATACTGTTGAGGCTACCAGAATTTGTTACCGGACATACTCAAGGGTTGACATCAATCTAAACATCACTCTCTAAGGGTTGACATCAATGACAACCAACTATCCAACTGTCCATCAATATATACCAACCGTTTGATATGTTTTCCGGTGGATGATGAGACAATAAAAGAAGAAATGATTGAAGAAAGTTACTAAGAAGATCCCGATGAAGTTTATCATGTTGTAGATCTAGACGAGAAATTTGATGAAGATGACGTGCTTATATCTTCCCTTCCACTCAATGAAGACATCCAAGCCTGTGTTTCTCCTACACATCGAGAAGAGAACATGATGAGTTGTGACCCTTTTGATGATATTGATTATACTTTTTCCATGACTTTGGAAGTGAAGAAGTATTAGAGGAGCCGTTGGATGCAACAGATCCTTTTTAAAGAAGGAAAACAAAGAAATCTGTATTAGGGATCAAGCCCCTTGATATGAAGAGGTGATGGAGGGGCACACCCATAAAGAGAAAGAAGAATTTTAATGAATCACACAGGTTGAGACATCATTGTCTTTGCTCCTGCTTGATGAAGGTGAGGTTGTCCACCCTTTCTTTCCTCCTGCCCATGAAGTTGAAGAAGAAATTGAAAATCTAGTTGAAGCCACCCTAGCCTCTATCCTTCCTACACACAAAGACAAATATATCGTCATTTTTAGTCACAATGATGGTCTTATAAATATGGTTGATGAGCATATAGATACTTTCATATAGACTGAGAGATGCACATGGTATTTTGGTCATTTTTTTTTTGATAGAGACCCCATTTACGACATTGATGGTATCTCTCAAGCAAAGGGGGTTGATTTGTCATCTTTAGAAGACTGGTATTCATGCATATATGATTCATATGTTTGATGACTTGATGATGACATGGTTACAGGTTTGTTTCTTCCATTCGAGGATGACCAATAACAAGGTTTTCAGGATGATTTTCGGTCATTCCTTGGGAGTTGTGATACAGATCCTTTTGGGGATGTAGACTTGCTTTATGAGGACTTTCAATCACCTTCATCCTCAATTTTAAACAAACACCATGTCATGTCCATCCTAGAGGAATCCAAATCTTACTCTGCAAAATGAAAGGATTTTCATCTTTGGGACTTTTACAAGGACTCACAGATGAAGATTCAATGTTTTTCTTTCTCTGGACATGAGGTTATCCCTTACCTCTTATCTTCTTCTTTGAGAAACCGTGCAATCTTCTTTCGATCTCTCATCTCCTCTCAGTCTTCAACAAGCAGTGGATCTTTGTGCACGAATGAAGTTGAACCATCATCTATATATGATAGTCCTCTTCAGAGATGGGTTGATCCATATTGTGGCTATCACTTCAGGCATGATTCCTTGGATGATCAGAATTGCAAATATTCTTTCCAGTAGGATTTCCTCCCTCCCACCCATCTCCATGAGTTTCATTTCATTTCATGATTATATATCTATTTATCCTCATGATCATTATGTTCTTGAATTATCTTTGTTGTTTTACATAATTAAGCATAGGGGGAGATACTTTGATGAGATGATCAAATGGTTGCACTGGTTGAATGACTTCACCTGACATCACCTATCGCTTGATCTTCAGGGCCCCATGGCCCCAGGTAAGTAGGTAGGTCATTTTTATTCCCTGCATTTTCATCTTGATTGATCATGATAGTTAGTTGCATTTCATATTTCATTTTTCTCTACTTGCATATTGATTTGATGTTTAGTTTAGAATTTTTTGAAAAAATGCTAAAAATTTCTTTACTAGATTAGTTTTCATTTTTGGTTTTGATATATATGAATGAAGGGTGATAGAACCACCCTATATTTTACAGTTTTATGTTTCAGTGTAGGGACATTTCCACTAGGATATGCTGCAACTCTCATGCACTCTACGACGAGTGCATGTCCCCAAGTAGGAGCTAGATGTTATCCCCAACTCCTAGGGATAACTAAGGATATGATGTCTCGAGGCCCTTCGGTTGTAGATATGGAGTACCGAGAGACGAATTGACCAACAATGTCAACTTGAACAAACAAAGACCTATCTCACCACCAGAGCTCCAAGTTCATCACGATGGTATCCACTACAACAACTGGCCTCCAAAATACATTGGGTGTTTCCCGTGAGGTACAATCCAGGTATTATTGTGAGTTTCATTTCAATATTTGAGGCATTTGAGTTTGTTGCATCTATTACTGCTTTTGATTATGTAACGTTTGCTTGGACATTATGCCCTTTACCATGTTTCACTTTGGTGGTTGACATTGCGCCCTAGTAAGTGGGTCACCCTTAAGGATAGATTTGCTACTAGGAGGTCCTCTTGACGAGTCATCGTGCCATTCCCGACCATACTTTTCACTTTCCACACTTCATCCCATCATCTCCTTACCTTTTGGGATTTTTGGGTACACTGACCCAAGAAGGGGTTGTCCCTCATTTCATGGGAATAAGAGGCTAAAGGCCCATAGGCTTGTAGATGGAACAAGATAAAATACAATCATTAACCTTATATATGCTCACCTAGGGATCCCGAGGACAAAGAAATAACCCTCATAAGAAACTAATGGGACCCGTAAATAACTAATAAAAAAATTCCAACCAGGGTGGAGCATGTGTGGGCTTTGTTTTCATTTCTTAGGTAGAATCCCCTGTTGCCGTCCTAATACACACTTGAAAACGTGAGCAAAGTCCAACTCACTTAGTGTGTCCTTGGAGGCACACTGCCTAGGTTCTCAGTCCACACTATCACCTTGTTTGGAACCTCTTCCTTCTAGGCTTACTCCTAGGGAAGCCAAGGGGGGTAGACCCTAGTTACTAGATATGAGTAAACGTTTAAGGTTCTAGGAGTTGTTTTTAATTTGTTAAAGGCTAAGGGGGAAAACTAGACTAATATGCTAAGGCAACAAATGCAAAGTGCAAGTCTAACTATATGACAATCAA
>JZKD02S1672822.1:787958-813053 GCA_000966675.3 Picea glauca
GTGGGCTTTGTTTTTATTTCTTAGGTAGAATCCCCTGTTGCCGTCCTAATACACACTTGAAAATGTGAGCAAAGTCCAACTCACTTAGTGTGTCCTTGGAGGCACACTGCCTAGGTTCTCAGTCCACACTATCACCTTGATTGGAACCTCTTCCTTCTAGGCTTACTCCTAGGGAAGCCAAGGGGGGTAGACCCTAGTTACTAGATATGATTAAACGTTTAAGGTTCTAGGAGTTGTTTTTAATTTGTTAAAGGCTAAGGGGGAAAACTAGACTAATATGCTAAGGCAGCAAATGCAAAGTGCAAGTCTAACTATATGACAATCAACCCTTTCCCTAAGTCAACTATGACTAGTGCCTAAGGTTGGGCAAGGGGTCAACTAAGTTTGAGGGTGGTTCAATTACAAAAAGTTTACAAGTAAAATAGATTGCAACTACCCCACAAACCCAAAATTACAATTACTTACAAAAGAATTATAGGTGTTACAATGATTACACAATATACAAATAGACAAGATAGAAAATATACTTAAAATGTGAAAGATAAAAGATATTCAATTCATAAACAATCACATAAGCCAAGCATTCCCCAATAACACTTACTCTATTGGACCGCTTTCACTGGCAACCATAAAAAAAAGCACTCAAGATTCAAGAAAGTGATGCCTCCCCAAGTGGGATACTCAACCCTTTCTTGAATCACATCACAAAGCAATGAAACGAAATATAACAATGTTTAATTCGTATGCTCATAAGACATGAAACATTTAAGACATAAACCATGAAGTTGCAATTAAGATTAAAAGCATGAGATTATTACCAATGTGTGTTCCTATACATACATCTAAGTCCCCCAAACACACAAAGATGATCTATGAAACTAAATGGTTAAGGAGTTTCTTAAAGATTAAGTTACTTTTATTTCCCTCCCCCTAAACTATGTTGGTGCTTTAAACTTCCTCCTCCCTTGGCCAAATGACTGTCGGGTGCTCAAGATAGTAAGGCAACGAGGCCCACCCTAGCTTCCCAGGTCATCCCTGACAGTAAGAGTACTTCCCAGAAAGGATCCCCTTAAGGATCACGAGACGGTCCCCCGCCACTTCCTTCCGTTGTTTTCCTCAAACTCGTTTTAGATGGTGGAGATGGCTGAAAAATAATACCTAAGTTGTCTAAAATGTTATTATGACCCTCGGGCGGGTCTTTAGGTGTGTTGGATTGATTTTAGGAGTGTTTTAGGTGTCCAAAAATTTTACTTCTTATCCCAAAACCGAATTGAAAATGTTGTTATGAGAGTGCTTGCAAGATGTAAAAGTGATAACCATAAACATACCAAAACATTAATGGAAATCTGCAAGAGATATATAATTCATTTATCATCATTCCATGAGTGAACTTGAAAGAGAAATGTGAAATTAAAAGCAAGGATAGCTTGCTACTCATAACAGAAAATTACTTGAAAATGTAAAGCTTATGAATGTGAATGCTTAGCCCATGAAGTTAAGACATTATAAATAAAAAAACTCATAAAGTAAAGACATTCACCATAGCATCCCATCCATCATTTAGATATTCAACTTAGCAAAAGGAAAAGGGCAAGAACAGCTTGCCAAATGATAAAGATAATGAAACTTTAAGATATTAGATTACCCATCCACATATGTTAACCATTGAAATGATAGATGTGCTTGAAAAATAAAAACTTAACCCAACAATGAGTAAGATCTTAAACCATGACTAGATCACATGTACTTGAAATTGTAAATAGCATAGTGATTTATGAAAATGATGAGTTATGGCACTTAAGATAGATTTTAAACCACTAAACCATTTACCATATTGAGCATAAGCATATGAAGTAAAATGACTTGAAAGAAAGAAAACTTAGATGTGATGACTATCTAGAATATTTTAACCATTAAGCATAGAGATCATCAAAATGTAAGTTTCCCTTAAGCCTCACGATTTTGGGGATTACTCTCCCAAGGTGTAGGCACATTAACTTATCAAAATAAAAACTTGGAAAAATGAAAACCACTTACAATGGCCAAGGTGGAGGCAAGCCTACCATTTTTGGCCAAAGAGGGTTGTAAGCAAATACACAATATTATTATTATGAAGGGCCACACTATCTTGTCTTGTGGACAAGAGGGGCCAACAAATAAATGAAAATAACTTGCAAGAAAAATAAACTAATCTAGCCCAACGATATTGGGGGGTTGGCTAGGCCAATCACACTCCCAAGGTGTAGGCAATATATGTTAGCTTACAATGATACAAAATAATCAATGAAATAGAAGGAAAAACATGAAAAATACAAGAGGAAAGGTAAGAAAAGCGTTACCCAACCAAAGAGGTTTATTGGGGAAGTCTTGAGGATGGATTTGGGCAGCGTTTCCCCTTGTTTCTGGTAAGAACCTGCAAAAACCAGCAAGCAACAACTTGCTGGAAATGCTGCAAAACACACACAATGTCAAGATTTTTTTTTGTTTTTACACAGAAAATTTTCACATGAAATCTTCAAGTGAAAGTAAATATTTTTGACCTATCTAAGAGGGTTAGAAAACTAAAATATAAATGGAATGTATGCATAAAATAAAAGATTAAGTAAGCTAGGAGTGTGAGAAGGGTTTAAGGGTAGGCTCGTTCTTGATGCTATCCCAATAATCCCTTTGAAGCAACCTGCAAAACTCAAAGCAATATGTGAAGCATGGAAATAGATAACAATATTGAATATACTAACAATATGAAATACTTCAAACCCTTAGCTATCCAATAGGCATAAACTAGCAAGAATACTCTTTGCTAATCTACTCTAGTAAAATACTTTACCAAAGATCTACTCACAACTACACAAAAAACTTGAACAATGCAAAGTCACCTCATGTGCAAGAAAGCAACCATAATACTCTTGGTGTTTCAATAATCCTCCAAAGCTTTATTAATCAATATGAGAGTGTTGGAGAAATACTTGCTCCAAGACTCTCAAGAGCAATGAGTGAGATGGCAAGATGGCAAGAGCAAGAGAGTGAGAGTGAGGTGAACTTTCAGCATAATAACACTAGCTCAAAGAATGGTGAGGAAAAAGGGTGAGGAGGAGGCAAAGTGAAGGCACTTGGATGAATTCCAAGTGTCACATCCACATCAAATGAGCAAATCTCAATGAGTGGGGCGCCCCAGTTAGGGTTTTTGACTTGGATAGATGAGGTGTAAGGTTGTGGGATACCTAGGGATGAGTCAAGAGGCTAGGGAGGGTGCACTTGGCAAAAAAGAAGGGCCCACAATCAATATTTGAAATTTGGCAAAGGTTTGGGTGAAGGGGGGACGTTTTTCCCCCATGGGGGCGTGAGGTAGAGTGAGGGGCGTGGGTTAGGGAGTAAATTAGAGTGTTGGGGGTTGGGTTTAAGTGATGTGAGGGTCTAGGAGGGGCGCACCTCTCATAAGAGGGGCCCACAACAAGTATCAAGGGTCAATACTAAGGTTGTGAGTGAGGGGGGGCGCAAATCCCCCTAGGGCGTGAGCTAAGGAGTGAGGGGGTAAGGTTAAAGGGGGTGTGTTAAGTTGTAAAGTTGTTAGGTTGGGTTGGGTAGGTTAGGAGGGTCTAACTTGCTCTTTTCCACCTTAACACTTACTCAATAACTCAAAAATTACAAAAAATTTGACATTCTGGCAATGTCACCTTAGCAATTAAAATTGCTGTTTTGACTGACTCTAACTCTGAGTGGACAAAGACATAGTAAACTTCGTCCGACCGAGCTGAAACTTGGTCAATGGGTGTAGGGGGTGCCATTCCATTTCTTTTGAGCACAAACACCCCTATCAAAAGCCCAAAGACCCAATTTTTACAATATTTTCTCAAAAAAACATTTAATTAATTAAATAATTAAAATTTAATTAATTAAATAATTAAAATTTAATTAATTAAAAAAACCTATATAGACTCGACGAAATTCCGCGAAACTTTCTACACTGTCTGACATGGTCATTTAAATCATTCCTACACAATAGCTACCAAAGGATGAGATCATTAGAACACCGTTCACCACTTTGGAGGAATTATTGCATGTGTGAGGGAAAAACTCATGGGAAATCAACCGGGTTGAAAATCCCAGTTGACAACCTGAGGATAAAAAACCCTCGGTGAAAAGAACTCTCCTAATGAAAACATCCCAAGGTACCTGACCTAACTATGATCCATGCAGACTTATTACATTATTAACCCACGCAGGGGTGCGAAAATTTCGTTTACAAAAATTTTGCTGGAGCATCCAATGCCCAGGTAGAACCAATACTGTCTTCAACATATGTGCATCTGATGATGCATATCTCATGGCACATGAGTTGACCCCTAGCTGAATAGGTGGTCAACAGCCCCACACATGTTTTCAACTTTGGGAAACATGGTGTGACTAGGGTAGAGTCAAGGTGGGAACAATTTTTCATGCTTAGGTAGAATCCGCACCTTGGCTTCAACCAAGAAACATCCTAAGCGAATAAAATGCAATAAATGGGCTTGTAAAAAGGTTGCATTGAAAATGAAGGTGAAACACACCCTCTACAAAGGCACCCATAAATGATACACTACAACCCCTTGTATGTCATGAACACCATGCCCAGAATTCTTCCCCCCATCCATGACACCTCATCTGAATGACTTAGAAGGAGGTCCCCCTCGAGAAATATCCCTAAAATTGAGGTATGACTCACCCAATAGGTCATTTTGTCAACCCTCCCATACCTAAACTTGGCAAATTGCATAGGGTTTTTGAGCATTGATTTATTTTGATGAGGTGGTTTGGATGTACATGCTTAGATGGCTCTTTTATTGATTTGATTTACTCATCATGATGCATTTGACTTGAGATCCTTGGAGGGCATTTCCATTTGTCTTTGCTGGACCCAATTGATGGACAGTTTTGGAAGAACAAGCCTAGCTTGGGCTTCCATGGGGCTTGAAGCCCACAAGTTGGATGCCAAGGGCCCGCATGCCAGATGATGAAGACATTCATTTGGAGGCCTAGAAGACATCATGAAGAACCTCACCTAGCCCCTACCACCTGAACTACTTGCCTAAGGAGGCCAAAACATAACCTTTGAGGGTTTGCTATCATATTAAGGCTAGGGTTTGGTGGTGATTGAGGACACTTGGCACATTTTGGAGGAAAAAACCCTTGGATTATGGAAGAAAGGCATGGATTTAAGACCATTGGCCTTTGGAGGCCTAACATTTCCTTCTCCAACTCAACAAGTTGACCAAAAGTTCCAAACATTACCCAAGAAGGGGGTGACATCATACTTTTAGGGTTTCTCTTATGTGTAAAGTATGAATTAAATAATAATATTTTTGTAAAGGGGAAAGATAAGGGTTGTTGACCCCTTATCTTGTGTTTTACCCTAAGATTTTTGGATGAACTATCTTTTAGAAGATTTGTATAAGTAGAGATCATTTGTATCTCATTTGGATCATAACTCTCCAATTATGAGAAGACTAGTGGCTAAAATTTGCGCCCTACTTGGGAATTTTGGTATCTCTCTCTCATGCAAATGATTTTTGGTGTTATTTCTTGGTGATTGGATGAGGCTAAGTGGTGCACACCTCTTGGATTCTTCTTTACTTGCTCTTGAATGGTAAATGCTTGGTGAACTAGGGTTTGATCTCTCTCTTTCTTGGAATTGGTAAGGAAAAAAATGCATTTGTTAGTTATTTATTGCTTGTTCTTGGTTATTGTTGGTTGAAACCCTAGGAGGAGTATGTTGCATACACCCTCAATTAAGCTTCATCTCATTTGCTAAGTTTACAAGTCATTCTTGGACAAGGGTTGCTAGGAGAAATACAAGAGTGTATACCCTCCTAGATTTACCATAGTTTGATTGGCATACCCTAGGGAGTAAGAGGATTTACACCCCTAGGGATCTTGTTGATCTAAATTGTGTTTTAAAGACTCCATTCACCCTATTATAAAGACACTAATATGATTTTTTGCATTGGATAAATAAAATGTTTGCATTGGTAAACATGTTTTAGCGAGATATCAATCTTGTTTAAGTTGGATTCTTTTGAGGAAGCCTTGAGGTTTCTAAACCCTCTAGGCAGTCTTAGTTATCTTGGTCTTATTGGAGCTGTTATAAATTTTAATCTACAGCCATTAGGGCTGCAGAAACCCTAATACAAATCTTTTAATAATTCACAAACCAATCGTCAGAAGTTGTTAAAACTTTGCTCCTATCCTCTACTAGTATTAGTGCACTTTTTGGGTGGATTGTTGGCAAGACTTGGTGGTTGATTTATTTTCTGTAACAATTTTTTTTATACAGACGTAAGGCTATAATTATATGTCAACAATACTATTTTCTGATAGCCTTATCTTTTTGCTAAAGTTTCATGCATTAATACTTGAGTTAAACTAGTCATTGCTAACTTGTCTCTTGCATCTTTAACTATACTTTTAGCAACTTTATTTGCAGCTCTTATTATATTTTGTTGATGATATATATCATTGCTTATTTCTGCAATTAGGGACATAAAGCTTAACTTTCTTGTACAACACATTATTGGGCTTGTATCTTTGTTTTCCTTGTGTCTTGGGCAGGTACAATCACTTCTTGGCAGGTCCTCTATATTATGGCACATCTTCTACCATCTATGAGACTCTCTTCAAGCCATTTTTACCTTCCATCATTGACCTATAGGGGGATACTTTATCATCTCTTCATATTCCATCTCATTTCCCCCAGGGTCACCAAGATTCCCCCTTAAGGTGATTACTTCATCTCTAAAGTGACGAAAATACCTATCTAAGGTGATAGTGGGTAGGTGTTCTCTTAGTTGTTGCCATATTGTGGTTTGGGTCGAGATTTTCCCAACCTACAACCTTTGCGATAACACGGCCTTCACCCCAAATTCATATGCTATGTTAAAACATATTTTTACCCAAATTTACACACAAATTAAAGTTTTGCTTGTTGTAGCATACCCAAAGATGCTTGGTGTTGCAACCAATGCTATGATACCACTCAGTAGTGTCCTCACTACTAAACCCATAAATTGTTTATGATACCAATTATAAAAAAATTTAGTGCAACATACTTAAAGCACTCATGCATCTAACAACACTTTTAAAACATGAATGCAATTAATTTAACATTCCCACAACGAGATATGAATTGCTAAAAACTCAGAGTTTATGCACAACAAATAAAACCCATTTCTAAAAACAGAGAACAATGTCAAAACACTTATCTTTTATCAACATATGTGCAATCCGCTACATGGGACAAATGTTCCTCCCAATCATATATTTGTTTCTCCAAATATCAGCAACAAATCACCCCCAAGCTGGGGCTATGAATCCACAAAAGAGGATGTCTCTCATAGCCCAATACACTCCCACATCAAACTAGTTTTCCTATAGCTATCCAAATTCACCAACTATCTTCACCTCAACCTACACAACCCAAGGAATGGGATCCCCCTTCACTTCACATAGTCCCTCAATCCTTCCTACTTCCCTCTATAGCTCTAGCATAGGTTGGCTTGGAATCTCTATTGCTGGGGACTCCATGGATGCTAGTTTCCATAGGAAAACTAACAATAATAGATCACTGCTCTAGTGAAAAATATCACATAGAAATTTCACTCTATAGGCCTAACAACCTGCTTCTTCTTGCATTTGCAACTCCCTATGTCTGCCTTAAATCTCTAACACTCTCCTCTCCCTTTCTGCTCTAAAAATTACCTGCAAAAATTGCTCACTCTATCGATTCAAATTTCTCTTTTACCCATGTAATTTGACTCTCACACTCCTCAATGTTGATTGTATTGAGCTCCCACACTCTCATAACTATGGGATGTGACTTTTCACACCAACCCTCTTACATGTGTTTAATGATTGGGCTTTGGTACACTCAAAAGGAAACTAGAAGGTTCATACAAAATAATAATTTTTAGAAAAGTGGGTTGGGATTAATACCCATGAATAATTCCCCCCTTGGAATGATCTAGGTGGAAATTGGTGGCACCAACCTATTCCATTGGCTCAAAGCACAATTTTCAATTTTGGCAGTTTTTCTACACTTTTTCGGGTCCTGAACTTCCAGGGCCATTTTGAGGCCTTAAACAATGTTTTTTGGGAATGATAGTGCCCAAACAAAATTGTAAGGTACATTTGGGCTAAATGAAATGTATACTCCTCAGCTATACCTTTCCGACTAGGTATCAAGTTCCCAAAACGAAGATCATATGCAAAATTTATGCCCTCAGAAAGTTGACGTATCAACAACCCTCATCAAGGCCCACAAACCTTTTGGTGTTTCATCTCCCGGGGTTAGGGTTTTGGATGTTTAGGGTTTTCTCAATTATGATTTATGTTAAAAAGGCCTTTGGAGCCTCATTATAATCACCTCCTTCTAAATTATTATAACCAACACATCGCTTGTTAGAGATAATCTACCACCATTCTAGCTAGGTTGTGTGCTTTTGCATTTTACAGTTTTTTGTATTTTCAGATAGTCATTAATAAAATCCGAGTTTCATTGTATTAATTTTTTCCATGCCATATCTCTATTTATTTCATTTTTATATATCTGTTATATTTCTGCCTTCATATCATTTTCAAAATAATTTGGATTAGTGGTATCAGAGCAGTCTGCTCCTTGTCGTTCGTAGTGCATGTCCTTGATGAGGTCGGGGAGTAGAGGGTTGGGTCTCAAGATTGTTTCTCTTGAAGACAACCACCCTCACACGCCCAAGAAACCTCCCATGGTGGATGAAAATAGGAATGATGGGGTAGTAGATCCTTTTAAACTGTTGTTCGAGGAAGCCCTCGCGCGATAGAGGAATGAGATGATGGATAATTTCGTCCAGATGCTTCAGTGGATACCAACAACAACATAAGAACCTTCAACCAAAAATCACTTCCGAGGTGTGACGCCCTTCAAGGTACAAGTTAACTTTGATATTCCTTTATTTGAAGGCCAGATAGATGCCGATGCTTTGGAAAAATGGTTTTGTTTGTTAGAGGGTTATTTCTTTGTCCAAAATTTTTCCAACAATGAAAAAATCACCTTCGGTCCTTAAGGCCCTTCCCCATGTTAGAGACTGGTGAGAGAATTACTGTGAGCAACATGCCGAGGAAGAGTCTACAATTTTTGGGCCAAGACTCACTTGGGAGGATTTTATTGATGCCATCAAAGAATAATATTACCCTTTTGGAAATTATGATGACCAATACACGAGATGGACCACACTACACCAAGAAAGGGGCCAAATGGTGTCAGAGTTCACAAATACCTTCCATACCTTGTGCACCAAGTTGGGTATCAAAGACTCCGAGAAACATCTGGTCCTAAAATACCATGGATCTCTACACAGGTACATCCAAACCAAAATGGGTTTTCTGGACATCTCGTCATTCAGAGATGCTTATCGGTATGTTATCAAAATCGAGCAGAAATTTAAGCAATAGAACAAGCGGGATTTCAGGTCTGCAAATCCACAATAGTCAATGTATGGTAAGGGTGGTCCTAAATCCCAGGCCAAAGGACAGAGCAAGGATGGCTAGCCCTAGGATAACTAGCCCAAGCCACCAACAAAGAAGGGTAGTGGGAAGTTGAAGAAGGACATTATAAAGTGGTGCAAGTTCCACAAAATCTCTTAGCACAATACTGATGAATGTCGATCGAAATAGTAATTTCTGGCTGAGACAAAATCCCCAGGGTCACATCCTGACTTAGAGTCTGATTTAGAACTGAAAAAAGGAAAGTAGATCATTGACACAGAGCCCAATGTCACCATTGCTACGACAAAAGTCCATCTAGAGGAATCGAAGGAGCCCAAAGAAGGGGAGCGAGTCTTCCACTCATAGATGTGGGTGACGTGGACCCCACTCCATTTCATTGTTGACATCAATATCTAGAAGAACATGATCTTAGCAAAGGTTTTCAAGAGGTTGAAACTGAAAACAACACCGCATCCTCAACCATACACCATCGGTTGGCTCAGCCAGGGGCGAGACATCCCCGTCATCCAACAATGTCACCTGCACTATGACATCAAACCCTTCAAAGACAAGGTATTGTGTGATGTTTCCCCCCTTGAATGTTGTGATGTTTTTTTAGGACAACCATATATGTGGAAGTGTCACGTTGTTTATGAATCTAGGCCTCGTAGTGTCATTATTACTTTGGGAGATCAACTCTACAGAGTACTGGAGGTAGTCCCAAAGGCTGCGGTTTCTTTGATCTCCACGAAGCAGTGCAACAAGGTGGTCTCTCATTCTGAGAGGTTTGTCCTCTTTATGGTTCAATCAGAGGGTGAATGAAAGGTCATTGCAACCATCGAAACCCCTGCATGGGGTCTCTCTAGATAGTAGCAACAAGTGGACAAGATAATAGAGGAATACAAAGACATATTCACCTTGCCTACTAGGCTGCCTATGCACTGTCATGTAAAACACTCAATTGATTTGAAACATAGTGCTCCTCTACCTAACGAATATGTGTATAGGCATTATGTTATGGAGAATGAAGAAATCAAATGCCAGATCCAAGAGCTAATTATGAAGAGCCACATCAGACCAATCTCCTCACCTTGTGTGAGCTCAATTGCTATGGTATAGAAGAAGGACGGGACATGGTGACTTTGTATTAATTATAGAGCCTTGAAAAAAATCATAGCCCAGATTGATGATCTTCTCGATCAACTCAAGGGAGCCAAGTTTTTCAGTAATATTGATCTGAAGTTGGGTTACCACCAGGTGTTGATTGAGAAAACTGATGTGTGGAAGACGTGATTCAATTCTAAAGAAGGTCTCTTTGAGTGGTTAGTCATGCCTTTCGGCTTTACTAATACCTTGACCACGTTCATGCATATGATGGATGATATATTATGACCATTCAAAAAATCCTTTGTGGTTCTATATTTGGATGACATCCTCATATTCAACAAAACCTAGGAGGAACATTTGGAGCATATTCAATAGGTCTTGGGCACCTTGCGAAAGAACATGTTATCTGCCAATTTGGAGAAATGTTCCTTCGGTATGTAGAGAATCCAATATTTGGAATAATCATGGATGAGTAGGGTGTACATGTGGAACTAGCCAAGATCCAAGTCATCCACTATTGGACGACCCATAAGACAATGACCGAGCTCTGCAGCTTCTTGGGCCTCGCTAAATTCTACCACTGGTTTGTGTTGGGGTTGTCTCATATTGCTTGGGCCCTAAGCCAGGTGACCAAGGGTGGAGCGAAGGGAAAGTTGGTGTGTTTTGAGCCCTAATAGAAATAATTCAAGGATTTGAAATCCCGCCTCTTCTCAACACCAGTCCTTATTTTGCCAAACTTGCAACAACCATTTGAGATTGAGACAGATGCTTCAGATTATTCCATCGGTGCATTCCTCACTCGGCATGGGCATTCGGTAGCCTATCAAAGCAAAGCTCTATTTGATACTATTCACAGATACCCCACCTACGATAAAGATATGTACTCCATTCTGTAGGCATGTCGAAAGTGGAAGCATTACATTCCGGGGAAGGAAACAATCACCCACACTAATCACAAGCCTCTGCAATTCATGTAAAGACAAGAAAAGTTATAGAATGACCACAATCAGATGTGGTCCATGTACCTGAAACAATTCCACTTGAACATCAAGTATAAGAAGGGTAGCACCAACCATGTCACAGATTTCCTCAGTCGACCCCCGGTGGCAACACTAACCACAATTCTCAACTCCTGTGGACATGATACATCCAGATGGCCATAATTATACAATAATGATTCTAACTTTGATTTTTCTTGTCAGACATTTAGCGCAGGAAAAACAGTTCCAGACTTTCATCTCCAGGATGGATTGCTATGTGATCTGAGTCATCTATGTGTTCCTTCAAGCGAGCATGCAAAGCTAATCTAAGAAGCTCATTACAGCTCGACAATGAGACATTTTGGTGTAGAGAAAACAATGGAATTATTGCAAAAGCATTTTTATGGGATGAAACTTCGACAAGATGTTTGCAAGTACATCAAATCCTGCAATACCTGCACCATTTCCAAGCCCGCCATCAAGAAACAAGGGATATACACCCCTTTTCCTACTCCGGATAGGACTTGGGACTCCATTTCCATGGACTACATGTCTGGTCTGCCTTCAACCAAGCATGGGAATGACTGTGTCTTCATGGTTGTTGATCGATTCTCTAAGCTGGAAGTTTTGACACCCTGCAAGAAGAGCATCACATTTGAGGCCACTTCCAAGCTCTTATTTACACATGTTTGGGATAGTTTTGAGCTTCCACACACTATTATCTCCGATCGAGATAGTAGGTTCTTGATCACTTTTTGGTCCAGCCTATGGTCGATGATGGACATCAAGCTAACGAAGTCGAATGACTTCCACCCACAGTTTGATGGAAAAAAAAGGTAGTGAACATCATGATTGTCCATATCTTGAGGATGTACAATTCCAAACATCCTTGCACATGGGATGAAAGCCTTCCTTATGTTCAACATAACTACAAAAAATCCCTACATAGCTCTATTGGACACAACCCTTTTCAGGTGTGCTTGGGGTTCCAACCGTTGGCCCCCATTGATGTAGCTCTACCCATTGCAGTTGCACATAAAGAATCCTCCCATGCTTAGACCGAGGATGATCAGGAATCCAAATTTGTTGAGTGCATCTAGCACATCCAACAACAAGTTCATTATATTGTGTAGAAAGCCAATTCCAAGTACAAGCAATGCCACAATCAACATCAAGTACCACACAAGTTTTAGGTGGGAGATAAGGTGGGGTTTCACTTGCAGAAAGAGTGCCTCATAGGACCCCATCGGAAGCTACGCTCACTCCAATACATGCCTTACACCATACCAGAGGAGGTGGGTGAGAATGCTTTTGAATTAAGTATTCCTCCCTTCCTTGTCTTGCACCCGATATTTAATGTTGAATTGCTTCGACCATATTTTCCACCTCTCCTGGACACTTCATACACGATTGAGTAGTTTCCCCCTAAAGAAGTCAATCTTGACTGCATCAAATAGGAGAAATTTGATCGGATCATGGACACCAATACAAAGGACACCTGCGAGCAAATCATACAACTCTATCGGGTCGTCAAAGCATGGTAGTTTCTTCATTAGGACAAGTGGCTCACCAAGAGTTAGATTCAATAGAAGTTTCCCCATATGATGGACGAACTTGACGCAATGGATACCATTGCTTCCCAAGGGGGTGTTGAAATATTGTAATTGCAAAGTGTATTCTATTTATTATTGAGTTATTATTCATTAGATCAATCCCCTTTTGTGGATTGATCATGTCAGGATTTGTACTTGACCAAATCCCCTTTTGTGGATTGGTCAAACCCTAATTATATTATGAAAATTAATAAGTCGATGCCCATGCCTAATTAAAGTGGTTTTAACCACTAAGAATACAATTCGGCCCTACCCAGTGAAGAGACACCTTTCCAGCGCCTTCCAGCTAGTATAAATAAAGGAGGCTAGCGCCTCATTATCTCACTCACTCATTCACTCATTAAGTACACAATTTTGGTACTTGCAGTTGGGAGAAGAAGGAAGAGAGAGGCGCATTGCCCAGTGTTGGATATTCTCTAGTGTTTGGTTTATTGTCTTGGCATTGTATTGGCTATCTATATTAAGGAAGTTTTTGCCGGGTTTTCTCCCCCATGAGGGTTTCCCAGGATAAATGTTGTGTATCTTGTGATTATGTTTCTCTCAGTGATCCTACATATGCTATTGTTATCTAGTAAATTGAAAAGAAACCTAATAATATCTCATAACTTAACATGGAATTAGAGCCAAGCTGAAGAGATCACCTTTCACTCGATAAGAGAAAATGTCATTGTTGCCGTGCAAGAAAATTAGGGTTTTCTATTGAAGATGAATTTCAGCCTAAAACTAATAAAGGAAGTGCACCCTAGCCTAGTGAACTATTTGGCAGCCTCAACACACATTTTCAGTGGACATAACTCCCGGAAAGTGAAACCCTAGTTTTCACTGGTACCAGAAAACCAGAAAACCAGGAAACCAGAACCAGTACTGGAAGTACTAGTCCAGAGTTCTGTAGGCCCAGTTTGAAGGTGAAAAATTTGGATTTTTCTGAAATCTAACTGCACCAGGCTACTCGCCTCAGCCAAATGCACCTCCTGGTAAGTTCAGATTTAAATTCTGATCATTTTCATTTTTCGGTTATTTTCCTAGCTCTAGATCAAGATGTCTACAAGCACTAAGCTTGTTGACAAGCTAGAAGGAGTGGATAACTTCCGACAAGCTAGAATGAGTGGATAACTTCCATGCCTATAAGTATAGTATTGCACCCATTCTTGAAGAGAATGACTTAGAAAGATTCATTAAAGAAGATGTACTCGAACCTACCGATGCTCTAGCTAAAGCAAAACACCAAAAGGAAACAGTTAGGGCCAAGAGGATCATTGAAGACTCTATTAAAGATCACTTGATTCCTCAAGTGTCTTCAAATAAAAATCCAAAAGAAATGTTTGATTCCCTAACCATAATGTATGAAGAAAATAACATCAACCAAAAGATGAATCTAAGAACTCAACTCAAAAGTACAAGGATGCAGAAAGGAGAAACAGTTCATGAATATTTCTATAGAATACCACAATTCAAGGAATAACTAGAAGCAATTGGTGATACTCTATATGAATATGAAATCATAATGACAACTCTTATTGGTCTCACAAGACCTTGGGATGCGTTCATGAAAACCATTTGTGTCAGAAAGGAGAAACTACATTTTGACAGTCAGTGGGAATAATGTATTCAAGAAGAAGCAAGAATAGCTAACCGAGAAGTAGTACTATCAAGAGATGAAGATCAAGCCCTAACTTCTCATACTAAAGGAGGAAATAAGAGGTCTCACTTCCAGAAGGAAAATCATCAGCATAAGGAGTCTCACACCCCAAACAAATTCATCCATAAAGAATCTCACCCTCCAAGGAGATTCCAAAAGTTTCAGAAAGGTCAAAGAAGAGAAAAGGATTTATCATCCTACCAATGTTACCATTGTGACAATATGGGACATATTGCTAAGAATTGTTCAGCTATAAGAGAAGAATACAAGAATATAAACAAAAGGCACCATGCCCATACAGTTGAAGATGAAGAGCCACCCAAAAAGATGATAAAAGAACAGATTGAAGACTATGTCTTAATCTCTTCCCTCTCAGTATTAGTGTCACCTAGTGAGGATACTTGGCTCATAGATAGTGGTGCTTCCAAGCACATGACAGGTCAAAGAGACATTCTCTCTAGCCTTACAAAAAATAACTTTCCCCATAAAGTTACACTTGGAGATGATTACCAGTACCCTATCAAAGGAGTAAGAGAGTCAAATTACAAACTTGATTCAGGGACCCCAATGAAGATGAAGGATGTACTATATGTACTAGGTTTGAAAAAGAAATTACTTTCTATCTTAGTTTTAGATAAGAAAGGCTTCAGAGTTGCTTTCAAGTATGGATAATTTCTTATGTGTCCTAAAGGAAAAACCATAGAAGATGCAATTGTTATTGGAACATAAGAAGGTGGCTTGTATAAGCCAAAAGGTCACTCAGAAGCAACCTTGTCTCATTCCATTGAGAATCCATGTGAACTCTAGCATATAATACTAGCTCACATCAACTACAAGGAATTACCATATGTAAGCAAGGCAGTTACAGGTCTACCAGAGTTCAAGGTTGACCATGAAGGTGCGTGCAATTGATGCGCACATGGAAATAACATCAAGAACCCTTTCTCGAAGAGAAACAATAAAGAAGAAGGAGTATTATAGCTCATCCACTTATATGTATGTGGCCCAAATGCCATCAACCTCCATTAGCGGGTATGTATACTATGTATCTTTTATTGATGACTATTCTCACAAAACCTGGGTTTACTTTTTGAAATAAAAAGATGAAGTGTTTGGTAAATTCAAGGAATTCAAAGCCTTGATAGAGAATCTCTCTGAAAGAAAGATCAATATACTCAGGTTAGATAATGGAGGAGAATACACCTCAAAAGAGTTTGTAAACATTTGTAAATATGCTGGGATCAAGAGGGAACTCACCACTCCCTTCAATCCTCAAAAAAACGGTGTAGCATAAAGAAATAACAGAACTATAATGGAAGCAGTGAAGATCATGATCCACGATCTAGATCTTCCAATGCACTTATGGGGAGAAGCAACAAGAACAACAATGTATGTATAGAAAAAATTATCTCATAGTGTACTTGGGTTCAAAACCCCCGAAGAGATGTTCTCCGAAAAGAAGCTAGAAGTAAGCCATCTCAAAATATTTGCTTTTCCAGTATTCATACACATTCTGAAAGAGAAGAGAACCAAGATGGACCCTTCAGGAAATAAGGGAATATTTGTTGGATACTATGAGGTCTCAAAGGCCTTCAGAATTTATATACCAGGTTAACATCATATCGAGATCAACAGAGATGTAACCTTTGATGAAGATGCAACACTCAAGAAATGAAGAATATGCCAGATTGAAGAAGTATGTGAAGAAGAACCTGTAGCTCCCAGAGTTGCAGAACTAGTGAGGGAAGTCATAACTTCCTCAAATGAGGAGATTCTAGAAGATCATGACATAATAGAATCTCAAGAACCTCCCCAAATGACGATCTCTCACATGAGAAAACCAGCTTGGGAAAAGGAACTTATTCAAGATGGAGAGAAGTATGGTGCCCCCAAAGGAACCATGAGACAAGTCAAGAAACCCAATCCATTCTCTAGTTACATGGCTTTGATGTGTGATCTTTTAGAGAAGGAGCCTGCTTTATTTGAAGAATCCATTCATAAGAAAGAATGGGTAGATGCCATGAAAGAAGAATACCAATCCATTATAAATAATGATGTATGGGAAATAGTTCCCAGACCAAAGAGAAAGGATGTGGTATCTTCCAAATGACTATACAAGACAAAACATGTTGCTGATGGAAGTATTGAGAAATATAAAGCACGATTTGTAGCTTGTGGCTTTTATCGAAAGGAAGGCATTGATTATGAAGAGACGTTTTCTCCTGTAGCAGATACACTTCAATCAGAACCATCATAGCACTTGCAACTAAGATGAAATGGATGTTACACCAGATGGATGTGAAAACAACTTTCTTAAATGGTGTCATTGAAGAGGAAGTGTATATAGAACAACCTTAAGGGTTTGAGGTTGAATATATAAACACACATGTCTGCATATTGAATAAGGCTTTGTACGGATTGAAACAAGCTCCTAGAGCTTCGTATGGAAGAATTGACAGTTTCCTGACGATCTTGGGCTTTACCAAAAGTAAAGTTGATTCTAACTTGTATTTCAAGGTTATGAATGATGAACGTGTTATATTATTGTTGTATGTGGGCGACTTATTTCTAACTAGAGAAGAAAATCTCATCACTGATTGTAAGAAGAAGCTCGCTGTAGAATTTGAGATGAAAGACCTTGGCCTAATGCACTATTTCTTAGGTCTTGATGTTTGGCAGAGCCCAGAGAAGATCTTCCTTAACCAAGGGAAGTATGCAGTTGAAATACTGAAGAGTTTTAATATGTTGGAGTGTAAATCCATGAATAAACCCATGGAAACAATGTTGAAGCTCGTGGTTGATACTTCGTCAAAAGTTGGTTGATGCTACGCTGTACAGACAGATCATTAGATCGTTGATGTGTTTGACGAACACCAGGCTAGATATATGTTGTTCTATGAACACCTTGAGTTAGTTTCTGGTATAATCCAGACATTTTCACCTTGTTGTTGCAAAACACGTGATGAGATATGTTAAGGGTACGTTGGATTTTGGTCTCAGTTATAATGGAGATCATGACTTCAAACTAAGTGGATATACCGATTCATATTGGGTTGGATGTGTCTCTAACAGAAAGAGCACCTTAGGATGTTGTTTAAGTCTGGGTTCAACATCTCATGGTAGAGTAGGAAGCAATCGAGTATTTCTCTCAGCACGACATAAGCATAATACATTGTTACATGTTCTGCTAGTTGTGAATCCATATGGATCTGGAAGTTGTTGACATGTCTATTTGATATGGAGATGGAAGCAACCATGATTCTATGTGATAACCAAAGTTTCATAAAAATGATAGAGAACCCTATGTTCCATGACAAGTCAAAACACATAGAAATCCGATATCATTACATCCGTGATATGGTGCAGAGAGGAGCCACAAAGCTCCATTATGTTGGCATGAATCAACAAGTTGCTAATGTATTGACCAAGCCTCTGTCTCATGTAAAGTTTAAGCACTTTCTAGACAAGCTTGGTGTAGTCTGAAAAGACCTCCCTCGAAAGGGGGAGTAGTGTTGTGATGCCAACCTATTGCTGAAGATTTCCAGCTTCGTGTTGATGTTGTTGTGATGCCAACCTAGTGCTGAAGATTTACAACTTCGTTCTGATGTTGTTGTGATGCTAGACTAGTGTTGAAGATTTCCATCTTTGTGCTGATGTTGTTGTGATGCCAACCTAGTGCTGAATATTTCCATCTTTGTGCTGATGTTGTTATGATGCCAGCGTAGTACCGAAGATTTCCAACTTCGTGTTGATGTTGTTGTGATGCCAACCTCATGTTGAATATTTCTAGCTTCGAGCTGATGTTTTTGTAATGCCATCCCCATGCTGAAGATTTCTAGCTTAGTGCTGATGTTGATGATGCTCCATCCTTTTTTTTGTTACGCTGTTGTTGTTGATGTTGTATCAACTTTGTGCTGTTATTGATGATGATGATGTATTAGTGTTATACTAATCCATGTTGATGCAGATGATGATGATGCCAGTCCAGCTATTTGCTGTGGATGATGATATTGATGATGAGATAAAACTTCTGATGATTTATAGATATGCCAGTCAGTGTTCCATATGCTGTTGATGTTGCTTCCCTCTCTCTCTCCTGATGATGTTGTAGAATACCCTTCTTATTAAGGGGGAGTGTTGAAATATTGTAACTGCAAAGTGTATTCTATTTATTATTGAGTTATTATTCATCAGATCAATCCCCTTTTGTGGATTGATCATGTCGGGCTTTGTACTTGACCAAATCCCCTTTTGCGGATTGGTCAAACCCTAACTATATTATGCAAATTAAGAAGTTGGCCCCTAGGCCTTATTTAAGTGGTTTTAACCACTAAGAAGACAAGTCGGCCCTGCTCAGTAAAGATACACCTTTCCAGTGCTTGCCAACTAGTATAAATAAAGGAGGCTAGTGGCTCATTATCTCACTCACTCATTCTCTATTCAAGTGTGCAAGTTTGGTAGCTGTAGTTGGGAAAAGAAGGAAGAGAGAGGCACATTGCTCAGTGTTGGATATTCTTAAGTGTTTGGTTTAATGTCTTGGAATTGTATTGGCTATCTATATTAAATAAGTTTTTGTTGGGTTTTCTCCCCCATGAGGTTTTTCCAGGATAAATGCTGTGTATCTTGTGATTGTGTTTCTCTCAGTGATCCTACCTATGTTATTGTTATCTAGTAAATTGAAAAGAAACCTAATAATAACTCATAACTTAACAGGGGGGAGGAATGATCCAGGTGGACGTAGGTGGCCACACTTATTCCACTGGCTCAAAGCATACTTTTCTATTTTGGCATTTTTTTCTACACTTTTTTGGGTCCTGAACTTCCGGGGCCATTTTGAGGCCTTAAACAATGCTTTTTGGGCAAGACAGTTCCCAAACAATAATTAGAGGCATGGTATTTACTGAACAAAATGTGTACTCCTTAGATAGACATTTTCGATGAGGTATCGAGCACCCGAAACATAGATCATATGCGAAAGTTACACCCTCGGAAAGTTGACGTATCAACTACCCCCATAGGGGCCCACAAACCTTTTGGAATTTCATCTCCCGGGGTTAGGGTTTTCTCAATTATTATTTATGTCAAAAAGGGCTTTGGAGCCTTATTGTAATCAAATTCTTGTGAATTAGCGTAGCCAACACATCTCTTCTCAGAGATAAGCTACCACCATTCTAGCTAGCTTGTGTGATTTTGCATTATACAATCATTTGTATTTTGAGCCAGTCATTAATAGAATCTGAGTTTCACTATATTACTGTGTTCCATGCCATATCTCTATGTATTTCCTTGTTATATATCTCTTATATTTTTTCCTTCATATCATTCTCAAAATAATTCGGATCATGGACCCCTCTCTTAGACTTCATTTAGACTTTCCCCTCTCTTGTGGAAACTTATTCCCCAATCACCTTGTTTGTGTCCATATACATCTAGCATTACATTTATTTTATTATTACGATACACAATGCTTACATATTACATATTAGGGTCCATGGCCATACGTCGTATTTATATTACGTATCGCTAATTCAGAGATTAAAAATGAGGATGTTATGTTATGATTTTGTGCTACATGTTGAAGGAAGTACATGATGTGGAAACCTTCCAGGAGGGGATAAAATAATTTTTATTTGAGAAAGAGGAAAAGTTCATGCGATGAGAAACCGAGAATCTGTAGATCCACCTTGAGCAATGGAAACAAAGGTACATATATTCAAATCTGCATGCAATTTTCTTTGTTTAGTTTCCATGTTTATTGTATGAAAGGATAAAGAGACAAAAAAAGATTAACTCTGAATGGAGAGCCCAAGAACCATTGGTTTGGGACCAAGACACGGTGAATAGGTTGAAATATGTGGATAATAATTGGGCTAAATCCATCAATTTCTAGTTTGATCACGTGAAAGAAAGGTATATTGTTGAGTTTTTCGTTGAATGCAATGAATCTTTCAGTAGTGCTGAAATAAAGTTTGCAACTGACCCTAGAAGAAGGTTGTTGAATGAAATCCATTTGCGTATCAAAATGCTATTTGTAGAGGAGGGATTGATGTGCATGGAGCTTGATAAGATGGCAGAGTAAACACCCCCAAGTGGAGGGGGGGGAATAGAAATATGGGGGAAGAAAATTATATGAGGTGAGAGGGAATGGGTCCAGAAGAGAAAAGGAGAAGAGTCGTCAAGAGATATGCAAGAGGTGTTAAAATTTTGGTATGCTCATTTTACCATACACAATGTTACTCCATTGTCACCCAACCATATCACTTACACATACCACCCCCGAGCACAGTAACCTTTACACGAAGCAAAACCCTAGCCATAAATACCAACACGACTGCAGTAGTAGCACAATACTAAGATAATGTACCTTTACCAAGAGAATCACAAAAGAGAAAGATACTAGAAGGACCGAGCAAGGAGAGACTTCACCACTGCAACTGCTGCATCACCTTCCTCAAAATTGTGCCTCCTTCTTTCCTTTGTTAAACTGCTGCAACTACTGCTCCTTCTAGACTTGTGCCCTTGATTGCAGAGTGAGTGAGTGTATGCCAAATGAGATAGTGCCTGCCTTTATTTATACTAGTATGTCAAGTGAATTTTCAAGTGGGGCCAACTTCTCTTTATGGATCCTTTTAATTATTTATTATTATTCTCCTTGGGCCGACTTCTCTTCTAGAGTATTTCCACATTTGTTTAATGGTTCTCTTGCTTACAAAATCTTATACTCTAAGCACAATGGTTGTCCTGGAGGTTAATACCTCCCTCAACTACCAAAACATCAACACTCCCTCTTAGCTATGGAGGTATTATCCATGATGTTATTCATCTAGTAGACTCAATCATATCCATACATGGCATGTACAAGACTACTACCAATCACATGGTCCTGGAGACCAATCTATAGGTAGCATCACCATAGCCACACAAGCTATCCCATGATCTCACAGATCATGTCACAAGTATCATCATAACCACACATGATATCTGATGAGTTTATATATCACTATCATGCATCTAGGGCCTCATCATCATATGAAGCATCTCTCTAGTGGGCACAACCTCATCGTCCTTTCAGACCTTATGGGTCTCGACGACCTTTTAGACCTTATGTCATTACTAGACTTCATCTAGCTCACATAGAACTAGGCATCTAGCTCACATAGAACTAGGTAACTATCACAACTATCCATCTCAGACTGAATCTAGACAACTATCCCTTTGGCTAGCCCTTCCGGTTGGCACACCAGACATCCAGTCCATAGTGACTAGGCATCTAAACACAAGGATTAGGCGATGTAGTATGCACACACTACCCATATATCCTTAGGATAGGAACACCTCCAACCACACAAGCTGGCCCTCCAACTTGAAAGCTGGGTATCTGCCAACCCTGAAGGATCAACATATTGTTGACCCTGTGCGAGTTCATGATGAATGGTTCCACAACTGGTAACGTTCCCATGACTGAGTACCTTTTGCTACCACACTTTTCATGCTAATTCCCTTGGAATCGCATCTGTAACTCATCCCTCCCTCTTACGAGGGGATTCCTTCTAGACCACACCAAGCTTGTCCTTGAAATACTCAAACTTTGTCTTCGACAAAGGCTTGGTCAACACATCAACTATTGGCCGGTCTGTAGCAACATACTAGAGCTTCACTACTTCCTTTTGTACCATGTCTTGGATATAATGGTACTTGATCTCAATATGCTTTGACTTGTCATGAAACACTGGGTTCTCGGACAACTTTATGCAACTTTGGTTGTCACAATAGATACAAATCACCTCCAACTCAAGATCAGATAGCCCTGCAAGTTATTTTCGAAGCCACACAATTTCACAACTAGCTAAACATGCTGTTATATATTCTACCTTGGCCGTACTGAGTGCCACACTAGTTTTCTTTCTGCTGAGCCATGATATCATGGCTGATCCCAAACTGAAGCAACATCCTGATGTACTCTTTCAATCTGCGACACTATTGACCCAATTTGAATCAACATAGCCTTACAGTCTTATCTCACGATTTGAAACATATCTGAGTCCATAGTCAAATGTACCTTTCAGGCAGATCAATATGTGTTTTTCCACCATCAAGTGAAACGGCTCGATTCAACCATATACTGACTTAATGTGTTCACCGCAAATCATATATATGGCCTTGTGTTCATAAAATACATCAATGAACCAATCATTTGTATATAAACGGTGGCATCCACCGTATCTGAAGATGTATCACTCAATAACTTTAGGTTTGTCACCATCAGTGTAGGCATGACTTTACAATACATCATTCCAAATATCTTCGGGATTTCTACAATAAATTTTGCTTGGTTAAGGAAATCTCATATGGTTTCTACCATACCTCTAGACCTAAGAAATAATGCATCATGACCAGGTCTTTCATCTCAAATTATGTAGCAAGCTTCCTCTTACTCTCATCGATGAGATTCTTGTTTCCTATTAGAAACAAGTCATCCACATGTAACAATAATATCACTGGTTCACCATCCACAACCTTGTAGTAAAGGTTGGAATATGCTTTACTCTTGGTAAATCCCAAGCTCATAAAAAAACTATCAATTCTACCGTACCATGCTCTGGGTGCTTGCTTCAATCCATACAAGTCTTTCTTCAACTTGCACTCATGTGACTGCCTTTCACGTGTCTCAAAACCTTGTGGCTTCTCCACATACACTTCCTCTTATACTACACCATTCATAAAATATTTCTTCACATCCATATGGTGTACCTTCCATTTCATTACTGCAACTATTCCAAGTATAGCTCTAATCGAAGTGTATCTTGACACAAGAGAAAATGTCTCCTCATAATCTATTCCTTCTTTTTAGGAGAAATCACGGGCCACAAACCTTGCCTTATATTTATTGATACTACCTTCAACTGAATGCTTTGTCTTGTAGATCCATTTGGAACTTACCATTGTCTTTTCTTTTGGTCTCGGAACCACATTCCAAACTTCATTCTTCATAATGGACTCGTACTCCTCAATCATGGCATCCTTCCATACTTTATTCTCTACAACCTTTTCATAATAGGTAGGCTTTGCAAATGATATCACTTAGCAATGCCATGTAGCTAAAATATGGTCACGGTTTCTTACTTTCTCTGAAAGTTCCATTTGGAGCACCATACTTTTGTTCATCTTGAATAATCTCTCGAAAGTTCCATTTGGAGCACCATACTTCTCTGCATCCTGAATAATCTCTCGAGCCCAAGCTGGTCTTCTCTTATTTGTAATCATCTCTCGAGGTGGATCTGCAAGTCTCTATGGTTCTGCCATATCATGATTGTTGGAGAAATTTCTATTTTCGACACACTAGTTCAGTGGGAGTTAACTGACTAGTTCTATTTAGACTTTCTATTTTTACCATCACTATTATGCATGCATGCATTCCTAAGGAAAGCTAACTGCTTGCTTGCTTTTCTTAATTATGGAATGCTTTAACCTATATATGAGTGTATTCCACTCATTCATTGTATCATATTGATCATGATCTATGTGTTGGCAAATATTTAACAGACAACGCATGCTTGTATACTTGTCATTGATGGAAAGTACAACAGTGAATATGGCATGAGTATAGAAAGTATGAAATAGATGGGCATTATCAGAAGACACTGCAGAGAAGATTCGATTAAGCTCAGAAGAGATAGTGCAGAGGATTGTTGACAGATCATCGATGGTAAGATCAGAGTAAGAGGAACAAAGTAAGCTCGGGACGAGACGCAACATTTCTGATCGTTGGATCACATTTACAATTCCCGATGACCGTCAGATCAAGTGTTTATCGAGACTATTGATCCCACGCCATTTCGAGGTTTCGCGAATCGCGACTTGGAGAGGCAAGAAACATAACCACTTAAATCACGATATGCGAAATCACGATTTAATTGTAGCCGTCAGATTGAGGTTTTTTCTGGACCATTGATCCAGCTCCATATGAGAGATTCGCCTATCGCGACTTGGAGAGGCAAGAAACATAACCACCGAAATCATGATTTAATCGTAGCTGTCAGATCAAGGTGTGTTCTGGACTGTTGATTTGAGCTCCATCTCGGAGCTTCGCCTATCGCGACTTGGAGAGGTAAGAAACATAACTATTGAAATCGCAATTTAATCCCAGCCGTGTTAAGCCCTAATATTGGCCCATTACCCCTTAATTGGGGCATATTATATTAGTAATGTTATTTTATTTATGTCGGCTTTAGGCCATTAGTTGTAATTATACCTCCTAGTCTCC
>JZKD02S1672822.1:842974-875167 GCA_000966675.3 Picea glauca
TTCCAATTCACTGTGATAACACCAGTGCCATTAGTGTCTCCAAGAATCCCGTTCTTCATTCCAAGACTAAGCATATTCCAATAAAGTACCATTTTCTCAAAGAACAAGTTACAAACAGAATTATTCAATTGAATTATATACCTTCTACAGAACAAATTGCAGATATATTTACAAAACCATTAGCAACAAACCCTTTTGGATATCTTCGTTAAAAGTTGGGGGTTATAATTTCTTGTGTCTAATCTGTCACCTGGTCAGGGGGAGTACTTATTGAATATATGGTGTATTTCCAAGATGCTCATAGTTGACAGGGGGAGTATGTTTTGCAACAGCTCAGGGGGAGCATGTTTCTTCTTTGACATTGATGTCAAAGGGGGAGAAAACAGTCCGGGAGGAGAGTCCGGATGCATGTGGGTGCTTGTGTTGCCATCAGTGCCAAAGGGGGAGAATGTTGGCAAATATTTAATAGACAACACATGCTTGTATACTTGTCATTGATGGAAAGTACAACAATGAAGATGGCATGAGTACAAAAAATATGAAATAGATGGGCATCATCAGAAGATGCTCCAGAGAAGATTCTATTAAGATCAGAAGAGATAGTGCAGAGGATTGTTGACAAATCATCGATGGCAAGATCCAACTAAGCGAAACAAAGTAAGCTCGAGAGGAGAAGCAACATTTCTGATCATTGGATCACATTTACAATTCCCGATGCCCGTCAGATCAAGTGTTGATCGGGACTGTTGATCCCACGCCATTTCGGGGTTTCGCGAATCGCGACTTGGAGAGGCAGGAAATATAACCACTAAAATCACGATATGCGAAATCGCGATTTAATCACAGTTGTCAGATCGAGGTTTTTTCTGGAACATTGATCCAGCTCTGTCTCAGATCTTCGCCTATTGCGACTTGTAGAGGCAAGAAACATAACCACCGAAATCGCGATTTAATCGTAGCCGTCAGATCAAAGTGTGTTCTGGACCGTTGATCTGGGCTCCATCTCGGAGCTTCTCTTATCGCAACTTGGAGAGGTAAGAAACATAACTATTGAAATCACGATATGCGAAATCGTGATTTAATCCCAGCCGTCAGATCAAGGTGTGTTCTGGACCGTTGATCTGAGCTCCATCTCGGAGCTTCGCCTATCGTGACTTGGAGAGGTAAGAAACACAACCATCAAAATCACGATATGTGAAATCATGATTTAATCTCAGCCGTCAGATCAAGGTGTGGTCTGGACCGTTGATCTAAGCTTCATTTCGGAGTTTCGCCTATCGTGACGTGGAGTGACAAGAACCTCTATAGAAGGAATCACAAGATGCGAATTCACGATGAGATCTGGTCTGTAGATTCATCGAGATCGTGGACCGTTGATCTAAGCTTCATTTCAGAGTTTTTCCTATCGCAACTTGGAGTGACAAGAACCTCCATTATAGGAATCATGAGATGCGAATTCATGATGAGATATGGACCGTAGATTCATCGAGATCATGGACCGTTGATCTCAGCTCCATATCAGGGTTTCGGGGATTGCGACTTGGAGAGTCGAGATGCCTCATCTCCAGACTCACGAAATGCGAATTCGTGAAAAGCACTTTTTGCATAAGCACTTGGTCATGGCCATGGTCATATAGAGGAAGGAGCTAGCACAAAAAAGCTATGTATCGGAGCTTCGGAGGTCGCGACATGAAGTGTCGAGACACTTGGCCACAGGAATGCCGAAATGGCGAAACCCGATTTAAAGGCAAGATTAATAAAGTTCATCCAACGGTGCAGATAAACTTGAATATGATTAGAGGGCTACTGTTCTCTCTCACAATTAATTCATCAGTTACGAATCAGTTAGCAAAACTGATTCATGATTCCCAATCGGTTGGCGTTTTAGTGGCTCGGACGGTTTTTCTTTTGCCTAAGAAGATGCGAAGTGTAACTGCTGTGGGCGTTGTGCATAAAAGAAAAAGACACAGACTGTGCGGGGTTGGCAGTTCTGGACGAAAAATGAATTAAACTGTAAGAAAGGGAGAATTATAGTATGCGTAGTGTGAGACTGAGAATATGCGCAGTGTGAGATAAAACTCAGAGAAGAGCAACAGATGGGGAAAAGACTTGAAGCAGAGCAGAATGACAGAACAAGTTGAAGCAGAGTAGAATGAAATAACAAGTTGAAGCAGAAAAGATTTGCAGAACAAACAAAGGAAGAGAAGAATTGCAGAATAATAAGAAGAAGACCAGATTTATAGAACAGAGAAGAAGTGGTAAGAATCGATTTATCTGTGTAGTTGGTTGTTTAATTATTCATTTATATTCCAAGGGTGGTTGGGAGGTGCTAGGGAGGACTGTTGTCCTCAGAGGTTCAAGTGGGAGCTTGAACACAGGGAGTTGTAACTTCCATCTAGTTGTAGCCAGAGAAACTAGGGTGGCAGGGTGGTGTAAAGGAGAACAAGTGTTCTCTGTTATACAGGTTGGAGGTTGTGTAACTGGAAGTTGGTGCTTCCATCCAGTTGGTGCTGGAACATTAAGGGAGTTGGTGCTTCCTTCTAGTGGTTGCTAGAGAAACCAGAGAGTTGGTGCTCTCAAACAAGTTGCAGCTTGTAAAATAGAGGCAACAACCTCACATTGAGTTGGTGCTCAATTATAGATGATGTACAGAACTTAAAAGACTGCCTATCATTTCGAAGAAGAAGAGGTTTTCTCCCTTTATGGGTTTCCTCGTGAAAATCTGTCTCTGTGTATACCTTATGTGTGACTGATGCTCATTACTTTTATTGTCCATATGCTGTATAATGTTGACGATCACTTGAAGAAAGATTAAGAATGTATTAATAGACTTAAAATTGTTCAAGCACAATAACAACTGATTCACCCCTCCCCTCTTAGTTGTCTTAGTAATTTGAATACTATGTATCAATCATCAACTCATTGGAGTACTGTGAATATATTTTCTCATTCTTCCATATTGAATCTCTCTTCCTTTCTTGATAAGATTCATTTGTACTTGCTTTAGCTAGATCTCCTGTGCATGTTTCCATGAAACACTGACATGGTATCGAAGCTATGCTGCTTGGAGCAAGCCAGACAAGCCAAAGAATAAGGAAAATCGAAGTTTCGATGAGCTAGATCCGTCGTTGTAAATTTCAGCAGTTATTCCTCCCAAACTATTACGTTTTTGAGGAATGGCTCATGGTGAAAGTAAATCGGCCCATTTTGGAAGTGGGTTTTCAACCTTTTGGCGATATTCTTTACTGTTTGCTTAGAAAGTGAGCCACAAGATAGCCTCTTGAAACTGATACAAATCCATGTCCGTACCTTTCCACATTCATTACTCCCAAAATATTACATTTTGGAGGAAATGGCCCATGCTAAAACTAAATCGACCCATTTTGGAAGTGGGTTTTCAACCATTTGGCGATATTCCTCACCATTTGCTCAGAAAGTAAGTTGCAAGATCATCTCCTGAAACTGATATGAATTATTAATTTCTTAATTTTTCACTTGCAGATTGAGAGTAAATTTTTAGGGGTTCTTGGAATCAATGGGAGAGATGGACATGACAACTATTATACAGTCAAACTTGGTGGTAATCCTCACACCATAAAATTATTTTGATTGGAACCCCAAGGCATAATTCAAACTCAGAAGGAAAGGATTGTATAATTTGATGATGGCGACATAAACAAAACCTACATTAGTGATTGAGAAGATGAGATGGGCGAACCGTAAGGATGAGGCCAGAGGACTACTTATTGAGTTAATATCCACTGATTTGTGGTTTCATGTTGCCGCATGCAAGAATCCAAACGAGATCTGGACCACCTTGGAAGGACTCTTTGGAAAGCAGGATGAGATGCGAGGTCATATGCTTTAGGTAGAGTTGGATACCTTAGACCCTAAAAGTTTTGATAATATACAATATTTTTTTACTAAATTTAAATCTTTGCTATTAAGCTTGGGTAAATGTGGTATTTATAAGTCTACACAATAGAAACAACTTATTCTAACAATCTTTGCCAATCTAGGACCATAATACACTATATATGTTTCCAATTTCCATTCTGGCAGATGTCTTTTTGGAACAAATTGGAAAATGCCTACGTTGGCTCAGTTCATTGAGTCTCTTACACAAGAGCAGACAAAACTCATACATATGGGCCTCATGAAAGATCCCAAAGCACATGCACTCACCATGCATGATGGAAAAGGGTCATTCAAACAAAATACGAAGGAGGGATATTCCAAATTCTTTAATGATTCTTCAGGTTCCAAACACTCTTCAAATTCCAAGAAGAAGAAGAAGAAGAAGGGAAATCAGTGCACTTACTACAATAAACCGAATCATGAAGAATCCACATGCATGAAGAAACATATCGATCTTATGGCACATGCACTTCAGCATAACAACCTTGGAAACTTCATTCCAGAGGGAGTCAAGAAGCAGAAGGAAGAAGATCCTGCTCCTAAGAAAGGTAATCATCATGCTCTTGTTGCAATTAATTCCTCATTTGATTCATGGATTATAGATTCTGGTGCAACCCATCATATGGAAGCGAAAGAGGAATTTTTCTCTTCCTCAAGTCCATGCTCAAGACCCCCTATTCTCATGGGGGATGATACTCCAGTAGCAGTAGCAGGAGAAGGGAGAGTGAAACTCGACAATGGCAGTTTTGAGAATGTTTTACATGTTACAAAGCTTTCTATGAATCTACTCTCAGTTTATCAAATTGCCCAGAAAGGCAAAAAGGTTGAATTTACATCAGATTCTGTTTCAATAATTGACATGCATGACAATTCCATTATTGCCACTGGTGAGGTGGATCACAAGTCAAGGTTGTATAAATTTACTAAGTTTTCTGACGACGACTCCTCTATTCTACTTAGACGTAAGGAGAGTACTTTTCATGTACCTCCACTGAAACATGCATATACTCTTGTTTTCCCATCAGTTTCAGACATCAGAGATGATTCCATGCACTCAAATTCTATACATGGAAATAAGTAAGTAGTACATCTAGATAAGAAGCCAACGCTGAAGCTTCAATAGATGCCCAAGAAGGCACATACCACACTTCAGGCAACAGACAACCTTGCAGGGAATCCATTGGATTCGAGGAGGACTCGATCTCAACATGAGGAGACTTCTCATGTATTTTCAGCTTCAGAACCTGCAATGCCCATGCATTTCTATATGGTTCAATCTACTGATCCACATAACTACAATAGGGTTGTGGGAAATCCATTATGGCAAGCAGCCATGTAGAAGGAGTATGACTCACTCCTATAGAACCAGACTTGTAATCTGGTTCCGCATCCACCAGAAAGGAATATTTTCAGGTGCAGATGGGTCCACAAGATCAAGAAGTACAAGGCCCAATAGGTTGCCAAAGGACTTCATCAGATCCATAAAGATTTATACATCTTCACAAAGACTTTCAATGAGTAGAAGTTTTAGACTTTGCGGGATCGTCTTGTAGTGAAGAACACAATTGCCTAACAACTATCATTTTCTTCTTTTGATACATTATCTTTTGAGGGGGGGTTTTGTTCCCACATGGTTTTCCCTCTTTCCTCACTTTTATTCAGTGTTCATTAGTTGCATCGTACATGAGTACCTAAAATGGCCTAGTCGCCAGGACTCATTTTTTACTCCATAGTGATGCTTAGGGGGGGTGTTGGAGAAATTTCTATTTTCGACACACTAGTTCAGTGGGAGTTAACTGACTAGCTCTATTTAGACTTTCTATTTTTACCATCACTATTATTCATGCATGCATTCCTAAGGAAAGATAACTGCTTGATTGATTTTCTTAATTATGTAATGCTTTGCCCTATATATGAGTGTATTCCACTCATTCATTGTATCATATTGATCATGATCTATGTATCAATCATCAACTCATTGGAGTAGTGTGAATATAATTTCTCATTCTTCCATATTGAATCTCTCTTCCTTTCTTGATAAGCTTTGTTTGTACTTGCTTTAGCTAGATCTCCTGTGCAGGCTTCCATGAAACACTGACAATGATCTTTTGATACAATGCCATTACCCGTATTTGTATCTACGACTCTAGGAGTTCCAGGCTCCTCATTATGGACCTCATCTTTATGAGTCTGCCTTGATCTACTGAACATTGTATACTTATCAAAGGTAACATCTCTGCTAGTCTCAATCCACCCGTGACCATGGATGTAGACTCTATATTCCTTCGACGTCTTACTATATCCAACAAATATACCCTTGTTTCCTCAAGGATCCAACTTCGATCTCTTATCCTTGGGAATATGCACATATACTAGACAACCAAATATTCTTAAGTGGTTGACCTTTGGATTTTCTCCCGTAAACATTTCTTCTGGTGTCTTGTTCCCAAGTATACTGTGAGGAATTCTATTATGCACATATACAACAATCCTGTTTGCTTCTTCCCATAGATGCATCGATAAATCTTGATCATGAATCATAGCCTTTACTACTTCCATTATCGTTCGGTTCTTTCTTTCTACGACACCATTCTGCTGAGGATTGTAGGGAGCAGTGAGCTCCCTCTTAATACCAACTTCTCTGTAGAATGCTTTGAAGTCATCCAATGTGAACTCTCCTCCATTATCCGACCTCAAGATCTTTATCTTCTTTTTCAGAAAGATTTTCTACAAGGTCTTTGAATTCCTTGAACTTGTTAAATACTTCACTTTTTGTTTTCAAGAAATAAATCCATGTTTTATGTGAGAAGTCATCAATAACTGAAACATATTATACATACTCGCTAAATGAAGTGGCTGTCATCGGTCCACACACATCTAAGTGCACGATGTATGCAAATCCTTTGTCTTTGTTGTCATTGCTTGGAAATGGACTCTTCACATTCTTGCCTTGTGCACATCCCTTTCATATGCCATCGTGATTCATCTGAATCTCAAAAAAACCTATCACCATCTTTTTCATGATTGATAATGCTTTGTAATGTATGTGAGCAAGTCTTCTATGCCATAGCTCACTCAGATTTACTGTATTGTGAACTAATGTTGAATCTAAGTGTCGCTTTAATTTGTATAGACCTCCTTCTTGAACACCAATCACAATAACATCATCAATAAACTTTCCTCTTGAACACATAAGAACTTCACCATCAATGAAAGAAACTCTGAATCCTTTCTCATCCAATGCCGAGATATAAAGGAGATTCTTCTTGAAACCAGGTACATACAAAAAATCTTTCATCTTCATAGGATTTTTGGAATCCAACTTGTAGGAGGATTATCCTACCCCTTTAATTGGATACTGATAGTCATCACCAAGCTTCACCTTATGAGGTGAATCCTTCTGAACCAATTTTGAAAAAAAATCCTTGTAACCGGTCATGCGCTTAGAAGCACCACTATCAATAAGCCATGTGTCACTTCCATGAGTGTTTGTCCCAGTAAGAGATGATATCGATACATATTATTCACTTGAATCATCTTCTTTTTCTTTCTTCTGAACATATTCATCCTCTTCTACGACATGAGCATGATGTCTTTTATAATTTCCTTTTCTGATCTGATCTTTTATGTGAGAACAATTTTTAGCAATGTGTCCCATCTTCTGGCAGTTGGAGCATTTGTAACTTGAATAATCCTTTCAAGTCTCTTGTGTATCTTGTGACTTTTGAAACTTCTTGTGAGAATGAACTCTTTTCTGGTCTTTCCATTTCTAGTATGTGCTTCTAGTGATGGATTTTCATCATCACCCAACTTTTCTTCTCTCGTTGCCAATATAGCTTCTTCTTGAGTGAAATCTTCCCATAGCATGCTAAAATTTGTTAGTTTTATTCTAGAACAGATTCCTTGAATAAATGATTCCCAAGACTTTGGGAGACCATTCAATGTAGTCATTACTAGATACGCTTCTTCAACTGTGTCTCCAATGGCTTCAAGTTTTTCTTTGATTTGAGATACCCTCATGAAGTAGTATTGAATGGTTTCTAAGTTCTGCATCTTCACATTCTTGAGTTGTGTTCTCAATGTCATCTTCTGGTTGATTTTATTTCCTTGATATAATTGGGATAAAGAATCAAACATCTATTTTGGAGTCTTCAATGATGAGACATGAGGGATCAAGTGATCCTTGATAGAATCTGGAATAATTCTCTTTGCTTTAACCAGGTTCTTTTGGACTTTTCTTTAGCCTCATGTCCCTTTGGATCTTGAAATTATTCTTCAATGAAGCCTTCTAGATCATTCTCTTATATAATGAGGACTAATCTATATTTCAATTCTCAAAAGTTATCATCACCTTCAAGCTTCTCATTAAGCTTAGTGCCGGAAGTCATTCTATCCCGAGATCTAGAAAATATGAGAAAAAATAAAATTTTGCAAGAATGAGTTTTGACCTTACCAGTGAGTGCGATATGCCAAGGAAACCTCTTTTCTTCAAGGATCTTCTCCAACTTCAGCCTTTAAATTCCCAAACATCTTGACTAAGGGTTTTATGAAGAAACCCTAATCTTCCAACTTTTGAATTTTGGAGATCTGATCCGGGGGAAAGATGCACCCTCCTTAGATGACCTTCTTGGTGTCTTTGTGAGTGCTCAACGAGCTTTATAGTAGGGGAAACTGACGATATTCCTTCCAGTGGTTATATCGTCTTGAAGGAAACCAACTTTGATACCATGTTAAAATTTTGGTATGCTCATTTTACCATAGACAATGTTACACCATTGTCACCCAACCATAGTCACTTAAACGCACCACCCTCGAGTATAGTAACCTTTTCTTAGATAGATTCTGTACATGAAGAAAAACCCTAGCCATAAATACCAGCATGGCTACAATATCAACACAATACCAATATAGAGTACCTTTACCAAGAGAAGCACACAAGAGACAGATACCGGAAACACTGAGCAAGGAGAGACATCACCACTGCAACTGCTGCGTCACCTTCCTCATACTTATGCCTCCTTTCCTTTGCTGAACTGTTGCAACTAATATTCCTTCTAGAATTTCACTCTTGATTGCAGAGTGAGTGAGTATATGTCAAATGAGCTAACACCTACCTTTATTTATACTAGTATGTCAGGTGACTTTTCAAGTGGGGTCGACTTCTCTTTTTGGAGCCTTCTAATTCTTTATTATTATTCTCCTTGGGCCGACTTCTCTTCTAGGGTATTTCCACATCTGTTTAATGGTTCTCTTGCTTCCTAAATATTATACTCTAAGCACAAAGGTTGTCCTGGAGGTTAATACCTCTCGCAACTACCAAAACATCAACAAGAAGAAGTAAGCCAAAGAGGCAAGTCAAGCAAAGAAGCAAAGAAAAGAAAGCAAGGGATGAAAAATGAGAATTAAGATCTAAGATGAAGAGAAGAGAAATCATGCTAGAAGAGCGTGTGAGAGAAATATCTATGCCAAAGAAAAGTGAAAAATAAGAGAGGTCGTTGAAGAGATGCGTCATTAGGAATGAGGTATCAAGAGAGGATATTGGAGGTACTGAGAGTAGGTTCAAAGAAAATGAGGTCAGATTCCCTTGGCTAATGAAAGATGTAGCTATATCAAAGGAGTATGGGGTGTAGGGTAGTAGCATCGACATAATAGAAAATAGCAATGGAGACCCCCAAGAGGGAGGAGAGACCTTGGCAATTATGATGAGGCTTGTGCGACTGGAGATAATGAAATTTTTTGGATTCATCACCAAAGAAGATGAGAGAGTATGGAGGAACCCCCTCTTTGAACCACCCCCCTTGTACATTTTTCATCAAGAAATAAGAACCAAAGAAAGTGCAGAGGAAATAAGTAGAAGAAGAAGGATTAGAAGTAAGGTAAGGAGAAGATACGAGTGGAGTAGAAGTTGAAGTCAGTGAAACTTTGTAAGAAATATCATTAGTACTAACAATAGAAAGTAGTACTCAGTTAAGAAGACTCAATTCTATATTGAGTATGGACATCCATGATTAAACCCTTAGGCTTCTCACATTTCATGGAACAGGAACAAACGATGTGAAACAACACTGGTTAACGTGTGAAGTTATATGGTCTATGAAAAGAGTCACAAATGAGGCATCCAAGATAGTGCAACTAGAAACCACATTCAGAGACAGAGATCTGACATTATTCATGAAGTATAAGGATACTATGCCTATAGGACAAGCGAGGTCCCGTAGAGAAATAAACAGACATTTCCTAAGAGAATTTCAGAAACCAAAGTCAGAATCATAATGTATAACTAATATCAAATAGATTAAGCAACAAGTTGGAGAAACCGCGTGGGACTATGACCAACGGTTCAAGATTATGTTGGACAGACTGGAATTTTAGATCCAAGATGTCCAACATAGATAATGGTTTATTGTTGGACTCTTACCACACATTCAATTCTTGCTCACCTAGAAGAAAGTAATGACCCAAGAAAAGGCCATAGAAATTGCAATGCGCTTAGAGTCTACGCCAAGAGGTGATGAGACGTTGGTAGGGCTAGCGCATGTATAATTTTATCTTGCAAACCTCACCATGCAACTATAGGATATGTCAAAGATTGAGGTGGTGCATGAGAATTTTTAATGTACTCTTTGTCTTGAATAAGGTCACTATAGAAATGAGTGTCTCACGTTGGGAATTTACATAGCAATGGACATGCCAAATCCATTTCTGACAGGACAATTGATTCATAGACCTCCCAGTTTCCCAACATTGTCAAAGTATCAGAAGACTATGCACACTCGATTTTTTGAGTTTGTAAATCCATGGGCCAGGATGTGAACAAATTATGGTTGTTGTAGCTAATGGAGGAGCACACTACAGATGCTTATAATGTCCAAGAAGAGAACAAGGGTGGAGAATATGGAGGATTCGGCCATGGAGGCTACCAAGGAGGCCAGATAGGAGGATATGGAAGAGGAAGAAGAAGAGGATACAATGGGGGAGGAGGAAGACCAACTACCTATTTTTACTGTGACGAGATAGACCACTTTTCGTAATTATGTACCAATCCATGTGCACTATGTGGGTATTTCCACAACGTCGACCATGTCACAGAGGATTGCCCAGAGTTATTGGAAAAATGGGAATAAAAGAAGGGGAACTACAACATGGTGACTGTTGAGCCTCACTAAGATCAAAATTTGAAAGAAGAAGTTGATATATGGGTGGTAACTCGAGGAGGCATCTATACGAGAGACTCAAGGAAAAATAGAGAAGGAAAAATTAGAAAAGAAGTGCAAGCACCTCCTAAGTTTGATGTTGCGCAGTAGAAGTAGTTCTTGTGTGATGCATACATGGCACTGGAAGAGGACCGTGTTCATGAATAATTTAAGTGCACAACACAAAGAGAAATGGAAGAGGACTGCACATGCAAATAATTACAATGCATGGTGTAGAGGGAAATGGAAGAGGAACACGAGTGTGAAGAGTTGTGATGAAACACTCACCTTGAGGCTAACTTAAAAAAATAGGTAGGTGACTTCTTGTGTTGTTGTATTAAGGTGTTGGGTGATCCTATTGTTACCAAGAAATTGACCCAAATGTTGAAAATATGTATGGAGGAAAGGGAGACTGATATTATTATTTCTGCCCTATTACCAGAATGAGATGTGCACCATGTTAGCAAGAGGAAGTGCACATGGAGATAATTTAAAATGAAAATTGAGCTAGGGAGTTACAATATGTATGGTGTTATGTTTAACTTGGGATCCGACATGAACATATTTCCAAAGAATCATGGGAGTTTAGGGGTAAACCAAAGCTGGTGTCGTCACCCATTCAACTCAAGCTCACCAACCAATATAGAATTTATCCCATTGGAAATCTGGAGCAAGTGGAAGGGAACATCGATGGGGTAAAAACTAAAGAATAATTTGAAGTGATTGAGATTATGGATGACTTAGACCCCTATCCATCTCTACTTGGAATTACTGAGAATTTGATAACAATGTCATACTAAATATGAAGCAATGACATCAGTTTTTTGAGACAGACACCTTATGCATCATTGTGACACTATATCCAAATGATGGAAAGAGATATAATAAGCCCATAAATGAATATGCATAGAGATCGATCATTGAGAATATATACAACATCACATGACAGAAGGAAGACTATGTGAATCCAAAAACCGATGGAGAACTGAGCTAGAGAAGTGTTTTTTCACATGACACAGATTCCAAGAATGTAATGACAAGATGGAAGAATAAGTTGTACGGGGTATTGACTAAGAGATGCAGACAAGTCACCAAATCAGTGTGTTATCACTCCACTAGTAATCCCAAGGCTGAGAAGGAGACCAACAAAGATAAACACAAACCAATCTTTTGATCTGGTAGCTAGCCCTACCAAACTAGAGAGGGCTCTCTCAAAATCACACTCACAACCAATGGAACTGACTGGAGTATATAAGGATTTAGGCTAGGTATTTAGCACAATAGGTTTTGAATGTTTGCAGGTATAATGCTGGATTAGAGAAGGAATCACCACAACTAGGTTTTGAAATACCAAAAGGATTACAACACAACAAAAAATAAGAGCAAGATAACAACACGTTGATGATAGATTTGGGCTTTAAGTCGATGTAGTGTAAATTTTGAATATGCAGAGGTCATGGTGAGCATGAGAACCATGAATTCACCAATCCAGAAGAAAGATATACAAAATGATAATTTCCAAGTAAAACAGAGCTTTTAAAGCAATAATTTTGTTTATTAACCTTATGGAAAATCACCGATGAAATGGAAAATGTAAATATAGCATGTATAAAAATCATATATAATCATAACATAAGAGAAACATTATCAAAAAATCACTGTATGAGAATTCCTATAATATAGCTGCAATTGGTTCCTTTGATTAAAAATGGTGAAATACTAGCTACAAGTGATCTGTCTCCAAAGTCTAATCCTCAAAATGACAAAATACATGATACATATAGACCAAAACAACTCTCCCCTCTCTCAGGGGTCGAATCCATGACTAGTGAAACTGAAAACATGATTCTCTCCAACAAAAACAAGAATCTAGGGAGGTTACAACCAATCCCCATTTTCCCTCAAGCAATACATTTGACCAAAAATTGATGTCTAAGCATGAATCTACCTAAAAATCACTATGACCGACTCATTTACACCCTATTACATCATTACCACATAAAAAAATAACATTTTACATCCTAGAAGTCAAATCTGGCAACAAATTGCTGAAAACGTCACTTCCAGGACAAAGCGTAGCGAAACTGATACAAAGCGTAGTGTGCTAGGACAAAATGCAATCTGGAGGTCTTCCCGAGGTTCAAATGCAGATATGAAAGGTATACTAGAAATATGGGGATGTCTACTAGCTGGTGGGATGCTCAAGTACCAAAATTGACTTGATATAGCCCTCCAAAATATTCTTCTCCCAAAACTACTCAGAAAGCATAGCGTGCTGTTCAGAAAGGTGGCAGAGAGGTGTTTTTCAGGTGGGTTTTTGCCTTTTTCTCCTGACAGAATTGACCAAAATTTGACTCTGGGAGGTCAAAAGTGATGTACAAGTCATGATAAGTCTAAATATGTAAGCCTTTCCTCGTTTGGAATCTTCCATCAAAAGCGTAGCGTGCCCCACGCTACGTTTTCTGCAGATTTGCAGTGCAAAAATATGCAAAAATTCACAAAATACAAAAAATTCCCCAAATCTTCTCAAATTTGGATTAAAGGTGCTCCATGGGGTCCTGAAGTGAAATGATAGACCATAAGTGAAGTGTCAGCAAACAAGTCCAGTTTACCATCCTTTCTTTGCTTAGCTAGGGTTTTACTTAACTTCCTCTTCAAGTTTTTGATTCTAAACCCATAGATCTGATTCTAGGTGTAATAGTGAGCATCCATGTGTCTCCTCAACTGATCGTCCTTGTTAGTCTTTTTCAAAAGATTTTCCATATGTTCATGGATCCTTCCAAGCCAATATTCCCAGTTGTTTTCAAAATGTGTTGTAATTGGGTCATGTAGAGACATTGGCTTTTTGGGTGGAGACTTCTCTTTTTGCTGTTGCAATGTTTTGACAAGACTTCTTGTTCTTGGTATTTTCCTGGTCATTGGCTTCTCATGATCCTATGAAATGTCAATGTCAAATTTTTCCTTACCCTTTGCATACTCCTTGCCAATATCATTCTTAGGTCTGCTTGAAAGTAAGTGATTCACCTTCAATTGTTGGTTTTCTTGCTATAAGAATGTGATTATGAAATTGGCCTTTGGTAGGATATCCTTAAGATTTTTAATCTCTGCATCTTTGTCTATGATGAATTGTTGTAACACTTCATTTTCTTTGTTAACCTCCAAATCTGCTGTATCCATGTTGGGATGGCATGGCTCATGATGTGATGGTGCTCCCTGTTTTGGTGACATAGGCTTGTCCCCTTCTACCACATCGGGAGAAAACACAAGCCTTCTACTTCTCTGACGAGTTAGAAACCCTTTAACACCAAGTGTAGTTTTGATAGAAATTTTACTAGATGAGACAACCTCCACCTATTTGGAAGGTGCTGATGGTGTGGTTTGACTGGTGGATTGACTAGTAGTAGACATCAATTCATTTTATTGCTTGAAAGCCTCCCATGTGGTGTTATTTGCAGCCAACTGATGTAAAACAATAATTTTGATAAGGGAATGATGAAAAAGACTTGTTTTCTTCTCACTTTTCTTGTGCTGTACTTTTTCTTCCATCTTTGACAGACTTCTGAAGAGGTAAAAAGGTAAGTTGAGGAGCTTTGTTCCTGTAAAATGCATCAACAATATCACATGATATTTATACAACCTAGAAAACCTGCCCTCACAAGAAAAATACTTCATGATGATCTTCATTAGGGGTGCATATTTCTCCAGGAGTTGACCAAATGGGAAAACCTTCTTTATGCCTTCTTTGTAATCACCTTTGACAAATGGTCTGTAATGCTGCGTATCTAGGTCAAGGTTTTTAAACCACTTCTCATCACTGTTTGGTATGCCAATGGCCTTTGCTATGGCCTCAATGGAGATGGTGAATGTAATTTATGCTATGGTGACTTTACTATCACTGATATTAGTGGCGAACAAGGTAGTCAATTTTGCATCAGATTGCACCTGTTGGACTAGTTCACAAAACCCAGGACATTCAACATTTTGGAAGCATTGTTTAGACAGAGAGGAGGAAATTTATTCATGTGTGGTGAAAGGCTCATATCTCAATACTTGTCCTCCTTTGTTGTAGATCTACTTTTTCTCCTCCATTTGGCAGTCTTGCAAGGTAAACCCTAGTGAAGGAAAACATGGGATGGAAGTGTAGGGAGAAGATGAGGCATTTAGGGAAGAGGGACATGGGTATGAAAATTTAGGGTAGTTTGTGCATATATTATGGGACTTTGGGAAGTGATAGGGAGGGTTTAAGAGTCAAAATTATGCTCTGGAAAGTGCATTTACTGACCAGACCTTGCACACTACACAAAGCGTAGCGTGGCAACTAGGGTTTGATCATGGGGAGTATAGGAAGGGAGATGGAGGGGTGCAACAAGTGTGGGAGCTGTTTTGATGTTTGTAGAAGGTTACCTTGCTAGAAAAACCATTTCCATTCCTTTGCAAATTGGTAAATTAATGGATCTTGACAAAGCGCAATGAACTTGTGAAAATAGGAGAAAAACACCAAAATGAAAGAAGTAGACTTGATGGGAGGTGTGAGAAGTTTGGATTACCTATTTTTATCCTTTTCCCACTCGAAATTTTTCCACTTGAACCTTCTGTAATTGAATTTGTACCTCCTCTGTCAAAACACAAGGAATTATGGTAAAACTGGGTAAAGCACAACGAAAATGCTCCTTTGAGTAGCAAAATTGCTGCAAAACATAGCGAAAGACTAGCTTTTGATCTTTTTGATGGAGTTTAGCTTTGAAATTTAATGAGGAATTTTGTTGAAGCTATGGGATATCTTTATTGAGATAAATAAGTGGAGAATGATCTTCAATTTGGTCATTGTATCTCTTTATATTAATTTTTCAAAATGGTGGGATAACCCAACAATTTCACCTTTTTTTTTTTTTTAATAAATTTGAGTAGCTTAGGAACCTTTACAATTACCTTTGGAACTTTTTTGAACTTATTACATCAATCATGTAACATATGTGACTTTTAAAACCAGCCTTTTTTAATAATTTTGTTACTACTCCTGCCTTTGGTGACTTTATGATTGAAATGGAAAAATGATAACCACGACCCTAGTGACCTAATGGTGACTTTATGATTGAAATGGAAAAATGATAACCATGACCCTAGTGACCTAATGGTGACCTTGAAAATCATGATGACGGGACTAAGGTGATGGTGATGAATTCTTTGAGTGATGACACAACAAATTTGAATGATGATGATGAATGGGACATGAAATTTTGCGAGGAGTAATAACATACCTAAACCAACTAACCAGCGATCAAATTTTACTTTGAAAATTTATTTGAGAATGTAATAATTTGACCTAAACCCTATAAACTGATTTTGAAAGAGCTAATTTGATCACTGGTGACTACTGTATTCTAACACAATGCACTAGATAATATTAGAGTTGTGTGACTTACTGAGGTTTGAAAGGATAGGCCTAGTGGAAACATTTCTAGCACAAATGGAGGAGAGTGTGCTTGAGATCCAAAGGATTCAGTCCATAGACATAATAGTCAAGGGAGCACCTACATGCTAGTGGGCGACGTATCGCATATATATACATGACTATGTTGAGGTGGTGGAGTGTATCAAAGTACAATTCTATCCCATTAATGAATCTGAATTAATGATTTGGTATAGGGGTAAGAAGGATCCTCATGAATGACAATGGTTGGATGAGTTAATAAAGTTAGAAGAAGACTAATTGCTTGTAGGACATAGCCAACTAGGAAAGGAACAAAGGCATAAGGCATGAAATAACCACAATATACAATGCAAGGTGTTACAAAATTTTTCCCCTGCAGATAGGTGAAACTTCCCTTGGATTACCAGATCCATATACCAAGACAAGAACACTACAAGTGGACACTAACATCCCTTTAAACTCATTTTAACCAATCATAAAGAGAGAGGGAGAAATGGCATGATGTACCTTTTTATGAAGTTTGTCCTCGTTGCTTCCAATCCATGATATTGATCTTCAAACCCCCCGGTGCAACTTGATACATGTAATAGGAATAAAAGAGAAACAACTATCTTCTACTCTAGTTGATTAGGTAAAACAAATTCATCTACGAAGATTAAAGCAATAATAGACAAGCATATGCAAATAGGCCAAGTATATATTCAATGAGAACCAAAAATATAATACTTACAGACCACTATTGATGCTGCAACAACCTCTCCTCATCCAACCCTTGCGCGAATGAACCAAGATAAAAATGATGACACTTTACTGATTTATTTCCCTTACTAGATCAAAGGTTTTATATGCTTAGATCTAGATTCCCCTTCTCCTTGGAAAAAATTTCAATATATAGGCTTGAGAGGCAAAAACACCATGATAAAATGAAGGATATGGTTGAGGATATCGCAGATTAAGATGGTATTAGATCCTAAGATGAAGACATATCATAGGGGTCGAACACAACCAACCTAATCCCAAGAGATCATGCCTTTAGAAAGAGGTGGAGGATCCAAAATTCCACTCTAACAAGATTGGCGCTCCCCCAGAGTGAGAGATAGAGCACCAATGTGCTCCCTTAACAAGGTAGGAGGAGCACTGGTGGTCCCTAAACATGGCTAGGGGAGTTCCACCCTTCTAAATTGGTCAAAATTGGTTGAATTTTCCAAGAAAAAGATGTGTTTCTATTGTCAAATGATGGGGCCTCTTCTTCCAACATGAATTAGGGATTGTGACAACTATTATTATGGTGTTAAGGGGTCGTGACACTCAACAAAGTGAATGTGATGCTTGTTAAGGTGCATAAGACACTTGCGACAATGCATGCAACACTTAACAAGGTGCATACGTCACATTGCGACACTTAGGGTGAGATACCTAGGTGTGAAATTTTGGTGTGTAACAGATTTCCCCTAAAGTGTGAGGTCAAAAGAGAAACTGATGGCTGAAACACTTTATAAATTCTTCAATGCAAGGGTGCTGGAGTTGGATAACCTGGCATTCGCTACAAAATATAATCGGTCAATATACAAATATTTTCCATTTTCGAGGCATGCATACCTATGCTCGGAATACGAGATGACTCAAAGCATGGCCACAGACCAATACACTACAGATCCATGAGAATACTGACTAAGGATATGGCCTCCAAAGATACAATTTGGATCCATACCTCCATGAAATGAATTGATCGTATCCACAAAAAATACAGAGTGGAGCTACATGATGAAAAAACATAGCCACATACCAATACAATGTGGATCTATGTGACAGTATATATATCAGTGAGATTACCAACATGGTGATTGTACTAAAATCTTTTACATGTTCAAATTATCTCCATCACATCTTGGGAAAAGAACATAACCAAGTGAACACCCAACCCAGGGTCTTCGTCCCGATCCCAATGCGATATGAATCTAGCCATGTGAATAGATGATTTGATGTCGGACATGGTAAAATCCACTCAATTACCGGTCATTGAGGTAAACCGTTAACAAGTGTGAGGGAAATCACCAGTGATGGAAATGAATCCCAAGGTACCTAGTACATTCTAGAGAATGATAATAAATGAGCTGAGGTCTAACATTCGTGGAATCATATGATTAGAGGTCAATGATTTAAATCTACTACCCGAAGCGAGGAGGCCTTCCATTGAGGCATGCAGATCCCAAGGTACTAACTAATTTCTAAGTATAATTTCTGGATAATGTGGTGAATTCAACCAGAAAATACTCGTCGAAGGAGGGCCTTGATGCATCCCCCATCATCGACATGAAATTGACACATGAAAGTGATGTAAGATGGTGGATCGAATGAGTATGGACTGACCCAAGAAATGGAAATTGGTAATATTATCACATGGAATTGATTGGGTTAATTCATCCTTAGCTTTTTGATTTTTATCCTTAGTGTTGTTTATTTTTACTTTTGTCCTCTTCCTTATAATCTTTTAGGTTTTAGCACAAATAAAATTAGTGTTAATGTTGGCCCAAACCTTTGGTTTATGTCTTCATCTTTAAGACAAGGTTAGACAAGCCATCATCCTTATGCCTCCACTACTACCCTGACATATCACCACTTCCACGATGTACTAAAACCCCTCCACTTTGTCCCTCTACCCATTAGAAGGTCTAATCAAGTTCTTTTTGTACGCTGCCATCTCATCAAACATTTCACAACACATCTCAAGTACACCTTTCCCTCATCGCCATAATTTCACTTATGATGCTTTGTCAGTCGATCTCCTTGTTTTAAAAACTCATGTTTTTAAGGAAATAATCTGGGATTTCATTATTTAAATTTTTTCTAACTGTTTTTCCAAGATTTCAAATTGCTCCTAGCTCGGCATTGCAAAAACATGTGTTTTCAGACAGGCGCTACGAGAAATGCTGCGAACTGGCTGGAGAAAGAGAGTTGGAGGTTAGACCAGCTACAGGTGGATTTGTCCAAGCTCAAGCCTATCAATGTTCAAGCCTCAACCTCCAGGTACTCCATGAGATTTTTAAGCCATGTTGAAGAAAAGTAAAAGGCTGTGCTTATATCTCTTCTCCTAGCTGGTGCGAACTGATGGTCCACGCTGCCAACTCTCCCTCTTATTTCCGTTGCCACAATTCTCAGCCATTGCAGATCTCTCAACCTATTTTACTAAAGATCAAGAAAACCTTGCTTTTAGGCCACCTTTCCTATCCCTTACTTGGCTTTTGTTGCTTATGCCGCGAATCCCCTGTTTTGGCACTACAAACCCTGTGTAACAACTCATCACTATTATTCACTTACCTCACAACTTATATCAACTATTTACCATTAATATTTCCATTCTAATTTCAAGTCTAAAGTCTATCTATTTTGGAAATTGAAAATAACTTTGTTGATAAAGTTATGATGATTTTTTAAAAGTGAGGGTGAAGAATTGAACTAATTTTTTTTGCACCAACTTTCTCCTTGCATTTCCATTTTCTTGTGTAGTATTCCTTCATTTTCTGACTATCAGGTGTCCTTTCATAAGCCTAAAGGCCAAATAGGCTGAAGAGCATTAAAACCTTAGATAGAACAAGCCTTTGAAAAACATTATCCATCAAAACCCTAAGACCTCTGTTTTTCTGTTTTGCCTCTTTCATCATTCAAATTGTTCTCTTAGTTTTCTTCCTATAACATCAATGGATACTCCACAACAGAAGAAGGTTCACAAGGGTGGGGGCATAAGGAGGACTGAACCCTATGACATGTAGTTATTTTCTGCTAAACCTATGATCAGGGAGGTCTTCCAAAGAGTGGGATGTTTCAATTTCTGTCAGAAGATGCAGAGGGGGCACCCTGAGGTAGCTAGAGAATTTTCCTTGAATTTTGATGGAACCAAAACTAAGGCAACTTGAGGTATCTGAAGCAACCATAGAAACAAATATTGAGATACCAAACACTGGTGAAAGATGGTTTAAGTCCATAAATCTAAATGCAACCTTCTTTAAAGAATTCCTTAAATTAGAATGTCAGGGAGATAACCTATCAAAGGGAGTGCCTAGGAGCCACATGGTTGAAGGATTTGATAAGATGCTAAGGGTGATCCAAAGATATTTCATCTACAAGGGCAGGTTCAATATGATTTATCAGTACCACATTAGACTTTTTCTGCACTTCACAGACAAATACCTCATTAACCTCCCTTTTTATTTGTTTAGAAGCATTGGGAAAATGACTGTTAGGGTCCAAGCCAAGTCCAAGGTTGTGGACACAAGTGTTTTTCACTCATGGTTGATTAATATGATTGTGATGGAGGAGTTGAAGAAGAAAAACATTGATTGGGAGAAATTCATTGCCTCTGCACATTTGCAATTGAATATTGCTCCTACTCCACAATCCAAAGTATAGTGTCCTCTTTAGGCTGAAAACACTATTCACAAAAAAACAAGTAGGAGGAGGAAGAGAAAAGATATTGCTAAAAATGAAGAGGATCCTAATGAAAAAGAAGGAGAAGGAGGATTTTATCACTCTCCACAAAGGGAATTTTCACCCCAACCAGCTCCAGAATTAGCAGAAGTTCCATCAGCCAAAGCCACAGGCACAAAGGGAAGGATGCTACTTTTCCCATCACCATCTGTTGCAGTTGAAACTAAATCTAGGAGGACCTTCACCAGTTCATCAACCAAGAAGGAAAGTGTTGAAAAAAAGGACATAACATAAGCTCCCATCAAGAGAAAGGGTAAAGGTAAAGCTGAAGATGGTGAAAACACATTGAGGTGATAGGCATAACCACCTCTCCAGAGAGCACTACTTTTAAAAGGTTGATCATACAACTTAGAGAAGCTAGAGCTTAAATTGCTAAATTGAAAAGGGAAGAGTTAGTTGGAACGAACAAGTTAAGAGATCTCATTGATATGTATCGTGAGCATCTTGTAAAGGCCAAGTTCATTGATAAGAGATTTAGACCTCTCCACATGCAGCTTAAAAGACTATATAGACAAAATTTAGCCTACTGAGGTCAGATCAGGGGGTTAAAGATGGAGCTGAAACCTTTCAAGGAAGAGTTAGCCAAAAGAAATTTGAATGTGTTGGCCCAAGATGCCACCAGAAAGAGTACCAGACTCAGGAAGTGAAGTGAAATGTCTTAAATTATCTCAGTTTTGGAAGTTCTTATCCTTGCATTTTTGAATATTTTTGAGGAATTATGTTGCTATAACTTAGTTTTCACTCATACACCACATTATGAGGCCTCTACAGGCATACCTAACTCTGGAGAAAGTTTTTGGGTGTTTTGGGGCTTAAAATGGACAAATTGGGCAGCTATAGGACATTTCGCAGTGCATGGCATTGCGAACTGGTCTACACAGTCAAACACTGTAAACTACGCTACGAACTCCACTGAGAACTATCTGATACAGTCAACACTACAAGATTCATTGCAAACTCCTATTTTGATGGGTTCAATAAGATCAATGGTCACCAGATGGCTAAGGGAGCATGGTACAACTGTTTGGAGGTTAGTTTAAAGCTGGAGGATACATGGAAACATAAGAAATGCGCTCAAATGACACCTCGTTATGCAATATTAAGGTGTTAGGATAGTTGCCAACATAAGCCTTTTTTATAGCAGTTTATTTTTTCTAGTTTGTACAGGTGTAATATCTTCAGTTTAAGATGAAAGAATCCTATGTTAGAGGATGAACTCACATTGTATGCTATCATTCCATGTCTAGGATATAAAAGAAGCATTATAAGACATTTTGAGGGTTCGAATGGTTGATATAAAGACTCTTTTGGTGATTTTAATATAGTAGAGCCTACTTTGGTTTGATGCATCATACTTGATGAAATTTTGTTTAATGGAAGTCATTTTTCTCTCTTGCCATCTTATCTCTCTCTCACTCTGAATTTTTACTGTCATTGAATGATTCAAATGATATTTTGTAGTTGTATTACAATGGATGTTTGATTGTGATGCTATTATAACTTTCTTAGAGTTTTTTTAGCTTGGATTTAAGAAGCTCTTGTATCTTAAGATTTTCTCTCCTTTGTTTACTGGTAAATACTAATGCTAGTGGTAGAATCATATCATTTTTCTTACTAAGTCTTCCTTCTATCCACACTAATCCTCAAAACCCTGACCTAAGTTAAACACAACCTCTTTTGCTGATGCATTTCATCTATAATTTCCTGTTTTTTGACATTGGTGAACTGAGTTTTATCCATTTGACACCACATTTTAAGACTTATCTCATAAACCTATTGATGGGTACTGAGCTTGCACTTTAGTAGTCAAAGTGTAAATTTCAGTGCTAACATTCTTGGCGCCGTTGCCGGGGAACAGATTGAAAACATTTCCCTGGGATTGAACGACAAAGAAATACTGATTCTGAGGGTGCATAGTAATCAGTACATTGAAGACTGCAGTTTGCACCTGGAAACTCCACTGTTTCAGTTGTGACTCTTAAAGGCAGACACATGAGGTCTACCTCACATCTACCTTTGGCTACACCTGAAGCTGACCCAGAGAAGATCATCAAGAAAGGAAAAGCTGCTCAAGAAGGATTTTCAGCTACTGTTCCAGGTACTAATGGTCATTTTCCTGATTCCACTTTTAAAACACCAATAGCTGTATCTAGTGATCCTCTTTTACCCTTTGTTGAAATTTCTAGAAATTTAAATCTTGAATATTTCCCTGTGGAATATTCTTCTTTTTCTCCCAAATTGAAAGAAGAAAGTTTTGAATTTATTGCCTCACCTGATGTTGTAAGTTGGTTTAGACTTGAAATCTTGGAGTATTTTCCTACCCTAGGTTCTCCTTTTCCTCCCTCTCTTAAAATTGCTGTGACCAATGAAGAAGAAACCTCAGTTCCCTTGGAATTTACACCATCCTCTTCTAAGAATCAACCTCTCCTTGTGAAAACTAAAATTTTTTCATCCTATATTCCTCCTTCTCCCAAGCTACACAACATCAAGAGTGCAACTGTACCAATCAAGACCCAGTCTCCTCTTTATTCTACTAAAATTTATAATCCTCTTCTTCATAATCCAATGGCAGGTGCTAACCTTCCTAGAAATAAGATGGATGCCATAGTGGATGCTAGGTATGCCCTTCTTGTGCTGCCTCAGCCTATGAATTCTCTCCCAGTTGGAGACTATCTTAAGTACATGCACAAGTTTACAGGGGAAGATGGCATAATTGCAGAGGAACACCTTGCAACCTTTTATAGTTATGCTGACGATCTTAATATTGAAAATGAGGATGTTTGGATGAGATTTTTTGTACAAAGCCTTGATGGTGAGGCTAGGAAATGGTTTAGGGGTTTAGCTCTTGGATCTATTGTTGGAATTGAAGCTCTGGATGATGCCTTTATGAGGCATTGGGGAGATAAGAAAGATTAATTATATTATATTATAGATTTTGGGTCACTCAAGAGAAAATAAGGGGAATCAGTTTCACATTTTTCAAAGAGATTTAATAAAATGTACAAAAAAATCCCCACAGAAATTAAGCCCACTGAAACTTCTGCCAAGATAACCTATGCCAGTGCTTTTGACCTTGAGTTTTTCCTCTTGTTGAGAGAAAGGAGATACACCTCACTATATCATATGCAAGATGAAACCTTGGAGGTAGAATCAAACATATTGGCAGTTGATAAGCTCAGGGGAAAATCTAATAGAGATAGGAAAGAAAATAGGGCTGAAGCATCAACCTATGATTCTTCTGGTGTTAACCCTCAAGAAGATGAACTAACAAAACTATTTAAATCACTTTCTATCGAAATGGAAAAAAATGAATCTTGAGGGAAAACAAAATTATAGAAATAAACAAAACACTGATAACAAAGGAAATTTCAAGAGACAAAATAATGCCCCTCAGATCCTTCAAAGAGATCAAAGAAATAAGTATGACCAAAAAGTTTAGACCCCTCTTCAAAATAACATGGTTGATGATGAAGTAGGAGAGGATGAATAAACAAATCCAAAAATTCATTGTGTGGGTGATACCTCCTCATCCCATCATCTAGCTCAGTTTGCATATGAGGAGTCTCTTATGGACAATTAGTTGAATGAATTGAGTAAAGGGGAAAAAGATAATGAAAACCAAAATAAATACAACTTAATGTCAAAAAAGAAGGATGGGAAGCCTAGTACATCAAATCAGCCCAACAAAACAAATTTGTTTTCTAAGGCTGTGGTTTCTAGCAGCGAAGAAAAAGAGGAACAAAAACCTCAAACAATGATTAAGGCCCATGTTCCAGAAATTAAGGAGATTCTAAAATATCCCTCTTCTTTTAGTTTTGAGAATGAAATTCAAAAGATAAAAAATCCAATACCATTTTTAGAACTGATTAAAAATGAAGAGTTCAAAATGTGTCTTTCTAGGATGCGACAACCCAAATCTTCCTCCAATTCCACAATCTCAATGAACCTACAAGATGAAAAACCAACAGTCATATTGGGACCTTTGGTAGAAGACATGGATGACTCTTATCCTCCATTTTACACATCATTGAATATTCATGATAAAGTTTTGCACAATTGCTTGATGGACTTAGGTGCATCTCATAACCTTATGCTTAAAACTGTCATGGATGAGCTTGGTTTGTAAATTACTAAAACTTATCATGACCTATACTCATTCGAATCCAGAAAAGTAAAGTGCCTTGGAGTGATCAAAGACCTGGTTGTTACCTTGTTCTTGGATATTGTGGTGGCTGATGTCCCCCTTAAGTTTGGGATGCTATTTTCAAGATCTTGGATCAAGAGACTAGGGGGAACTTTGCGGATGGACCTTTCATATGCCACTATTCTTGTATTTGGAGGAGTGCACATAAGGATATATATGGAATCACAACTAGCTTACATCATTGGTGATGAAGCTAATCCTACAAACCACCCTATTTTTGTAGTTGACACTGATCTAGGATCCAATATCTTACCACTCCCTAATGCTACTCAATCACCTATTGAAATCAGAAAACAACCTATTAAAACTTGTGAGACACCTCCTCAAAATACCCCAATTTGGAAAATGTTTTTTAATGGGGCCTCTTCTAAAGAAAGTGTTGGTGCTGGAGTGGTTTTTATCTCCCCAAATCAAGAAATCATATCTTTGTCTTATAAACTAGAATTTGAAACTACAAATAATGTATCAGAGTATGAGGATCTTGTCTTGGGTTTGAGGGCAGCTAAAGATATGAAGATTGAGGAGTTAGTAGTGTTTGGGGATGCTGAACTAATTGTGCATCAGGTTAAAAATATGTATCAAGCAAAACACCTCAGGTTAAGGACTTACATAAATGAAGTTTGGGATCTTATTGATAATTGTTTCTTAGCTTTTAACATATCTTTTGCTCCAAGAGAAGAAAATGATATGGCATATTCTTTGGCTGTCTTTGCAAGTACCTTTAAAATCCCTTTGCCCCATAGGCTCAAATATGATGTGGAAGTAAAGTATAGACCCTCTATACCTAACAATGTCAAACATTGGAAGGTCTTTGAGGATGATCTTGAGATTAAGAGATTTCTGGAAATAGTGGAAGATATTTCTACTCTTCACATTGATCAAGATCACGATGATACAAAAATCCCTCATGCTGATATTTTCCTCAATAAAATTGCAGACCATAAGATTTTCCAACTGCACAGTGACCATATTCCAAAGGGATTGGTCCCCTTGGATAGATTATTTGACATAAATGATGTTGCTGTGAAGGCTAAAGGTTCAAATGAAGAAGTTGATGTGACAAAATGCAACTTAGGTACAAAAGAAAATCCCAAATATGTCAAATTGTGTAGCAGTTTATCAAAGGAGCAAAACACTAAGTATGTGAAGCTATTAAAGGAGTTGTTGATGTATTTGCTTGGAAAGAAGGCAAGTTGTTGGGACACATTTTATCAAGGAAGGGGTAAGGAGTCTTTCAATCCTAAGAAGTCTTTTTTTGATATTAAAAAAGGCAAGTTGTTGGGACACATTATATCAACAGAAGGGGTAAGGATGGATCCAAGTAGAGTAGAGGCCATCCATACTCTATCTCTTCCTAGATCCAAGAAGGAGATCTAGTCTTTCTTGGGTAAAATAATTTTTTTAAGAAGATTCATCTCTAACTTTGATGAATTGGTTGAGTATATCACATCTATGCTTAGAAAGGGAAATGAGGTGAAATGGACCGTTGAAGCTCGTAATTCTTTTGACCAAATAAAACAAGCATTCACTGAAGCACCTGTTCTCATCAACCCTGATTATTTAAAGGATTTTCTGATATTTTATTTTTCCTGACATGACACATTGGTTGTTGTCCTTCTTCATAAAAACAGAGATGGGATGGAGCAACCTATTTCCTTTTTCAGCAGGGCATTAAGGGATGCATAGACGAGGTATGGTATTATGGAAAAGCAAGCTTATGCTTTGGTTAAATCCCTTAAATCCTTTAGGATATATATTCTTCATTCCAAGATTATTGCCTATGTCCCATTAGCCTCTGTGAAGGAAATACTTATCCAACGTGACATAGATGGAAAGAGGAGGAAATGGATTGCCAAAATTATGAAGTTTGACCTTGAAATGAATCCTACTAAGTTGGTGAAAGGGAAAGGTTTATCTATATTGTTGGCTGAATCAAATTGCAAAGCACTGGGGTTTAATTTCATGAACCTAAACTCTGAAAATCAACAAATTGATACTTTTTGTTAAAAGCTCTCATATCAGTTCCAACTTGGCAGAATGCACTTGGTACAAAGGCATTTTTTATTTTCTGCAAAAGTTGTAGCCTCCTGATGGTTTGGAGAAGAACAAGGTGAGAGATTTGAAACTAAAGGAAATTAGATATTGTCTCATTGATCACATATTGTATTGGAAATATCCTCTAGGAGTTCTCTTGAGATGTCTAGATTCACAAGAGGCTCAAAAGGCCATGACTGATTTTCATGACAACTTGTGTGGGGGTCATCACTTTTGGAGAACCACAACATATAAGATCCTTAGAAATGGGTATTTTTGGCCTAGTCTTTTTACTGATGTTTGTGCAAAGATTAGGGCCTGTGATAAATGTCATAAGTTTTCGGGAAAGAAGCAACTAAAATCTTTTCCTCTGAAGCCTATGGTTTTTTTTGGTCTTTTCCAGCAGTGGGGACTTGACTTCATTGGGAAAATTCATCAAACATCAAGTGGTAAACATCAATGGATTTTGACTGCAACTGACTATTTCACTAAGTGGATAGAAGCCATTCCTACAAGGAGTGCCTCACACAAGGTAATCATTGGTTTTATTGAAGATATTATGTCAAGGTTTGGTTTCCCAAGAAAGATTGTTACTGATAATGATGCATCTTTCAAAGCTGAACCATTGGTTAAATTTTGTGAGAAGTATGGAATTCGATTAGTTCATTCTACCCACTATTACCCCCAAGGCAATGGTTTAGCAGAATATTCTAACAAGAGCCTTGTAAAGATAATCAAGAAGTTACTGGAGGACAACAAGAAAGCATGGGACTCAATGCTGAAATTTGCCTTATGGCTGATAGAATCACTACAAAGAGATCACTTGGTATTTCCCCTTTTCAGTTTGTTTATGGGATTGAAGATATTTTTCCTACTGATCTTGCCTTGCCTATGGAAAAGTTCCTTCAAGATCAACAAGGAGAACTAGATGATATGGTCAGAAGGATGCATCGACTAGTAGAATTACAACAGACCAGGGAGCAACTCCTTGATAAAGAACAAATCCATCAACAGAAGATCAAGCAAGCTTTTGATAAGAAGGTAAACAAAAAATATTTCCATATGGGAGATCTGGTGCTCAGCTGGTATGCACCCAAGCAAGAAAAAGAAAAACATGGTAAATTTGAAGCCTTGTGGATTGGTGCTTTCAAGAATTCAAAAGTTTTTCAAAATAATACTTATAAATTGCAGAACTTGGAATTTTTGGTGGCCCTGTTAATGGGCACTTTCTGAAGAAGTATTTTGCTTAATCCATGAGTAGCTGTCCCCTCCATTGTAAATATCATTTTTGTTTTTCTTTATATTGAATAAATGACCCCATAGCTCCAGAATAAGACAATGAAGCTGCTTGTTCTTGGCATCTCAAAGGCAGCATGCCATCCCTTGTGGAGCCAATGCTATCACATGGAATTGATTGGGTCAATTCAGCCTTAGGTTTTTGATTTTTATCCTTAGTGTTGTTTAGTTTTTACTTTTTTGCTCTTCCTTATAATCTTTTCGGTTTTAGCATAATTAAGTTAGTGTTAATGTTGGACCAAACCTTTGGTTTATGTCTTCATATTTATGACAAGGTTAGACAAGCCATCGTCGTTATGCCTCCACCACCACCCTAACATGTCACCACTTCCACGTTGTACTAAAACCCCTCCACTTTGTCCCTCTATCTGTTAGAAGGTCTAATCAAGTTCTTTTTGTACGTTTCCATCTCATCAGACATTTCACAGTGCATCTCAAGTACACCTTGCTCTCATCGCCATAATTGCACTTATGATGATTTGTAAGCTGATCTCCTTGTTTTCAACACTCATGTTTTTAAGGAAATAATATGGGATTTCATCATTTAAAGTTTTTCTAACTCTTTTTCCAATATTTCAAATTGCTCTTAGATCAGCGTTGGAAAAACAAGTGTTTTCAGACATGCACTACGAAAAATGTTGTGAACTGGCTGGAAAAAGTGAGTTTGAGGTTAGACCAACTACAGGTGGATTCTCCCAAGCTCAAGCCTATTAATTTTCAAGCCTCAGCCTCTAGGCACTCCATGTTAATTTTAAGCCCTGTTGAAGAATAGTAAAATGCCATGCTTATTTCTCTTCTCCTAGGTGTTGCGACTTGATGGTCCACGCTACCAACTCTCCCTCTTACCTCCGTTTTCACAATTCTCAGCCATTGCAGAGTGCTGGGTTCATATTTTGACTATTTTATTGCGATGATAAAATCCATTTTTCATTGATATTACTTATGATATGGTTCATATTAGCCATTTTGAAGGAGTTTCAAAGGTTTATATATCAATTTATCATGGATTCACATCAAGTATGTATAATTGGTGCTTTTGTAATGATTTTGAGATCAATTCAGTTCTATTTAATGTTTATAAAGATCTAACGTTTTGGTTTGCTTGCAATAGGTCGGAATTGTGATCCGATCCTCCATCGGGACCTTCATCCGACACTGTTACATGCAACGAACTCCAAGCTTAATTTGTGGGTGGATGAAGTGGAATTAAAAAAATCCGGCACATGGGTTGTGTGTGTAATATGCCCAAATAGGTCCCACATTGGTTTTTTCATGAAATTATGAATGGATTGAGAGCAGTTCATGGTTTTCAATTCAATATCTGACACTCCATTTGACACTCAGAGCGCAGAGGAGTTGGCAGTTAGCACCTTGGCGGCATGTGGTGGATGAATCGACGATCTGGGTTTTGTGCCCCCTCGTGGCCTCCAACTATAGATCTCATTACACCTTAGATTGGGCGGTTATGCTGATCACTGAGTGGCTCATGAATTTTCTAGAAACTGAAGCTGTTAGAAGCTCATTTAATGAATTTTCCATTTTTAGAGGAGGTCGACCCTTCCAGTGGTCGACCTCTCGAGCTGTAATTTACCTATAAATACCACTAGCAGTGGAAATACCACAAACATAATTTTTAAGAAGAGTTTCACTGTGTAATTCAGACATTTCTTTGCAAACTTGTGTTCTAGATTGCATTTTTAATTAATGACAGAATCACACTAAGTTGAGCCTGCGTTTTGTTGTTGAAGAGTAGCCACAACCTGTTGGGGGGCCCACCAGTGGTATGGGTGACTGTATAGATATATCGTGTGTTTATCTCATTTTCTTAGTTATCATTTACATTATTTCTTTGCTATATGTATCTTTTAGTTTCAATTACTGTGCATGCTAATTGTAATTTGATTATCTAATTTGTCTTTATTTAAATTGCAGATTGCTTATATGAGTTGGTTATTTATCATGTTGTGTTTCTTACTTCTTAGCAATGGATTGTCCTGCATGATACTAACTTAGATAATGCATTGAAGTTTTAATTTGGTTTTTGCAAATTAAAACAGAGTATTATTTAGACAAATGATTAGTGTAAACAAAGTTTTAATTTAAGATCGTTTGCAAGATTTGATGGATTAATAGTTTCAAGTTTTATTAGCTATAATCAAGCTAAATTTAATTACCAGTTCAATTAAGTCTTCATAGATCTATTTTGTTCATTAATATTGCCTTAGTATGATAGGATAGAAACAAATTTTGGAGTTATGTTTTCTAAAAAGCATTCTAGTTTTGAAATATGAGTTTTAATTATAGGATTAGTTCAGTTTAGATCATGAATATCTAAGTTATGGATTTGAGTTGTAATTTCTAATTAGAATTAGTCAAGAGTTATAGATTTGCACAGAGTGTTTTTATTTTCATTCTAAATATGAATTTGAATTAAGATTTTTAATTAAGAATTAAATTATGAGTTTATGAGTTTATAGCTTCGCTTAAATTAGTGATTTTGAACAAAGTATTTCCCAGTATTAGTGTGATGGAATGAATGATTGATGTTTACTTGATGTTTTCTTGAATTTTCATTAGTAGTTAGATGCTATCGGGATGTGAGTTCTTGCTTTTAGTTAGGTAGATGATTGTTCATTCTTGCAAGATAGAAATGATTATGAGTTATTTTTAAGAATAGAGTTCACTTGTCGAATTAGTCTTGATAGGTTAGTTGTTTACTTGCTTATTTGCTCAAAGATATATAGCTTACTTCTTGTTTATTACTTAAAAAATTGAATAGATTAACTAGCTTTAAAATAGATTGTTATTTGCTTAATTAGAAATAGTCCATCAATTCATTGTTTGAAGTTGCTTAGGGTAAATAGTTCATAATTCTAGAATTGCTTAAAGCTCTTCATTATTTGAGTTTAGTGGCATTAAATTAGGTGAGGCTAGGCTAGATTAGAGCTCTAGACCTGCATGTACAATGCTGGCACCTCGAAGCTTACGAGCCCTGGGTTGACAATTTAATGTCGAAATAGATAGCATATGTTAGGACCACATATTGTACCTTTTTTTGCCCATACTTTTTGCCATTATTATACCTTGGATCACCTGTATTTAGACTTATACTATCATTTCATCTTATCATTCCAAGGTATACAACGTCCTTTCTCATCACTACATGTCTAATCTGTTTTGCATGATATTTTACATCACTCTCGTACTTAACCATTGATTAGAAGTGCATAAGTGTCCATATTTGCAGAATAGTATTCGAGGCCGATGCTGAAACACGGAAGCTGCTACACAGTCAGAGTACGCATATGCTGAAACATGGAAGCTGCTACACAGTCCGAGGACGCATATGCCGAAACACGGAGCTGCCACACAGTCCAAGGTCGCATATGCCGAAACACGAAGCAGCTACATAGTTCGAGGATGCAGATGCTGAAACATGGAGCTGTCACTCCGTTCAGAAGTCCAGATGCTGAAACACAGAGGACCGCCACGATGCTGAAACACGAGTCGTGACAGCTAGCAGTCAAGGCCGACACAGTCAAGGGCGCAATTCACGTGGCTGAAACAGCCCGTGAATTGCGATGCTGAAACAACATCAACAACTATGAGAAGGAGCTGTTACACCAGCCGTA
>JZKD02S1672822.1:875177-905132 GCA_000966675.3 Picea glauca
TAACCATTGATTAGAAGTGCATAAGTGTCCATATTTGCAGAATAGTATTCGAGGCCGATGCTGAAACACGGAAGCTGCTACACAGTCCGAGGACGCATATGCTGAAACACGGAAGCTGCTGAAACACGGAAGTCGCTCCAAAGCCTTGTTGTTCCCATTCCGCAAGAGTGTTTAATTTTCTTAGTTTGTTTACTTTCCTGCAAGTGTGCTTTCTTTCCTGCACAATGTGTTTACTTCCCCGCAAATTATTTTTCTTGCCAATGTGCTTATTTTATTGCAATATTGCTTTCTTTTATTTCTTTTATGCAATTTTTATTTCTTTCATGCAAGTGTGCTTCCCTTTCGCAAAGTGTGTTTATTTTTCCTTTCAGTGTGTTTACTTTCATACACGTGTGAGTTTGATTTCGTTCCTGCAATCGTATTTTATTTTATGCTTTGATTTCTTTCCTGCAAGTGTGATTTATTGCAAGTGTGGTGTGTTTGGTTTGCGCAAATATGCTTTAAATATGTATTTCATTTTTTAGGTAGTTGTGATTAAAATATTAAAAAATCTAAAAAAACAAAAAAACAAACAAACTTTTGGGTGTTTTAAGAACCCTAGACACTAATCTCTGTGTGAGGAAGGATCCATCAACCAGTAGAATGAACTCCAAAGAAACCATTATATTGAGGGAACTTTCTCAAATCCTAGCAGCAACAGAGATTTCTTATTTTCAAGAAGGAAATATTTTGGCAGTGACCAAAAGTGTATCTACATCTTCGGAAATATTAGAAGAATCAAGGTCCTATGAACTACAAAATGATTTTCCTTGCCAAACTGTGAGGGAAGCTGAGAAATCACTAAGACCTGAGATTGAGGAGTTCTCAACATCCATCTCAGCAGATCCATTATGTACTTCAGAAATCAATCATCCAGAAGAAGAGGATCTACATAACATGATGAAGGAGAGCATATAAACTACTGTTGATGAACATCAAGATTACATTGAAATTTGGTTTCAAGAGATCATCAGGCTACAATACTATTCTCGTCTTCAACACCTTCTGATGCCAAAACAAGTAGGTTGGTTGGTTCTTCATATCCAGGTAATCACTGCGGTAAATTTTTCATACGTTCATTTGAGTATGTATCTTATCTTACTTCGTACATGGTTACATTGGAAAATTTCTTACACTTGAATAAATATTTTCCTTTATTTTTAGGTAGGGTCGGATAATAAATAAAAGTTGCATGTTGTTAGTTTAGCTTAAAGTCTAATACAACCTCATGTGACATTTTATTTTTAATAAAAGAATTATGAGATACATGTTCCTATGACTTGATCTCATCAGTTTTTGATATTTTAGAGTGTGGTTTTTGACAAACAGTTTTTGAGATCTCTACAGGTATTTGTTCTAACAACAAGTGGACAACTCCAAGGAGACAAAAAGGGAAGTATTTTACTTCGTAAAAAAATATTGCTATATTTGAACCTTGTTGTCTGCTAAGAATCAATTGAATAATGACTTGCTGTAATTAGCTGCATTTTTGCAAATATTTCCATCTTCTTTTTCTCAAGGCATATTTAATGGCAGTTGCTCTTAACCTCCACCACTAGAGGATATAAGGAAGTGACACCTTGACTATGAAACTTAGAGGTTACTCGTACAATTTTCCCAAGAACCCCGAGTAAGTGAGTAAAGTATCTTTATTAAAGAGTAACAAGGAGGTATGATTAGCGGTTAGCCACGGAAACATCACAATAACTTAAAAAAAGGAAGAAAGTGAGTTGCGCCTAAAGATACCTTTCTGTTCTTCCCAATGGTACCATCCACTACACACTAAAAATGCTTGATTATACCATATATTTAGATAGGCTATGTCTGCTTAAGTACCCCTTACATAAGGAAAATCTCTAAGGAATACATAAAGGAGAGTCATCCTCTAACATAAATACCATCCCAATTAAAAAAAAAAGAAAGAGATTTTTTTTTTTTTCAGAGCCGTCTCCCCATCTTCTTGCACAAAGTAATCTTTATATTAAAATCTTAAAAGATGGTGGACCAGTCTTTGAGGGTGTAAGAGGCTAACTTGCTGGGACACTGAACATGTCTGCTAGCAGCGGGTACTAGCCTGTGGTATGACTAGGTAAATCCGTCGGAGTATTGAATAGGCTTGCTGGAAGCATGACATTCTACCTAATGAGGATGATAATTTAACAAAAAAAAATAACAAATAAAATTCCTAAATCTTAAACTTGTCCCGATGTACGACATTACTTGTAGACAAAGATGACAAGAAGTATGCATGGTTAAGGTAAGGTCAATGAAATCCACAAATCTACCATTGGGAACTAACTTTCAGGCTATCTTAAGACTCCCTCACATACCTCTTCTTAACTATATGTAGGATGTTCTATCCTATAGGTGGGGCCAGATTCTAACCGTCTCATTAGACTGATATGTGCAATTTATCTCTACACTTAACAAGTTGTAAATCTCAGACTATTGGGAGAATTGACTGGTTCCCTATATTTTTGATTGTGAGGTGTCACAATACTTAGGAGTGGGGGAGGGGTTTGATGAGCTGACAAATGACAATACTACCTATCTATAATCCATGAGAAGAAGTAGTAGAATCTTTGTAAAAATTCTGTATATTGTTTTCATGATATGGGATATTATATCAACACTTATTTTTATTGAAATGCTAACATCATTGTGTGTCATAATCCTGCTATAAATTTCTTCGACATACCGCTTAATTGGTTCTTTGTGTCAATTACATACTGTTAAAATATTCACTATAGATTTGTGTTACATCTTAGAGACAGAGGGACATATTGTTTTATAGTGTACATGAACGATGACAAGGCAATTAAACAGTGGATCACTCTATTCACACTTATCCCGTCTTTGCTCCTATTCACCATGACCGTCAGAATTTCCCAAGATGAGTGCTATGGGTAAACATCCATTACAATACGAACAAATTCCATTTGCACAGGAGTACCATATGGAGTGCCATATTGAGTTCCATATGGAGTGCCATTTGGAAGACCATATGGGGTGCCATATGGACGACTGGATGACACACCATATGAAGGCTTGGATGAGGTGTCCACACACTACAAGTGACCACGATTGTAGGTAAAACATAGATCGTTTGAATTGATCTGCCTATCCATTGGTAAGATGAGATGGATTAAATGGCATATTTACATTTGACAATTAAATTATACAATTTCTAATGCATTTTTATGATCAAATGTCCAAGTCGAAGACTTGGACATTGATCTAATTCTCACATGATTACAATTGCCTCCAAAGGACACCCTTAAAAATTCAAATTCGGCGTAGTCATAGTCACACATGGAAATTGTGTGTGATGAATTATCCCACAAATTCAACCATTTTCCACCATGAGCGCATTAAAAATCGGAGGGTTAGCTCCAATTTCCATTTCACTCATGCATGCTTGCTATGTCATGCTCATCCTCTGCCCAATTCCTCCCCTCTTCTAATCCTCAGCACTATAACCATGCCTAAATGCTGCGAACCTTCCTCCTATACTGAGCTTCTGTCCATTCCCGAATTCGCAGAGTATAGGGAGATTTCCTTCGCGCAGGATGGGGACCATTCTTGGCATGTCTGCAGGGCCACGATGATGGTGTTTCACTACAATTATTCCTCAGGTTCGATGGGAGGATGGTGTGCGTAGGGTCTCTAGCCTTCTTGGTCTCTAAGGAGTCAATTTCCTTAGCCACAAAATTGCCACGGGTTGGATATCGCTGGTTTAAGCACCATCAATTGCCACGACCAAGCTACAACATAGTTTTCAAGCCTGAGTTTCAGAATGTTTCTGGAGCTAAGGGGTACTCCAAAGAATAGATTAAGGATGAGCTGATTAATTCCATGATCATCATTACCAGAATTATCACTTGCAAAGGTAGATACTTTGTTTTCAAAGCTTTCCATTTTCGTCTGTTAGCTCATTTCCAATTTAATAAGCCCCTGATTTTTCCTTTCTACTTCTTGAAAAGTCTTGAGAAAATGTCTTCCCAAGTACGGAATAATGTGGCCAATCCTCATAATAGTCTGTTCCACCACGACCTCATCAAATTTCTTGTCATAACCGAGTTGACAAAGTAGGGTAAGACATAGGATGGATTCCTCTATCAATTCTCAAACCCCCATATCACACTCAATACCAACAAGAAATCAATTGATTTAGGGATTGATACTCCATCCAAGCCTCATTCTCCAAAGAATCTAAAACCTCCCACTCAAAATATCTCGCTGTCTAAACAAAAGACCAAGAAACTTGTTGATACCCCAGTAGCATCATTGGGCAAGAAAACTAAAAATCCTACTGATAATTCTCCATTGCCCTCAACTCTTATTGATCCTCAATCCAAGAAGTTACAAGAGGAAATTCAACAAGATTTCCCTGTAGTCCCTATGAATAGAAGAGGATCCAATCGGTTCAAAGGGGAATCTTTTTGAAGAAGTACCCGAGGTGCAAGTGGAAAACCTAATGTAAAACCTTCAATCACTTCATATCCTATCCAATTGTCTTTTGATATTGAAAGCCCCCATAAAAGACTTAGAGAAGTTTCTGCAGAAGAGTTTGAGCCTGATAAAGAAGTAAAATTTGAACCTATTCCCTCTCACAAGCACTCTGTTACTCCTAATTCCCAGACGCCTACATCAACTTCCAAAGATGATATACCTTCTACATCCATCAAGGGATGCAAGCCCTCTTCTTTTGAATCATCTGATCATACCCCAATTATTGAGAAATTACAACAAGAAAATGATCAGTTGCTTCAACAGTTGGAAGAGAGAATAACTATGGATAGGCATCTACATCATGACAATGCGATATTCAAAGAAAAAGTGAATTCTCTCCAACGATTGGTTGATCAAATGACCACCACCAATTGCAGCCTCTGGATGCAATTGAACATCGTAAAAGGCCCAAGACAAAATCTTCAGGAAAAGAAGGAGAAGCTTCTAAAGCCAATCCACCCCCTCCTTCACGAGTCTAGTTATGTCGGGTGATTCATTTTTATTTGCAGAGGGACCTGCAAATCCTTACGCGTAGGGGTAATGTTGGGTTCATATTTTGACTATTTTATTGCGATGATTAAATCCTTTTGGCATCGATATTACATATGATATGCTTCATATTATCCATTTTGAAGGAGTTTCAAAGGTTTATATATCAATTAATCATGGATTCGCATCAGGTATGTATAATTGGTGTTTTTGTAATTATTTTGAGATTAATTCAGTTTAGTTTAATGTTTATAAATATCTAACGTTCTGGTTTTCTTGAAACAGGTTGGAATTGTGATTCAATCCTCCATCCAGACCTTCATCCGACACTGTTATAGGTAGTGAACTTCAAGATTAATTTGTGGGAGGATGAAGTGGAATCAGAAAAATATGACACATGGGTTGTGTGCGTAATATGACCAAATAGGTCCCACATAGGCTGTTTCCTGAAATTATGAATGGATTGAGAGTAGTTCGTGGTTTTCAATTCGGTATCCGACACTCCATCTTGCACTCGGAGTGTAGAGGAGTTGGCGGTTAGCACATTGGCGGCATGTGGTGGACGAATCAACGATATGGGTTTTGTGCCCTCTCATGGCCTCCATCTATAGATCTCATTCTCATTACACCTCAGATTGGGTGGTTATGCTTATCGCTGAGTGGATCACAAATTTTCTAGAAGCCGAAGCTGTTAGAAGCTCATTTAATGAATTTTCCATTTTTAGAGGAGGTCGACCCTTCCAATGGTTGACCTCTCGAGCTGTAATTTACCTATAAATACCACTAGCAGTGGAAAGACCACATACATAATTTTTAAGAAGAGTTTCATTGTGTAATTCATAAATTTATTTGAAAACTTGTGTTCTAGACCGCGTTTTTAATTAATGACAGAATCACGTTGAGTTGAGCCTACGTTTTGTTGTTGAAGAGTAGCCACGACTTGCTGTGGGGCCCACCAATGGTATAGGTTATTGCATATATATATATCGTGTGTTTATCTCTATTTCTTAGTTAGCATTTACATTGTTTCTTTGTTGTATGTATCTTTTAGTTTCAATTACTGTGCATGCTAATTGTAATTTGATTATCTAATTCGTCTTTCTTTAAATTGCAGATTTCTTATAGGAGATGGTTATTTATCATGTTGTGTTTATTACTTCTTAGCAATGGGTTGTCCTGCAGAATACTAACTTAGATAATGCATTGAAGTTTTAATTTGGTTTTTGCAAATTAAAACAGAGTATTATTTAGACAGAGGATTAGTGTAAACATAGTTTTAATTTAGGATCGTTTGCAAGCTTTGATGGATTAATAGTTTCAAGTTTTATTAGCTATAATCAAGCTAAATTTAATTACCAGTTCAGTTAAGTCTTCATACATCTATTTTGTTCATTAATCTTTCCTTAGTATGATATGATAAAAACCGATTTTGGAGTTATGTTTTCTAAAAAGCATTCTAGTTTTGAAATCCGAGTTTTAATGATAGGATTAGTTCAGTTTAGATCATGAATATCTAAGTTATGGATTTGAGTTGTAATTTCTAATTAGAATTAGTCAAGAGTTATAGATTTGCACAGATTGTTTTTATTGTCATTCTAAATATGAATTTGAATTAAGATTTTTAATTAAGAATTAAATTATGAGTTTATGAGTTTATAGCTTCACTTAAATTAATGATTTTGAACAAAGTATTTCCCAGTATTAGTGTGATGGAGTGAATGATTAATGTTTACTTGAATTGGCATTAGTAGTTACATGCCATCGGGATGTGAGTTCTTGATTTTCTTTCTTTTAGTTAGGTAGATGAGTGTTCCTTCTTGCAAGATAGAAATGATTATGAGTTATTTTTAAGAATAGAGTTCACTTGTCGAATTAGTCTTGATAGGTTAGTTGTTTACTTGCTTATTTGCTCAAAGATAGATAGCTTACTTGTTGTTGCTTACTTAAAAAATTGAATAGATTAACTAACTTTAAAATAGATTGCTATTTGCTTATTTAGAAATCGTCCATCAATTCATTGTTTGAAGTTGGTTAGGGTAAATAGTTCATAATTCTAGAATTGCTTAAATCTCTTCATTATTTGAGTTTAGTGGCATTAGATTAGGTGAGGCTAGGCTAGATTAGAGCTCTAGACATGCATATACAGTGCTAGAACCTTGAAGCTTACGAGCCCCAGGTTGACAATTTAATGCCAAAATAGATAGCTTATATTTTACGCGACACATAGCTCTCAACCTCTTTTACTAAATATCAAGCAAACCTTATTGTCAGGCCACCTTGCCTATCCCTTACTTGGCTTTTGCTACTTATGTTGCAAATTATGCTACAAATCCCCTATTTTGGCACTGCAAACCCTGTGCAACAACTCAACACTATTATTCACTTACCTCACAACCTGTACCAACTGGTTACCATTAAGATTTCCATTCTAATTTCAAGTCTAAAGTCTATCTATTTTGGAAATTGAAAAGAACTTTGCTGATAAAGTTATGATGATTTTGTAAAAGTGAGGGTGAAGAAATGAACTAAATCTTTTTGTAGCAACTTTCTTCTTGCATCTCCATTTTCCTATGTAGTCTTCCTTCATTTCTTGACTATCAATTGTCCTTTCATAATCCTGGAGGAAAAATAGGCTGAAGAACATTAAAACCTTAGATAGAACCAACGTTTGAAAAATATTATCCATCCAAGCCCTAAGACCTCTGTCTTTCTGTTTTGCCTCTTGCATCACTCAGATTGTTCTCTTAGTTTTATTCCTATAACATCAATGGATACTCCACAACAGGAGAAGGCTCACAAGGGTGGGGGCATAGTGAGGACTGAACCCTATGACATGCAACTGTTTGCTTTTGAAGCTCTGATTAGGGAGGTCTTCCAAAGAGTGGGATGTTTCAATTTCTGTTAGAAGATGTAGAGGTGGCACCCTAAGGTAGCTAGATATTTTTACTTGAATTTTGATTGAACCAAAACTAAGGTGGGGACTCTTGTACTTGAGGTATCTGAAGAAACCATATCAAAAACTACTGAGATACCAAACAATGGTGAAATATGGTTTAAGTCCATGAATCTAAATGCAACCTTTTCTAAAGCATTCCTTAAACCATAATGTCATAGAGATAACCTATCAAAAAAAGTACCTAGGAGCCACATGGTTGAAGTATTTGATAATATGATAAAGGTGATCCAAAGATATTTCACCTGTGAGGGAAGGTTCAATATGATTTATTAGTACCACATTAGACTTTTTCTGCACTTCAAAGTCAAAGACCTCATGAACCTCCCTTTCTATTTGTTTATAAGCATTGGGAAAATGGCTGTCAGTGTCCAAGCCAAGTCCAAGGCTATAAACACAAGTGTTTTTCACTCAGGCTTGATTAAGATGCTTGTGATGAAGGAGTTGAATAAGAAAAACATTGATTGGGAGTAGTACATTGCCTCTGCACATTTTCAATTGAATATTTCTCCTACTCCACACTCCAAAGTAAAAAGTCCTCTTCATGCTGACAACACTGTTCACACAGAAACAAGTAGGAAGAGGAAGAGCAAAGACATTGCTAAAAATGATGAGGCTCCTAATGAACAAGAAGGAGAAGGAGGATTTTATCACTCTCCACAAAGGGATTTTTCACGCTAAAGACACAAAGGGAAGGAGGTTACTTTTCCCATCACCATCTGTTTCCGTTGAAACTAAAGTTAGGAGGCCCTTCACCAGGTCATCAACCAGGAAGGAAAGTGTTGAAAAAAAGGACATAACAGAAGCTCCCATCAAGATAAAGGGTAAAGGTAAAGTTGAATCTATTGAAAATCACATTGAGGTGATAGACATAACCACCCCTCTAGAGAAAACTACTTTTAAAAGGATGATCAGACAGGTTAGAGAAGCTAGAGCTAAAATTGCTAAATTGAAAAGGGAAGAGTTAGCTGGAAAGAAGAAGTTAAGAGACCTCATGGATATGTATCGTGAGAATCTCATAAAGGCCAAGTTCATTGCTAAGAGATTTAGATATCTCCACATGCAGCTTAAAATCCTATACAAAAAGAATTTAGCCTACCGAGGTCATATTAGGGGGTTAAAGATGGAGCTGCAGCCTTTCAAGGAAGAGTTAGCAAAAATAAATTTGAATGTGTTGGCCCAAGCTACAACCAGAAGAAGTACCTGAATCAGGAAGTGAAGTTAAATGTCTTAAATAATCTCAGTTTTGGAAGTGCTTATCCTTGCATTTTTGAATATTTTTGAGGAATTATGTTGCTATAACTGAGTTTTCAATCATACACCACATGATGAGACTTCTACATGAATACCTAACTCTGGAGAAATTTTTTGGGTGTTTTGGGGCTTAAACTGGATAAATTGGACAACTATAGGACATTTTGCAGTGCTTTTCACTGTGAATTGGTCTACTCAGTCAAACACTGCAAACTTTGCTGTGAATTGGATGATACAGCCAACGCTACATGATTCACTACATACTCCTATTTTGATGGGTTAAATAGGGTCAACGGTCACCAAATGGCTAGGGGAGCATGATACAACTGTTTGGAGGTCAGGTTAAAGCTGGAGGATACCTGACAACAAAAGGAACGCGCTCAAAGGACACCTCATTATGAAAGATTAAGGTGTTAAGATAATTGCCAACATTAGCCTTTTTTATATCAGTTTGTTTTTTCCAATTTGTACATATGTAAGATCTTCAGTTTAAGATGAAAGAATCCTATGTTAGAGGATGAAATCACATTGTATGCTATCATTCCATGTCTAGTCTATAAAAGAAGAATTAGAAGACATTTTGTGGGTTCGAATGGTTGATGTAAAAGACTCTTTTGGTGATTTTAATATAGTAGAGCCTACTCTGGTTTGATGTATCAGACTTGATGAAATTTTGTTTAATGGAAGTCAATTTTTTATCTTGCCATATTATTTCTCTCTCACTCTGATTTTTTACTGTCATTGAATGATTCAAATGATATTTTGTAGCTGTATTATAATGGGTGTTTTATTGTGATGCTGTTATAACTTTCTTAGAGTTTTTTAGCTTGGATTTAAGAAGCTCTTGTATCTTAAGATTTTCTCTCCTTTGTTTACTGGTAAAGCCTGATGCTAGTGGTAGACTCATATCATTTTTCTTACTAAGTCTTCCTTCTATCCACACTAATCCTCAAAACCCTGACCTAAGTTAAACAAGTCCTCTTTTGCTGATGCATTTCATCTAGAATTTCCTGTGTTTTGACATTGTTGAACTTTGTTTTATCCATTTGAGACCATATTGTAAGACTTATCTCATAAACCTAATTATGGGTACTGAGCTTGCACTTTAGTAGTCAAAGTGTAACTTTCGGTGCTAACATTCTTGGCACCATTTTCGGGGAACATATTGAAAACATTTTCCTGGGATTGAATGACAAAGAAATACTAATTCTGAGGGTGCATAGTAATCAGTACATTGAAGAATGCAGTTTTCACCTGGCGACTCCACTATTTCATTTGTGGCTCCTAAAGGAACACACACGAGGTCTACCCCACATATACCTTTGGCTACACCTGAAGCTGACCCAGAGAATATAAACAAGAAATGAAAAGCTTCTCAAGAAGGCTTTTCAACTGCTGTTCCAGGTACTACTGGTCATTTTCCCGATTCCATTTTTAAAACACCGGTAGCTGTATCTAGTGCTCCTCTTTTACCCTCTGTTGAAATTTCTAGAAATTTAAATCTTGAAGATTTCAGTGTGGAATATTCTTCTTTTTCTCCCAAATTGAAAGAAGAAAGTTTTGAAGTTCTTGCCTCACCTAATGTTGTAAGTTGGTTTAGACTTGAAATCTTAGAGGATTTTCCTACTGTAGGTTCACCTTTTTCTCCCTCTATTAAAATTACTGTGACCAAAGAAGAAGAAACCTCAGTTCCCTTGGAATTTACACCATCCTCTTCCAAGACTCAACCTCTCCTTGTGAAAGCTGAAATTCCTCCATCCTACATTCCTCCTTCCTTCTCCCAAGCTACACAACATCAAGTATGCAACTATACCAATCAAGACCCATTCTCCTCTTTCTTCTCGTAAAATTTATAATCCTCCTCTTCATAATCCAATGGTAGTTTCTAACCTTCCTAGAAATAGGATGGATTCCATAGTGGCTGCTAGGTATGCCCTTCTTGTGCTACCTGAGCCTATGAATGCTCTCCCAGTTGGAGACTATATTAAGCACATGTTGAAGTTTATAGGGGAAGAGGACATAACTACAGAGGAACACCTTGCTGCCTTTTATAGTTATGCTGACAATATTAATATTGAAAATGAGGATGTTTGGATGAGAGTTTTTGTACAAAGCCTTGATGGTGAGGCTAGGAAAATGGTTTAGGGGTTTAACTCCTGGATCTATTGCTAGAATTGAAGCTCTGGATGATGCCTTTCTAAGGCATTGGGAGATAAGAAATATTTCTTATATTATATTACAGATTTTGGGTCGCTGAAGAGAAAAGAAGGGAAATCTATTTCATATTTTTCAAAGAGATTTAATAAAATGTACAACAAAATACCCACAGAAATTAAGCCCACTAAAATTTTTGCCAAGGTAACCTATGCCAATGCTTTTGACCTTGAGTTTTTCCTCTTGTTGAGAGAAAGAGGATCTACCTCACTAGCTCATATGAAAGATGCAACGTTGGAGGTAGAATCAAACATATTGGCAACTGATAAGCTCAGGGGAAAATTTGATATAGATAAGAGAAAAAATAGGGCTGAAGAATCAACCTTAGATTCTTCTGGTGTTAACCATCAAGTAGATGAACTAACGAAACTGGTTAAATCACTTTATGCTGAAATGTAAAAAATGAATCTTGAGGGAAAACAAAATTATAGAAATACACAAAACACTGATAACAGAGGAAATTTCAGGAGACAAAATAATGCCCCTCAAATCCTTCAAAGAGATCAAAGAAATAGAGATGACCAAAAATTTCAGACCCCTCTTCAAAATAACATGGTTGATGATGAAGTAGGAGAGGATGAAGAAACATATCCAAAAATTCATTGTGTGGGTGATACCTCCTCATCCCCTCATCTAACTCAATCTGCATATGAGGAGGCTCTTATGGAAATCCAGTTGAATGAATTGAGTAAAGGGGAAAAAGCTAATGAAAACCAAAATAAATACAACTTAAGGTCAAAAAAGAAGGATGGGAATCCTAGTACATCAGATCAGCTCAACAAAATAGAAATTTCTGCTAAGGCTGTGGTTTCTAGCAGCAAATAAAAAGAGGAACAAAACCCTCAAACAATGATTAAGGCCCATGTTCCATAAATTAAGGATATTGTGAAATTTCCCTCTTCTTATAGTTTTGAGAATGAAATTCAAAAGATAAAAATTCCAGTACCATTTTTAGAATTGAAAGAAGAGTTCAAAAGGTATCTTTCCAAGATGCTACAACCTGAATATTCCTCCAATTCCACAGACTCAATGAACCTACAAGATGAAAAACCAACAGTCATATTGGGACCTTTGGTAGAAGACAGAGATGAATCTTCTCCTCCATTTTACACATCATTGAATATTCTTGATAAATTTTTGCACAACTGCTTGATGGACTCAGATGCATCTCATAACCTTATTCCTAAAACTGTCATGGATGAGCTTGGTCTGGAAATTACTAAAACCTATCATGACCTATACTGATTCGACTCCAGAAAAGTGAAGTGCCTTGGAGTGATTAAAGACCTAGTTGTTACCTTGTTTCAATTTCCCATGAAGAGTGTGGTCATGGATATTGTGGTGGCTGATGTCCCCCATAATTTTTGGTTGATATTGTCAAGATCTTGGATCAAGAGACTAGGGGGAACTTTTCAGATGGAGCTTTCATATGCCACTATTCCTGTATTTGGAGGAGAGAACAAAAGGATTTATAGGGAAGAACAACTAGCTTACATCATCAGTGATGAAGCTAATACTACAAACCACCCCATTTTCGTAGTTGACACTGATCTAGGATCCAATATATTAAAACTCACTGATGCTCCTCAATCACCTATTGAAACAAAAAACAATCTATTAAAAATTGTGAGACACCTCCTCAAAATACCCTAGTTTGGAAATTGTTTTTTGACGGGGCGTCTTCTAAAGAAAGTGTTGGTGCTGGAGTGGTTTTTATCTCCCCAACTCAAGAAATCATATCTTTGTCTTATAAACTAGAATTTGAAACTAAAACTATGTAGAAGAGTATGAGGATCTTGTCTTGGGTTCGAGGCTGCTAAAGGTATGAAGATTGAGGAGTTAGCAGTGTTTGGGGATGTTGAACTAATTGTGCATCAGGTTAAAAATATATATCAAGAAAAACACCTCTGGTTAAGGACTTACATGAATGAAGTTTGGGATCTTATTGATAGTTTTTTCTTATCTTTTAACATCTCTTTTGTTCCAAGAGAAGAAAATGCTATGGTAGATTTGTTGGCTATATATACAAGTAATATGATGTGGAAGTAAAGTATAGACCCTCTATACCTGACAATGTAAAACTTTGGAAGGTGTTTTAGGATGATATTGAGATTAAGATATTTCTGGAAACAGTGGAAGAGTTTTATTCTCTTCACATTGATCAAGATCACGATGATACAAAAAGCCCTCATGCTGATATTTTCCTCAATAAAATTGCAGACCATAAGATTGTCCAATTGCCCAGTAACCATATTCCAAAGGGATTGGTCCCCTTGGAGAGATTATTTGACAGAAATGATGTTGCTGTGAAGGCTAAAGGTTCAAATAAAGAAGCTGATGTGACATAATGAAACTTAGGTACATAGGAAAATCCAAAATATGTCAAATTGTCTAGCAGTTTATCAAAGGAGAAAAGGGATGAGTATGTGAAGTTATCAAAGGAGTTTGCTGATGTATTTGCTTGGAAATATGAATATGTACAAACTTATGATACAAGCATCATTGAACATAAGATCCATTTGAAAGATGAGACCAAACCATTTAGGCAGAAACTTAGACAGATAAATCCCAAGTTGCTGCCTATTATGGAAAAGGAAGTCAAGAAGCTGCTTGATGCTAAGATCATCATACCTTTAAGGTACTCTGAGTGGGTGGCCAACCTAGTCCCTGTGAGGAAAAATAATGTGTGAAATCAAACTTTGTGTTGATTTCATAAATCTTAACAAAAGTTCCAAGAAAGATAACTATCCCTTGCCTAATATGGAACATATTTTACAGAGAGTGAATGGTTTAACAAGGATGTCTATGATTGATGGATTCTCATGCTACAATCATATCTCTGTCCTACCTGAAGATAGAGAGAATACAACTTTCACTACTCCTTGGGGAACATTCATGTATGCTAAAATTCCCTTTGGTCTAATGAATGCAAGAGCAACCTTTCAACGAGCAATGGATATTAACTTCATTGGGGAGAAGGAAAAACTTGTGGTCATCTATTTGGATGACATTACAATGTTTTCAATATCTGATAAGGAACATTATCATCATTTGAAGAATTTTTTCCCGAAGTGTAGAAAGTTTGGGTTGTCTCTAAATCCTAAGAAGTCTTTGTTTGCTATGAAGAAGGAAATTTTTTGGGACACATTGTATCAATAGAAGGGGTAAGGATTGATCCAAGTGGAGTAGATGCCATCCAGACTTTGTCTCTTCCTATATCCAAGAAGGAGATCCAATCTTTCTTGGGTAAAATAATTTTTTTAAGAAGATTCATCTCCAACTTTGCTGAATTGGTTAAGTATATCACATCTATGCTTAGAAAGGGAAATGAGGTGAAATGGACTGTTGAAGCTCGTAATTATTTTGACCAAATAAAACAATCATTGACTGAAGCACTTATTCTCATCAAACCTGATTATTTAAAGGAATTTATGATATTTTCTTTTGCCTCACATGACACATTGGCTGCTGTCCTTCTTTAGAAAAACATAGATGGGATGGAACAACCTATTTCATTTTTTAGTAGGGAATTAAGGGATGCATCGATGAGGTATGATATTATGGAAAAGTAGGCTTATTCTTTGGTTAAATCCCTTAAATCCTTCAGGGTATATATTCTGCATTCCAATATTATTGCCTATGTCCCATCAACCTCTGTGAAGGAAATACTTATCCAGCCTAACATAGATGGAATGAGGAGCAAATGGATTGCCAAAATTCTGGATTTTGACCTTGAAATCAAGCCTACTAAGTTGGTGAAAGGGAAATGTTTAGCTAGATTGTTGGCTGAATAAAATTGCAAAGCACTGGGGGTTAACTTCATGAACCTACAACTCTCATATCAGTTCCAACTTGGAAGAATGCACTTGGTACAAAGACATTATTTATTTTCTGCAAAAGTTGCAGCCTCCTGATGGTTTGGAGAAGAACAAGGTGAGAGATTTGAAAATAAATGCAATTAGATATTGTATCATTGATCACATATTGTATTGGAAAGATCCTCTAAGGGTTCTCTTGAGATGTCTAGATCCATAAGAGGCTCAAAATTCCATGACTAATTTTCATGAAAACTTGTGTGGGGGTCATCACTTTTGGAGAACCATAGCATATAAGATCCTCAGAGCTGGGTATTTTTGGCCTAGCCTTTTTACTGATGTTTGTGAAAATATTAGGGCCTGTGATAAGTGTCAGAAGTTTTGAGGAAAGCAACAACTAAAATCTTTTCCTCTGAATCTTGTGGTGGTTTCTGGTCCTTTCCAGTAGTGGGGACTTGACTTCATTGGGGAAATTCATTGAGCATTAAGTGGTCAACATTAGTGGATTTTGACTGCAACTGACTATTTCACTAAGTGGATAGAAGCCATTCCTACAAGGAGTGCCTCACACAAGGTAATGATTGGTTTTATTGAAAATATTATGTCAAGGTTTGGTTGCCCAAGAAAGATTGTTATTGATAATGATGCATCTTTCAAAGATGAACCATTGGTGAAATTTTGTGAGAAGTATGGGATTCAATTAGCTTATTCTACCCCTTATTACCCCCAAGGAAATGGTTTAGCATAATATTCTAACAAGAGCCTTGTAAATATCATCAAGAAGTTACTGGAGGACAACAAGAAAGCATGGGACTCAAAGATGAAATTTGCCTTATGGGATGATAGAATCACTACAAAGAGATCACTTGGCATTTCCCCTTTTCAGCTTGTTTATGGGATTGAAGCTATTTTTCCTACTCAACATTTCTTGCCTGTGGAAAAGTTCCTCCAGGATCAACAAGGAGAACCATATGATATAGTTAGAAGGTTGCATCAACTAGTAGAAGTACAATAGATCGGGGAGAATCTCCTTGATAAAGCACAAAGCCATCAACAAAAGATCAAGCAAGCTTTTGATAAGACGGTTAAAAAAGAAGATTTCCATTTGGGAGATCTGGTGCTCAGGTGGGATGCACCTAAGCAAGACAAAGAAAAACATGGTAAATTTGAAGCCTTGTGGATTGGTCCTTTCAATATTTCTGAAGTTTTTCAAAATAATACTTATAAATTGCAGAACTTGGAAGGCTCTGATATTTTTGGTGGCCCTGTTAATGGGCACTTTTTGAAGAAGTATTTTGCTTAAGCCATGAGTGGCTGTCCCCTCCATTGTAAATATCATTTTTTTTCTTTCTATTGAATAAATGACCCCATAGCCATAGGATAAGACACTGACGTTGCTTGTTCTTAGCAACTCACAGGGAGCATGCTATCACCTGTGGAGCCAATGCTATCACATGGAATTGATTGGGTCAATTTAGCCTTAGGTTTTTGATTTTTGTCCTTAGTGTTGTTTAGTTTTTAGTTTTTTCCTCTTCCTTATAATATTTTAGGGTTTAGCACAAATAAAGTTAGTGTTAATGTTTGCCCAAACCTTTGGTTTATGTCTTCATATTTATGACAAGGTTAGACAAGCCATCGTCCTTATGCCTCCACCACCACCTTGAAATGTCACCACTTCCACGATATACTAAAACCCCTCCACTTTGTTCCTCTACCCGTTAGAAGGTCTAATCAAGTTCTTTTTGTACACTGCCATTTCATTAGACATTTCATAATGCATCTCAATTACACCTTTCTCTCATCACCATAATTGCACTTATAATGCTTTGTCAACCGATCTCCTTGTTTTCAACACTCATGTTTTTAAGGAAATAATCTAGGATTTCATCATTTAAAGTTTTTCTAACTGTTTTTCCAATATTTCAAATTGCTCCTAGCTTGGCGCTGCAAAAACATGTGTTTTCAGACAGGTGCTACGGAAAATGTTGCGAACTGGTTGGTGAAAGTGAGTTAGAGGTTAAACCAGCTACAGGTGGATTCATCCAAGTTCCAAAATATTAATTTTCAAGCATCAACCTCCAGGTACTCCAAGATATTTTTAAGATCTGTTGAAGAACAATAAAAGGTTGTGCTTATATCTCTTCTCCTAAGCGCCGCGAACTGATGACCCACGCTGCCAACTCTCCCTCTTACCTCTATTGTCACAATTCTCAGCCATTGCAGATCTCTTAGACTCTTTTACTAAAGATCAAGCAAACCTTACTGTCAGGCCACCTTGCCTATCCCTTTCTTGGATTTTGCTTCTTATGTTGCGAATCCCCTATTTTGGTGTGTCAAACCTTATCCAAAAACTCAACACTGTTATTCACTTACCTCACAACTTGTACCAGCTGGTTACCATTAATATTTCCATTCTAATTTCAAGTCTAAAGTCTATATATTTTGGAAATTTAAAATAACTTTGCTGATAAAGTTATGATGATTTTGTAAAAGTGAGGGTGAAGAATTGAACTAAATATTTTTGAAGCAACTTTCTCCTTGCATCTCCATTTTCCTGTGTAGTCTTCCTTCATTTACTAACTATCAATTGTCCTTTCATAATACCGAAGGGAAAATAGGATGAAGAACATTAAAACCTTAGATAGAACTAGCCTTTGAATTATATTATCCATCCAAACCCTAAGACCTCTGTCTTTCTGTTTTACCTCTTGCATCACTCAGATTGTTCTCTTAGTTTTATTCCTATAACATCAATGGCTACTCCAGAACAAAAGAAGGTTCAAAAGGGTGGGGGCATATTAAGGACTGAACACTATGACATGCATTTGTTTGTTGTTGAAGCTTTGATTAGAGAGGCCATCCAAAGAGTGGGATGTTTCAATTTCTCTCAGAAGATGCAAAGGGGGCACCCTAAGGTAGCTAGAGAATTTTCCTTGAATTTTGATGGAACCAAAACTAAGGTGGGGACTCTTGAACTTGAGGTATCTGAAGAAACCATAGAAACGACTACTAAGATACCAAACACTAGTGAAAGATGGTTTATGTCCATGAATCTAAATGCAACCTTCTCTAAAGAATTCCTTAAACCAGAATGTTAGGGAGATAACCAATCAAAGGGAGTGCCTAGGATCCACATGGTTGAAGGATTTGATAATATGCTAAGGGTGATCCAAAGATATTTCACCTGTGAGGGCAGGTTCAATATGATTTATCAGTACCACATTAGACTTTTGCTGCACTTCACAGGCAAATACCTTATGAGCCTCCCTTTCTATTTGTTTAGAAGCATTGGGAAAATGGATAACAGGGTCCAAGCCAAGTCCAAGGCTATGGACACAAGTGTTTTTCACTCAGGGTTGATTAAGATGCTTGTGATGGAGGAGTTGAAGAAGAAAAACATTGGTTGGGAGCAGTTCATTGCCTCTGCACATTTGCAATTTAATATTGCTCCTACTCCACCATCCAAGTACAAAGTCCTCTTTAGGATGGCAACACTATTCACATAGAAACAAGTAAGAAGAGGAAGAGAAAAGACATTGCTAAAAATGATGAGGCTCCTAATGAACAAGAAGGAGAAGGATGATTTTATCACTCTCCACAAAGGTAATTTTCACCCCAAAAAACTCTAGAATTAGCATAAGTTCCATCAGCCAAAGCCACAGGCACAAAGGGAAGGAGGTTACTTTTCCCATCACCATCTGTTGCAGTTGAAACTAAAGCTAGGAGGCCCTTCACCAGTTCATCAGCCAAGAAGGAAAGTGTTGAAAAAAAGGACATAATAGAATCTCCCATTAAGAGAAAGGGTGAAGGTAAAGTTGAAGCTGTTGAAAAACACATTGAGGTGATAGACATAACCACCCCTCCAGAGAAAACTACTTTTAAAAGGATGATAAGACAACTTAGAGAAGATAGAGATGAAATTGCTAAATTGAAAAGGGAAGAGTTAGTTGAAAATAAGAAGTTAAGAGACCTCATGGATATGTACCATGAGCATCTCGTAAAGGCCAAGTTCATTGCTAACAGATTTAGACCTCTCCACATGCAGCTTAAAAGCCTATACAGACCGAATTTAGCCTACCAAGGTCAGATAAGGGGGTTAAAGATGGAGCTGCAACCTTTCAAGGAAGTGTTATCCAAAATAAATTTGAATGTGTTGGCCCAAGATTCCACCAGAAAGAGTACCAGACTCAGGAAGTGAAGTGTAATGTCTTAAAGAATCTTAGTTTTGGAAGTGCTTATCCTTGAATTTTTGAATATTTTTGAGGAATTATGTTTCTATAATTGAGTTTTCACTCATACACCACATTATGAGGCTTCTATAGGAATACTTAACTCTGGAGAAAGTTTTTGGGTGTTTTGGGGCTTAAATTGGAAAAATTGGGCAACTACATGAAATTTCATAGTGCCTGGTGATGCGAACTGGTCTACACAGTCAAAATCTACAAACTTCACTGCAAACTCCGCTGCGAATTGGTTGATACAGTCAGTGCTACAAGATTCGCTGCAAACTCCTATTTTGATGGGTTCAAGGGGATCAACAGTCACCAGATGGCTAGGGGAGCATGGTACAACTATTTGGAGGTCAGTTTAAAGCTGGAAGATACCTGACAACAAAAGGAATGTGCTCAAAGGACACCTCATTATGCAATATTAAGGTGTTAGGATAGTTTCCAACATTATCCTTTTTTATAACAATTTGTTTTTTCTAGTTTGTACAGTTGTAATATCTTCAATTTAAGATGAAAGAATCCTATGTTAGAGGATGAACTCACATTGTATGCTATCATTCCCTGTCTAGGCTAATAAATAAGCATTAGAAGACATTTTGTGGGTTCAAATGGATGATGTAAAAGTCTCTTTTGGTAATTTTAATATTGCAGATCCTACTCTGGTTTGATGTATCAAACTTGATGAAATTTTGTTTAATGGAAGCCAATTTTCTTTCGTGCCATCTTATCTCTCTCTCACTCTGAATTTTTACTATCATTGAATGATTCAAATGATATTTTGTAGCTGTATTACAATTGATGTTTGATTGTGATGTTGTTATAACTTTCTTAGAGTTTTTTAGCTTGGATTTAAGAAGCTCTTGTATCTTAATATTTTATCACCTTTGTCTACTGGTAAATCCTGATGCTAGTGGTAGACTCATATCATTTTTCTTACTAAGTCTTCCTTCTGTCCACACTAATCCTCAAAATCCTGACCTAAGTTAAACAAGACCTCTTTTGCTGATGCATTTCATCTAGAATTTCCTGTGTTTTGACATTGTTGAACTGATTTTTATCCATTTGACACCACATTTTAAGACTTATCTCATAAACCTATTGGTGGGTACTGAACTTGCACGTTAGCAATGAAAGTGTAACTTTCAGTGCTAACAGGTAATACTACAGATGGACCGAGAATATATTGTGACCACAATAAGAGCACTTTTCGACTGCAACGAAAAAGTATTATGACACATGGAATTGTTATGAATCAGAGACAAGCAGATTACCCAACTGTAAGGCAAGACAAAAACATGTGCCATGTTCAAGGGCATCGATAACTGTCATAAAAAACTTGACCCACTTCCTTCAATTTTGAAAATATCATGGCATGGTCCGGTCGAAAAATATAATCATGATATTTTATGCCAACTATTGTATTCCTCGGATAGATATTTCTAACAATCTATCGTGTGCCCCAAATGAAGATCGTATGAAAAAGTTACGCCCTCAAGAAGTTGATACACCAAACTACCCAAAATGGGGTCCAAAAAACTGTGGCTTTTCATCTTCCGGGGTTAGGGTTTTGGATTTTACTTATGTTAAAAATGCCTTTGGAGCCTCATTGTAACAATCATCTTCTTGCGAATGCGAGTGGTCGTCACATCTCTTCTCAGAGATAAGCTACCACCATTCTAGCAAGTCTTTCATTCTGTATTTTTACAGTCTCTGTACATTTATTTCATTAATAAAAATTGTGTATTACTGTATCTCTGTGTTTATGGTTGCATCTCTGATACGTTTCTGTTATATTATTGGATATCTATGATATCTTTGTGCATTTATTTATTATATCTCCGCTCTCATTTCATGCCAAAAAAATCCAGATCAGTGGTATCAGAGCAGGCTGCTCTTGATCGTTTTTTAGTTCATGTCCCCGACGAGGTCCGAGTATAGCAGGTTGAGTCTCGAGCTTGTCTCTCCTGAAGACAATCACTCTCGCATGCCCAAGAAAACCTCCATGGAGGAAGAAAAGAAAGACAATGAAGCAGATGATCCTATCAATTTGTTGCTTGAGCAAGCTCTCATGCAACAGAGGGACGAAATGATGGAGAATTTTTCCCACTTCCTTCAACACTTGCCGATAGAAATAGGCACATATTCATCAAAAAACCACTTTGGAAGCACCTCTCCTTTCAAGGTACAGGTTAATTTTGATATTCCTGTATTTGAAGGTCAGATAGATGCAGATTCCCTAGACAAATGGTTAAATCTGTTAGAAGGTTATTTCTCTGTTCATAATTTTTCCAACAGGGAAAATATCACCTTATCACTCCTTAAATCTCTCCCCCATGTCAAAAATTGGTGGGAAACTTACTGGGAGCAAAGTTCCACATAGGAGTCTGGAATATATGGGGCCGAGCCCACATGGGATTTTTTTGTGGATGAGGTAAAGGAACAATATTACCCTATTGGCAGCTATGAGTACTAGTACATGAGATGGACCATGCTATGACAAGAGAGGGGCCAAGCAGTTCCAGAGTTCACTAATACCTTCCATACCTTGCACACCAAGCTCGGTATCAAAGACTCCGAACAACATTTGGTTCTGAAATACCGTGGGGCTCTACACATATATATCCAAACTGAAATGGATTTTCTAGACATATCATCACTCGGTGTTGCTTATCGATATGATTTTAAAATCTAGCAAAAATTTAAGCACCATAACAAATGGGAGTTCGGGTCTGCAGATCCGCAACAACCAAAATATGACAAAAACGACCCTAACAAGAAGTCTCCCGAAAACCAGTCCAACCCATAGGAAAATAAGGGTCACGTGAAGACAAAGAAGGACACCGAAAAATGGTGTGATTTCCACAAAACACCCTGGCACAACACTGATGAATGTTACTCAAAAAAATCATTGGTGGCCGAGATCAAAGACAAGGAGCTAAACCCTGATTCATAATCTGATTCTGAAAATAATGGTAAAAGACAGATCATCGACATAGACCCCACTGCTATTGTCGTGACCACAACAATTCAACCAGAAGAACCAACAGATACTGAAGAGGGGGAGCACCTTTTTCATTCATAGATGTGGGTGAAGGGGACCCTGCCGCATTTTATTGTTGATAGTGGAAGCCAGAAGAACCTCATCTCAACAGAGGTCATGAAATAGTTGGGATTGTCGACAACACCACACCTGCAACCATACAACATTGGGTGGCTTTGCCAAGGATGAGATCTTCGTGTCAGCCAACAATGTCAATTTTCATATGACATCCAATATTTCAAGGATGAGGTATTATGTGATGTTGCCCCATTGGATGTCTGCGATGTTCTCTTGAGCCAACCATATATGTGGAGATGCCATGATGTTTATGAGTCTCTACCCCATAGTGTCATTGTTACTTTGGGGGGTCATCTCTACAGAATACCAGAGGTAGTTCCAACTACTATCCCACATAAACAGTTCTGCAAGGTAGTATCTCATACTACAAAATTCAACTTCTTCATAATTTGTTCAAAGGGCGAATAGAAGGATACTGCAACCACTACAGCCTCAGCCCAAGCACCTTCTATCCAACAAAAGAAGGTTGAAAAGGTTGCAACAAAGTGTAAAGATTCCTTCTACACACAGGAATCTCATGTAGCCAGACTGGTTAAAAAGTTGCAACCCTTCCAGCCACATGTTCGTGACAACCTTCAACAAGCTAAGAAACACAACTTCCCCAACAAGGCAAGCAACTCATCAAGATGCAGATTCAACAAACACTTTTCCCTCTCCCCCGAGCACTCAACGCAATGGAGACCATTGCTTCCTAAGGATGGAGGATTGATCCAGGTGGATATCGGTGACCACCCACCTTTTCCAACTGGCTCAAAACAGTTGTTTGGCAATTTTGGTAATTTACTATTTTTAGTAGTTTTTCAGGTCGTGAACTTCCAGAGCCGTTTTGACGCCCTAAACGATGTTTTTTGGGCATGGTCCAGTTGGAAAATATTATCGTGATATTTTCTGCCAACTATTGTAGTCCTCAGATATATCTTTCTAACAATCTATCATGCGCCCCAAACGAATATCGTATGCCAAAGTTACGCCCCCAGGAAGTTGATACACCAAACTACCCAAAACAGGGTCCACAAAACTGTTGGCTTTTCATCTTCTGGGGTTAGGGTTTTAGATTTTACTTATGTTAAAAAGGTATTTGGAGCCTCATTGTAACAATCATCTTCTAGCGAATGTGAGTAGTCATCACATCTCTTTAGAGATAGGATGCCACCATTCTAGCGAGTCTTTCATTCTGTATTTTGCAGTCTCTATACATTTCTTTCATTAATAGAAATCATGTATTACTGTATCTCTTTGTTTATGGTTGCATCTCTGATACGTTTATGTTATATTATTGGATATATGTGATATCTTTGTGCATTTCTTTATTATATCTCCACTCTCATTTCGTGCCGAAAATAATCCAGATCACTAGTTTCATTTTTTAACGAGCTTGAAATCAACAAATAAACTATGCTCAAATACCTCTACTTGATCATGGCTTCCAAGAGGACAATGCTCTGGAATGAATACATGTCAAGGGACAAACCCCAATCATGGCTTCCAAGATATCTTTGCTAGATGGAAAAATCACACTCTGGAAGGAATACACGTCGAGGGCTACGATAGGGGTAGAGAGGTTAGGCTCTAATAGTCCTATTGAAGAGATCACAATGTTTGTAGATTTTAACCTTGCACAATATTTACTGCAAACATATTTTTGGTAAAAGAACATAAAATATACAATGGAAAATACAAACATTACACAGATAATTTTCCCCTGGAAACCCAAACCGGGAAAACCAACATATTCTATATTCATTCATAGTGATACATTGTTTACAATACAATATGCATATAGGAGCCAACGCCATAAAAAACCCTAACCCATTGACCTGGATTAGTCAACAACCCTAATTCCTTAATCAAAAATCGAAAACCATTGACAAAAAACCATGTGCCAAAAAACCGCCCAACAATGGACACGAAAATAGAGGCAACATGAAAAACGAGGAAAAATGTGACACATTTCCCGAGGATTTTTTTTATCTCAAGGGTGCTGCCCCTGAACCCCCGCACGGGGGGATTTCATCCCCTTGTACCCCCCAAGGGGGGGCCTAGCGAGCCCCCCTCAAACCCCCCTGCGCGCCCGACGCAACAAAGACACAACTACTCGTGTAAAGAATATACCACATACCCAATATTCTCCCACTTGTTGTTTTCTTTGCATACAGGGGGTTACAAGATTACATAGTCAATAATCCAGGGAAAAAATTCCCATGGATCCTCTACACTAAGAGAACTTCTCAATGCTCACATATTTTGTTAATGAATCTGCAACATTCTTCAAAGTGTCCACCTTCATCAACTATATTTTATTTTCTTCAGCCATGTCTTTCACAAAGTGATATTGAATATCGATATGCTGTGTCTTTGAATGATAAGCCGGGTTTTTCGCCAGAAAGATTGCACTCTGACTGTCACAATCTATCCTTATATATAGGTGTAACAACCCAATACTTGAACACAATCTTAGTAACCATACTGCTTCCTTACTTGCATGAGTGGCTGCCATGTATTCAACTTATGTAGTTGAAAGTGCCACTACAACCTGGCTTTTTCTCATCCAACTTATTGCTCCTCCAAACAGGTTAAACACATACCCACTTATAGATCTCCTACAATCTAGATATCCAGCCTAGTCTGCATCCAAAAAGCCATGTATATCCGCCACTCTGTGCAATCCCGGTCTTTCTTAGTAGAACAATCCATAGCTAGTAGTGCTACACAAATACCTAAAAACCCTTTTTACAGCTGTCCAATGCTCCTTCCCTGGTTTTGACATATACCTGCTCAAAACTCCCACTGCATGTGAAATGTCCAGTCTAGTACAAATCATTGCACAGATCAAACTGCCAACTGCACTCGCATATGGAACATGAGAGATGTCCTCCTCCTCTTCCTATGTCTTGGGACACTGATCCACATATAAATTTACACCAACAGGAATAGGAACCTTGACTAGTTTACATTCCTGCATATTAAACCTTTGCAATATTGTCTCGACATATTTTCTCTGATTTAACCGAAGTTTCCTCTTCTTATGATCTCTTTTAATTTCCATGCCCAAAATGAAATTTGAAGCACCGAGATCCTTCATGTCAAATTTAGAGGAAAACTAAGTTTTCACATCCTTGATAATGTCCTTGTTGTTTCCTATCAACAACATGTCATTGACTTACAAGACCAAATAAATCAAATGATCACCAATTAATTTAAAATACACATAATGATCCTCTTTGCTTCTTGTGAAACCAAGTCCCAACATATAAGTATCAAATTTTTGATACCACATCCTTGGTGATTGTTTTAAACCATACAAGGATTTTTCAACTTGCATACCATCTCCTTCTTTCCCTTCAAAACAAATCCTTCTGGCTACTTCATATAGATTTCTTCTTCTAGATCCCCATGTAGGAATGTTGTCTTCACATCCATTTGTTCTACTTCAAAATCAAATGCAGCAGTAACAAATAACATAAATCTTATAGAGGTTAACTTGTCAACAAGAGAAAAAATCTCACCAAAATCAATTCCTTCAACCTGGGAATAACCCTTTGCTACTAATCGAGCTTTGTATTTCTCCACTTTTCATTCTGCATTCAACTTCTTTTTAAATACCCATTTGCTTCCAATGGGATTTCTTCCAGTCGACAACTCTACTAGATCCAAATCCTCATTCTTATCCAAGGCTACCATTTCTTCGTCCATGGCCTTATCCCATAGATTTCCATCCTCTGAATCCACTGCCTCCCTGACAATTCTAGGATTATCATCAGTAATAGACAAAGCAAAATTTGAACGTAAATAAGATGGAATATACCTTTCTGGTAGCCTTCTTTCTCAAACATATCTCCTCAATACTGGAGTATGAGGATCTTCTTCTTCTGATTCCTGTTCTTCTGTAGAGTCCGATTCATCATCCTTTAAATCAAACTCTATTTTCTTTGGTTCTTCCTTACTTGGTATGACTTCCTATTTAACAACATCCTTCATTTCTCTAAATACCACATCTCGACTATAAAATACCTTCTTAGTTTGATTCTCAACAAGATCCTTAAACTCTTTAAGCTTGTCAAAGACTTCAGATTTCTTCCTAGGGAAATATATCCAAGTATTCCTCGAGAAGTCATTTATAAATGAGACATAGTACACACATTTTCCCAATAATGGGACTGACATAGGTCCAAAAACATCATTGCGAACTAGTTGTAAAATTCCTTCTGCCCTTGTTGCACCAGAGGGGAATCTTACCTGATTCTGCTTCCCATATACGCAATGTTTAGAAATCAAAATCCAGAGAGAAGTTAGACATACCTTCAACCATACCTTTACCATGTAGTAGTCGAAGACCCTTCTCTCCGATATGCCCCAGTATTTGATGCCACAACATAACCTTTTCTCCATAGACTATAGGAGTTCTTTCTTATTCAACTCCAATATTAGGAACAATGGAACTATTACACCCATCACTAATAGTTCTTCCTTGCAGCTTATACAAAGTTCCAAATTGAACTCCCTTCAACAACACCATTTCTCCTTGAACCATCCTGCAAGATTCCTTTTTAGATATTTTTTTTACCCCTACATCGTCCATTTTTCTTACATAAATTTGGGGCAATCCTGGGATGTTTAGAAAACCAGGTAGTGTTCTAATCCTTTCATTTATGAGACTCAACTTGACTTTTCCTTGATCTATGATTCTAGTTGTTGAGTCATCACCTAGGAAAAAATTGCCTCCATCATACCTTTCATATTCATAGAACCACTCCCTATGGGGAGTCATATGAAAGGATGCACCTGAGTCAACCAACCATGCCTCATGATCTACATGTGTGCTTGAAGAGGCCAAGTACAGATCCCCTCCTTTTTCCTTGGAGGTCTTTTCTTATATAGAAGGAGATTCTTCAGATCCCTTATTTTTCTCAAGTTTGGATCTACACTGCTTCTTGTAGTGCCCTTCTTTTCCACATCTCCAACATACCTTTACAAACTTTTCGAGATATTTAGATCTACCCTTAGAATTAGATATCCCACTTGAGAACTTAGATCTATTTATTTCCTGGGAGCATCCTCTTGCAAATAATGTATCTATGCTATTTCCTTCCATATTCTTTCATCTCATCTCCTCTGACAACAAGGATGAGGCCACTTCATCAAACTTCAAGGAATTTGTATTACTACCTATGGCCACAACTAGACTATCCCACGAGTATGGTAAATAACACAGTAAACTGATACACTTATCTTCATATGAAATTTGGATCTCAACAAATACTAACTGACTTACCACAGTATTGAAGGCGTTCAAATGCTCTGCCACAGAGTCTCCATCTCTCATCCTCAGGTTATACAACTTCTTTCTTAGGAATAGTTTATTTACTAGGGACTTAGAATGATACAACTTCCCCAACTTATCCCATAAATCCTTGGCTGTAGCTTCCTCTGGCACATTCAGTAATAATGAATCTGAGAGACAGAGTCAGATTGTGCTCTTCGCCTTCCAATCCAACTTTTTCCAGTCATATGTTGAAGTTCCTATAGGTGTAGTACCTAGATGTACCGCGATCCACTAATCTCAATCCACCAAAAAATCTTCCATCTTGAGCTTCCACAACTCAAAAATTTCCCATTAAACTTCTCGATCTCCATTTTTGAATTGCTCGCCATTTCTTTTCACCTGAAAAATCAATACTACAGATCTCCCACTGTAACAAGGCTTATCACAGTTCCGAGCCAAACCCTTGACCACAAAGGCGTTCCCCTAAAGCCAACAAATATCTGATACCAAATCTCGATTTTAACCTTGTACAATATTTACTGCAAACAAATTTTCAGTAAAAGAACACAAAAGATACAATGGCAAATACAAACATTACACAAAGATTTTTCCCCTAGAAACCCAAACTGGAAAAACCAACATATTCTATATTCATTCATAATGATACATTGTATACAATAAAATATACATTTAGGAGCCAATGACATCCAAAACCCTAACCCAATTACCTGGATTAGTCAACAACCCTAATTCCTTAACCGGAAATAGAAAACCATCGGCAAAAAACCATGTGCCAAAAAACCACCCATAATGGACACGGAAATAGAGGCAACACGAAAAGCGAGGCAAAAATGAGACAGTTTCTTGAGGCAATTTTTTTTTTTTCGGGGGCACTGCACCCAAACCCTCACGTGAGGGGCTTTCGTCCCCCTACACCCCCAAGAGGGGCCTATGAATGAAAGCTAGTCTATGGTAACTATGCTTCCATTGTGAGGGAAACATATCATTCGAAAGACAGTGGACACAAGAGCCTTCATAGCATAAACATAGTCTCTCCCAAGGAGAAAATTAAAATCCAAGGGGTCATGTACTACCATCACATCAATATAGACAATTATTTGTCCTAAAAGTAACAAAAAATTGAGGAAGGATCCCTAAAGGTTGACTAGGCCTTTTGTTAAAATCCAACATATTTTGAGTCATCAGTGCAAGCGGAGGAGAACCTAAAGCTTTCCAAGCAATGGTGGATAAAATACTAAATGATGCACCTTCATCAACAATAGTCAGAGGAACGTCCCTACCAAAAACCTGAACAATGATTTGGAAAGGTATATAGGAAGGGAGATGGGATTCCAAAAGTGCACCCCAATTTAAAAGAATGGCCTCATTACTCGGAGGGGATTTCGTTGGGACGAGTGAAGTGCCCCTTTCTCTAGAAGAATTCATAATAACAAGAAAGACCCTAGGGACATCCTCACTCTTCAAAGGAGGAGTGGGATCGACCAAGGGTGGTATTGGATTGACCTCTTTAACTTCACTCTCCAAGGTAAGAGTGGGATCTATTAAAGGTGAAATTGAATCGATCAATTGATCAACCGACTCAACTGATGATGAAACTAGATGGATCACCTGATCAACCAAATTGATTGATGATGGAACCAGATTGACCAGTTCATTAACCAATGGCGGGTTGGGAGATGGAAGTTCTTGCTGGACATCAATAATCTTTTCCAACATATGTGAAGCCTCATCCATACTGTTATAACCCTATAGTTCATAGGATCATCTGTTGATTGGAAAATTTTCACTCTGGATGTATTTTGGCTCGCAAATAATATTTCATTTCTGCAAATTATTTTCAAGGAAAGGAAAAGAAAAGAAAATTCATGATTGTTGACGCTGAGTGGTGTCTCCTAATCCCATGGAGACAAAAGCAAGGGAAGCAGTGCACAAAACCCACAAAAAGCACTAAGCCTAAGTTTTTGCTGCATTTGCGCCTGGAGAATAAAGAACGTGCTTAGATCGACAGTCGATCTAGCGATGCATAGATCAATGACTGACAGTGGATT
>JZKD02S1672822.1:911267-932051 GCA_000966675.3 Picea glauca
GGTCCATAATAGTTGTATTATAAAACTACCCCCTGGATACTTGTCGGCTCCACATGCCAGTGGAACCCCCCCCCGAAAACCTCTTACCACCTCAGGGGGGTCTGGAATACCGCCTTCCCAAAAAAAACCACTTTTCCCATTTTTTAAAATAATTGCCCGTTTTTTGCCTGTTTAGTATGTCTTCTTCCAAAACCGATTTCGGGAAAACGAAAACGAATTTTGAGAAACCGAGAGAGGTTTTTCTCCGTAACAGGATTAAGAACAAAAACCTCTCTCATTATTTTCATAGGTTCCATGATCAGGGATAATTAAATCCATATTCAAGGCCCAGTTTTTTAGTTTTTCATTTTCCTGTTGCAGTCCTAATTTTGCGGGAGGTGTTTCGGTGAGCTGGAGGTGAATTTGGCGAAACCGAAGGAGGTTTTTGTCCAGAACATGCCCATATACAATAAAATCCTTCAGTTTTTTTCCCAAGTTTCATAATTAAAGAGAAACAGATGTCTGAGTGGACCTCTTTTTCGCATAAATTTGGCCCGTCTTTCATGGCGGCCAATTCCAGATTTTTGGGGATTTGTGGCTATTTTTGGCCGAGGCGGTTAAATAGGACTTAAAAAACTTGTTGGGGGATCTCCCCTATTTATTCAGATGATTTTAATGTAAAATAGGTTGTTGATCATTGCACCCAGAAAGGTTGTTCTCTGTAATTTTTTAGATCCACCAGTAATACAAAGGAATTGGTGCACATGATTCTTGCGTCTGGACATTGGTGATTATTTTCTTGCTATGTTGATGTTTTCTTACTCTTTTATCACCTTTTTTTCTAATTCCAACTGTTAAAAGGAATTTAAAGAACATAATTTACCTCAGGTACTTTGTATCTGGCCTTTTATCAGTCTGCATGTTATTCTTCTGATTTTGAGTTAAAGAAAATATTGAATGCTTCTTTACTTAAATGAACCTCTCACCTGTTCTATCTTTCCATTACATTTTATCTTAATTGATCCAGTATCTTGGCTATCTCGCCCTGTGAATAAGCCCTTTAAAGTTTGTTTATCTGACCTTAAGTTTTGACACAGACCCCATAGCCCAATGGGATTCTAAAGCAATCATTCAGCCAAACACCTCAAATAAAAACAAACCCTATTCTGCATAACTAGCCTAATATCCTATTTCAAACAAATCTAAATTTGACAGAGAGATCCCTCTCTGAGTCTCAGAGGGATAGATCCTTGACTAGAAGCGGTTTTGATGTTGCCTCTGTGATTGCCTCCACAGCCTTGGGCAAATTACAGAGTGCTAACACATACGAGGCCATAGGTAACTACGGTGCATATCCTTACATAACAAGCAATGGAATTTGACTTTACCCTTCTTACTTCTAACATGATTACCACTAGTTGATGGTTTGTCACCAACATGAGATGCAACGACTGATGGTGCAATTTGATAAGCCTGCAACCACTCTTTTAGAACCTTGGCAATACGAGGGAAATCCTTAAGAAGGTGGGAAATACCATTGGAGTCGCCATTTTTATGTTACAGAATGTTTCCCCCACGGACATGTGAAACTTCCATTGTATTACTGGAGCCCTATACCAAGACAGAAAAACTACAAGTGGACACTAACATCCCTTTAAACTCATTTTAACCAATTAGAAAGAGAGAAGGAGAAAGGGCATGATGTACCTTTTTATGAAGTTTGTCCTCCCTGCTTCCAATCCATGAGCTTGATCCTCAAACCCCCTAGTGAAACTTGATACCTACAATAGGCAGAAGGGAGAAACAACTATCTCCTACTCTAGTTGATTAGTTAAAACAAATTCATGTACGAATATTAAAGCAACATTAGACAAGCATATGAAAGAATACACAAGATTGAAGGAAATAATCCAAGTATATATTCAATGAGAACAAAAAAGAGAGAACTTACAGACCACGATTGATGCTGCAACAACCTCTCCAAGATCTCCTCATCCAACCCTTGCACGAATGAACCGAGATCAAAATGATGATACTTTATTGATTTCTTTCCCTTACTAGATCAGAGGTTTGATATGCTCAGATCTAGATTCCCCTTCTTCTTGGAAAAACCTTCAATATATAGGCTTGAGAGGCACAACCACTATGAGAAAATGAAGTATATGGTTGAGGATATGGCTCCTTAAGTTGGTATTAGATCTTAATATGATTCCATAACATAGGGGTCGAACACAACCAACCTAATCCCAAGAGATCAGGCCTTTAGAAAGAGGTGGAGGATCCCAAATTCCACTCTAAAAAGACTGGCGCTCTCCCACAAAGAGAGAAAAAGTGCCATGGTGATCCCTTAATAAGGTAGGGGGAGCAACGATGCTCCCTAAACATGGCTAAGGGAGATCCACCCTTTTAAATTTCCCAAAATTGGTCGAATTTTTGAAGAAAAAGATGTGTTTCTACTGTCAAATGATGGAACTTCTTCTTCCAACATGACTTAGGGATTGTGACAACTGTAATTATCATGTTAAGGGGTTGCAACACTCATCAAAGATAATTTGACACTAGGTAAGGTACATACGACACTTGCGACAGTGCATGAGACACTTAACAAGGTGCATACATCGCATTGTGACAGTTGCGACACTTAGGGTGAGATACTTAGGTGTGGAATTTTGGTGTGTAACACAAGGTTATACAAATTGAATCTCAACATGAATCCTTAGTCTTACCTTACATAAGCATGCTCATAAAGCACCCCAATAAGCTACACAAGCATTAGTTAGGGCCATTAAGACTTTGGTACATCAGTGAGGCCGAAGTGGCTAAATTAACACCACTCAATAGGAGGCCATTACAGGGGCTGATAAATAGAAGTCGATTGAAGAAGTATCATGAACCACATGGATTGGATGCACTTTAACAACAAGCATTGAGCGGGAGGTAAGTGCGTAGTGGATAAACATTGCACATGGTTAGAGTAGGACTTTGAAGTAGATTAGTCATTAAGACATAATAATTAAGTAGATTAGACAGGTCAAGACAATAAGGTGGGATGAGAGAGGTTGTACCCAAAACATATTTAGAAGATTTAGAGGAGGTTAAGGTGTTAATTCCTAAGTACAAACAAAAGGAAAAAATAGTTGGATATGATAGGTGGCCACTAGGACATAGTAAGATATGATGAAAAAGAGGTAGGTAGTTAATGCTAAGACATGTTACGATGGCATGGGGTGTTAAATTATGAGCTTGATTTCTTATGCAGATTAATTCTTTTATTTTCTTCAATACTTTGATTCCAGATTAATACACTTCAACAATTTCAAATCATAATCGAATAGCAATAATTATGTAGATAAATAAACATGCATATCAACAACACATATACCCTGGGGAAACCCTGTACAGGGAGAAAAACCCCAACAAACAATATTCCTTTATTTCATTAATAATGTAAGATCTATTACAAATATCCACCATGAATGTACTTCTCTCAAAGAGCTTGCCAAGATGACTCTGACCTGAAAAAGACTTACACGACCTTGCTGAAATACACCTTTGATATGCTGCCTCTTTATCACTGATGTGCTCCTCTATTACTTCACCCTCAACCTGCATATGAAAACTCTGTTTCAAAATTGTGTTGCAAAAATTGTGTTGAGGAGAGGGTTTGACCTCTTCTTATATAGGCCGAAGAGGGGAAGAGGAGAAGCTCGAAATAGTAACTTGATTGCATGCAATAGTCATAACTTAGCTTCATACTTTAGTTCAAACTTAGAACTAGACTTGAGATTGGTTACAACTCAGCATTGCACTTTAGTTCGAACTTAGAACTAGACTTGAGACTGACATGCTTTAGTTTGAACTTAGAACTAGACTTGAGACTGGCATGCTTTAGTTCGAACTTAGAAATAGAATTAAGACTTTAGTTGCAACTCAACATTACACTTTAGTTCTAGACTCAAGACTTTAGTTGCAACTCAACATTACAAAAATAGAACTAGACTCAAGACTTTAGTTGAAACTCAACATTACACTTTAGTTCTAACATAGAACTAGACTCAAGACTTTAGTTGCAACTCAACATTACACTTTAGTTCTAACATAGAACTAGAGTCAAGACTTTAGTTACAACTCTTGACAAGGCAATTCGAAATTCTCTTCATGGTGGATAATGTTTACACGTGCCAACACACTAGATCAATACAATTACATCATTTTCAATATTAGGAATATCGTTTGTTTCTAGCTCATAGGAATTTTACATTCAACCTAACTTTTTCTAGATACCTTGACTTTTTCTCATGGATCACAAGGTTTGACTAGGCTCACAGAGGTTGTATGTTCCCCCTGACTTTTGCACTAGTCTGTCTATTCTCACAGAGGTTGTACGTTCCCCCTGACTTTTTCACTAGACTGTCTATGCTCACAGAGGTTGTACATTCCCCTTGACTTTTGCATTGGATTCACATAGCATATTGTTCATCCTGACTTTTGGTTTGACTCACATAGGTTGTCCGTTCCCCCTGGCTTTTGTCAATACCTCACAAGACATCCAAATATCCTTAGATGCCCTACTTCAGGTTTGATCCCTGAGAAGACTTCTTCAGGAGTCTTGTCCTTCAAAATAGCACGTGGACACCTATTCTAAATATACACGGCAGTGGATGTAGCTTATGCCCATAAAGAATTTTCCAGATCCTGGTCAAACATCATTGCTTTGGCTGCCTCACAAACAATCATGTTTTTCCTCTTAGCAACACCATTTTGCTGAGGGTTATATGGCATGGTCATCTGTCTCTTGATTCCTGCTGACTTGAATAAATCCTCAAATTGAAGAGATTCAAACTCTCCTCCATTGTCTATTATAAGGATTCTGATGTGTTTTCTTGTCTTCTTTTCAATAAAGGCTTTATACTCTTTGAATTTATCAAATGTGTCACTTTTAGCTTTAAGAAAATATATCCAACATTTTCTTGAGTAATCATCAATAAAAATGACATAATACAAACAACCACTGAGTGAGGGATATGACATGGGACCACATACATCAGAATGAACCAGATCCAAGATGCCCTGAGCTCTGTTGTCACTACTAAAAAATGCTTTCTTTATATTTTTACCTAGCATGCATCCCTTACAAATTTCATTTTTACTATGAGAATAGAGGGCATCCCACATACCATGTTCTGTAGATCTGGAAGAGATTTTTAATGAATATGCCCAAGTATTCTGTGCCACAACTTGCTGGATATAGTCGCATCATGAGCCAATGCCTGAAATAACTATCCTAACACGACGTACAATCCTCCACTGTGAGTTCCAATGGGTTCTGCTGTACTTAAGTGGCTACCTTTAGCCCATAGTAATGCCTTCCTGTTCTTGAAGATCACCCAATATCCCTTGTCCTCAAGGGTTGCAACTAATAATATATTCTTCTTGATCCCTGGAACATATAATACTTCATCAACATGAAGTATAGCTCTAGATTCCAATCTGAAGGAGATAGAGCCTACTCCCTTTATCTTGTAACATTTTTCATCCCCAAGCTCGACCTGCTCTGCAAAATATTTTGTCTCGAAATTTGAGAGAATCTCCTTGTACCCTGTCATGTGCTTTGATGCACCACTGTCTTCTAACCAAGTTTTCGGTCCCATGGAAACTAAACTGGATAAAGAAGAAACCAAATAATATTCTTTCCTATTTTCTTTCTCATTAGAAGGAATTTTCTGATTTCTTTTGGATTCATCATCCTCAACAGTTGAGGCATGATGTTTCCCTTTCCTAGGATATTTCTTTCTAAACCAACAATATTTAGAAAAATGTATCAATATTCTTGCCTTTGAATGTACCTTTGATGTTTGGCTTCCATTGAGATCCTTTCTGGAAAGTTTCTTTCTTCTTTCCCTTGAATTTTGATGCTAAAGCTGAGTGCAAATTCTTTCGTTGGCTCGCTCCTAGTAGCTGTACGACTCTCCTCCTGGAGGAAATCATGATATAACCTCTCAAACGTGGGCTAAATCTCTCTCCCACTTACACTAGATAAGAAGGTCTCCCATGAAGAAGGAAGATCGTCAAAAATGGCCTGCACTAAATCATCATCGTCCACTGTCACCCCTGTGACCAAAAGATGATCTCTGATTTGAGCTATCCTGGAACAGAAAGATGCCACTGATTCACCTTTCTCCATCTTCAAATACTTAAGCTTGTGCTTAAGTGTCCTCTTTTGACTTGGAGCCTATTTCTCATACAGATTCACCAAGGTATCCATACAGTCCTTGGCAGTCATCAACGAAGTTATTGCAGGCATTATACTGTCTTTGACTGAGTCAAAGATGATTCTCTTGGCCTTTTCTTGACTCTTCCTGAAATCCATTCTTCCTGCATTATTCGTTGGTTCTTCCACCACTGTGGTCACATACTGCTCAAGATCATGCTCTTTCAAGATATTTGTTATACGGAGCTTCCACACATTAAAGTTGGTAGCTCCTTCGAGCCTATCTTCGGCCCTGACTGAAATGGAGGATGCCATATTCCTCACAGTAGAAACTTAATCAAGATTGCTTGGATCTGTGTGTACCTGCTGCTGCACTTCAACATGTTTAACACACCCTAAGCTCTGATACCATGTTAAATTATGAGCTTGATTTCTTATGCAGATTAATTCTTTTATTTTCTTCAATACTTTGATTCCATCTTAATACACTTCAACAATTTCAAATCATAATYGAATAGCAATAATTATGTAGATAAGTAAACATGCATATCAACAACACATATACCCTGGGGAAACCCTGTATAGGGAGAAAAACCCCAGCAAACAATATTCCTTTATTGCATTAATAATGTAAGATCTCTTATAAATATCCACCATGAATGTACTTCTCTCAAAGAGATTTCCAAGATGACTTTGACCTGGCAAAGACTTACAAGACCTTGCTGAAATACACCTTTGATATGCTGCCTCTTTATCACTGATGTGCTCCTCTATTACTTCACCCTCAACCTGCATATGAAAAATCTGTTTCAAAATTGTGTTGCAAAAACTGTGTTGAGGAGAGGGTTTGACCTCTTCTTATATAGGCTGAAGAGGGGAAGAGGAGAAGCTCGAAATAGTAACCTGATTGCATGCAATAGTCATAACTTAGATTCATACTTTAGTTCAAACTTAGAACTAGACTTGATATTGGTTACAACTCAACATTACACTTTAGTTCAAACTTAGAACTAGACTTAAGACTAACATGCTTTAGTTCGAACTTAGAATTAGACTTAAGACTTTAGTTGCAACTCAACACTACACTTTAGTTCTAGACTCAAGACTTTAGTTGCAACTCAACATAACACTTTAGTTCTAACATAGAACTAGACTCAAGACTTTAGTTGCAACTCAACATTACACTTTAGTTCTAACATAGAACTAGACTCAAGACTTTAGTTACAACTCTTGACAAGGCAATTCAAAATTCTCTTCATGGTGGATAATGTTTACACATGCCAACGCACTAGATCAATACAATTACATCATTTTCAATATTAGGAATATCGTTTGTTTCTAGCTCATAGGAATTTTACATTCAACCTAACATTTGCTAGATACCTTGACTTTTGCTCATGGCTCACAAGGTTTGACTAGGCTCACAGAGGTTGTATGTTCCCCTTGACTTTTGCACTAGTCTATCTATGCTCACAGAGGTTGTACGTCCCCCCTGACTTTTGCACTAGACTGTCTATGCTCACAGAGGTTGTACATTCCCCCTGACTTTTGCATTAGACTCACATAGCATCTCGTTCGTCCTGACTTTTGGTTTGACTCACAGAGGTTGTCCGTTCCCCCTGGCTTTTGTCAATACCTCACAAGACTGGTTGATTCTCCAAATCTCCCTCGCTAGCCTCAAGGTGGCCCATATGGCCTCTCATTGGAGAATGACTATTGATGCTGCCAAATTTAACATGGGGAACTAGAATAAATTATGCAGTAATTCCAAACTACTCACTAACATTTATGGCGATAATTCCCAACTATGCACTAACACTTATGGCAGTAATTCTCAACTATGTAATAACAGTTATGGTAGTAAATCCTAGCGTCGATCAAAATTAATGTTGAGTGCGGGCCTAGGTAGACAACTAATCAGTCATATATCATGGAAGGAAAGTCTCCCAACAAGTATTTGATGCTCTGAGTGCATCACTTTCATTTTTTATTTTCGCAGAGTGTAGAGCAGAGAGCCCAATGAAGAGTGACCATAAATCCTAGAGAAATACAATTTTCAGTGAGTGTGTGCCATCCATTCAATGCATGCAACCCTATGATGAGACCAGAGTAGAGCGTGGGAGTACATCAAGAAACCAGAGCCAAGAAGTCAACCATGACAATGGATTCCACAAGCAATCCCAAACCACAAATGAAATTCAAAGCAATAAAGGGCTAATAGGTAGCCAAGTCTGAAATCCCTCCTGAGCTGAATACCATAGGACCCATGTTAGGGATGGTTCCCTACCTCAAATATATAGATTATTACCTACAATATGAGGCGTAGTTCCCCAAACTGTGCTTTGATGCATACATAGAAGTTATTCCATGGGCCGAGGGAAGACCTAAAGTGATCACCCAGGAATGGGCCAAGTCCCTTTACAAATCAAGGATAATGAAATTGTTGTATTTCCCTTTTTTTGGGCGCGTCTCGTACATCAACTCGTGTTCCCAATTCTCACTCAACTAGTTGCATGGAGGATTCCTTTGGCTAGATTGTGCCTACCAAGTCAATATTAGTATCATACGCCAAGTCTTGGGCCTTCTTGAAAAAGGGGAGGATCCAAAGCTAAGGATGTCATGCAAGAGGTGTACAAAAATTATGGGCTTGATCTAGGTGGATCTTGGTGGCCAACCACCTTTTCCAACGAATCAACATTTTTGAACCTGTGGTTTTGATAAACCATCATATTCACACTTTTGACAGGGAATGTCATGTAATGCCATCTCCATTTTTTAATTACAACCATCATGTAATGATTTCTTAGTGGTCTTATGTACATGCCTATAGCATTAGTGCACCAAATCCCATTATAAATATGCAGTTAAGAACACTTTGGATAGAGTAGTATTGGGAAGGGTGACCTCCCATGAAGTCCTAGTGTTTACATGCCTACAAAGTTTTTTAAACTTAGACCAATTTATCCCACATGCATCATAGGAATTATTCTCCTCTCACTCTCTCATATATATTTGAGGTGAGGGAGGTCCTTCAAGCATGCAATGGAGTGTGATGTAAATATTGTTGTGAATGAAGCCTAACCAAAATCTCTTTCTCTTGAGAGATAAGCTAGCCCATTCTAGGAAATTTGTGTTCTATAGTGTTTTTCTATTTTATTCATTAATAGAAGTTGGGTTTCACCATATTTCTATGTTTCTGCTATATTTTCATTTGTATATCATTTCATTCTTCATATAATTTGGATTGGTGGTATCAAAGAAGTATACTCCTTGTCATTTCTCAGAGCATGTCCCCGACTAGGTCAGGGTATAGAGAGTTCAATCTTGAGCTTGTTTTGCTTGAGGACAATGAATCTCACCGTCCCAAGCGACCACTCATGGGGGAAGAAAAGAGATACGACATAGCAGTAGATCCTTTCAATATGTTTCTCGAGGAATCCCTCATGTGATAGAGGAATGAGATGATGGACAAAGTCCTTCACTGAGATCCTTCGACAACTACCGATGGTAGTCGAGGCATCTTGAACACGGAAACATTTTAGAGGTACGCCACCCTTCAAGGTACAAGTTAATTTTGATATTCCCTTATTTGAAGTCCAGATAGATGTAGATGCTCTAGAAAAATGGTTGAATACACTAGAAGATTATTACTTTGTCGAAAATTTTTCCGACAGCTAAAAGATCACCTTCGCACTTTGTCAGGAAATTATATGGTAATAATTCGATACATTAATTATCAATCCAATTTTGTAAACTTAAGAAGTACTAGACACAATATATGTAGAAGGAACGTCAAAGACACATCTTTCCTTAATAAACTATGAATCAAACTCTCAGAACTGGTTGGTCATCTAATAATGAATATTCTAAGGTAGAATTGTAGGTTGACCACATATTTTTATATTCAACAATAGTCCATTGGATTCACTTTGTAAGTTAGATGAAAAACCCTTAATTAAAAAATATAAACACCACAATTGAGAAACTAATAAGTGCAGGCAAGATTTCTATCATGAGAAGTTGTCAACCAATGACGAATTAGTGACAAATAAGTGCATAGATTGCAGATTTGAAAATTATTTGTTCATAGAATCACAATTCAAATTGACAAATAAACAAGCACGAGAATCCTATTCCAACAAGAATTAGTTTAACCACACAACATGAATAAAACAATGACATCAACCAAGTAACATTACTACATAATTATATCACACTTGCTACAAGAATTGAACTGTGAAATTATATCAGCAAACGAAGTCACACTTTATTCTAATACAAAAATATAACTAACTAGGGTGATACTCCTGAGATGAAGGGGGCCCCATATTCCCTCATAAGCATTCCCACTACGCACCTATAAACTCAAAGATTCAGAAGATGAACACACATAATCTTGTCTTGTATTTCATTAAAAAACATAGTATAGGTATTGAACAAAGTTTCGGTCTTGCCTCCCTCTTATCATTGTTATCAATCTATATATCCCCCCACACACGAATGCCTTCAATAATTATACAATTACATTTAAATCATAATGGTATTTCTGGGCATCTAATCCCATACAAAATCTACTAAATATAGTCAGGACATTACAATATCAGATTCAGACAAATCAATGAATAAACATAATTACGTAATTGGTCATCTCATTATGATTTCATGACCAAAGGTATTAAATCACAATATACTCATGTGCTACATGATTTGGTTGGAGTGGTGACCATGAATAGAATTCTCATTTCTGGAGTTTTGGCTGATTTAGACAACATATATCCATATGTGCATGTTTCTCCATAAAACCCACATACTTGAATTAGCTAGGAAGTTTGGAAAGTATCCTAATCGCCGCAGTTATAGGATCCTGTTTAACATGCTACAGGAACATTCCAGTAACCTCATCAACTTGAAAAATTAAACATATCTTATTCATTAAACAAGGAAAATGCATAACTTAGGCTGGAATAATTAACTTCGAGTAAAAAATGAACTTTGAACACAAAAAGGAAAAATATATGTCATCATGAGGTAATAAGATGGGTAAATGGAAAGGTAAATGGTAAAAAAAATATCCTATAGATTTTACCAAATACATTAAAACAAGGATCCTACATCTCCCCCATGCCTGAGGAGTTGCATGTCCTCATGGAAAATTGGACCTTATTCATCTCCAAAATATAATTCCCAAAATTGTTGATACTTAGATCAACACAACAATTTATTTGTTAGGCTTGGATGACCGCATGAGTAAATACATTAAGTTTAGAAGTCCCTGGTTGAAGCCTTTCAATCTTGGTCTTGAGTCTTTGATTCCACATACTAAGTTTCTTAGCTTTCCTATACCATAGTTGGGCCTTCCATAATGACTTCTTGTTATCCTTTTTCAACTGAGAAATATCCTCTTAAAATATGACACTGGAATCCTTCAACAACTCTTTTTCACTCTTAATGTACCTTTCTACAACTTCCATCTCCCTAATTTTCCTCTTTAGTTTACAAATCTTCTTATCATTCCTTGTTGGGTTGGCAATACCAAGCGTTGCGTCAACCAAATTTTCTCCTAAGATTTCACTTTCTAGTAAACTATCCGATTGAACCTCCTCAACAATATTCCCCACATTAGGGCTATCATGCAATTCATTATGTTTTTCTGACTGCTCACACACAATTATCATTTCTCCAGAAATCTTTGAACACTTTTTCTTGGGAGGGTTTTCAAGTATTACCTCCTTCTCGGCTACCTTATGAATTTGACTTGATCCTTCAACGTGTTTGGTGGCCTGACTCCTCATCATCCTCAGTGGAGTAGGTGTCACTGAAACTTCCCTGCATCTCTGTGTAGTTGGATTCTTATGACTTGTGATAACCTAAATGTCTTCATCCATTTCCCTGAACTCAGGGCCAACCTCGTGCTCTTCTTTCATTCCCGATTCCTTATTTTTTCTCAGGTTCCTCTTTGAGTTCTTCCTTGGCCTCTTTAGGCTCCTCTTCGTCCTCTCTAGGCTCCTCTTAAGCCTCTTTAAGTTCTGCCCCTACTTCTTCAAGTTCATGTTTCTTTTCTGCTACTTGAGGTTCCCTAAACTGATTTCAGGCTAAGAAATATTCCCAAGTATCATTCTTCTTCCTTATCTCATTCAAAACCAACCGTTTTACAAGGTCATGATGATGTAGGTTTCGATCCATCGTACCACCATAGAATTTATTCTATGCGGTTGCTACCATATTTGTCAATGACTTCCGTAAAATGTAAGGCAAGTTGAGCTTTTGAACTTTAAAGTGAAATAGGAGTCTGATATGGTAAAGGAAGGTCAGGCTGAAGCGACCGTCACACATGATTTATTTTAGTAACACGATCAAAAGGTTCCAATATCTTCTTTTCAAAAGACATCGTGACATCCCCTTAGAACATTATGGTTTCATGCTAGTTGACTTCAGGAACAAGGCCTAGCTCACTTTTTCAATTTTCCTGGTCTTGAACCAACAATTTTGGCACCACATGAGCTCTGTTTCTTGTGCAATGGAGTCTTCTGATACTGTGAGTTCCAAATCCCCAATAATTTCCTTGTTTCTGTCGAACCCTAATGCAAATTCTCAGGTGACTTCTGCATTATTCCCATTGTATTTCCAGAAGAAATGTAGCCAACCTGAGTTATCTACCTTCCTCCTACATTTTGGGTGTGCTTCCAATAGCTCCACTCTGTTGCATTCAACTATGAGTGCGCTCCTCATTTTTTCTCATGACAAGGAGATGTAGGGTTTGAATGAAAATGTTTGATTCAGTCTAACTAGGAGGGGTTTTACAATACAATGGAAAATTGAAGTTTAAACAAGAATTGATGGGTTAATCACGATCATGACGATTACATATTCATGATCTGATTTAACAGGTCAAGTAAGGTAATGATCAGAATGAAGGGTTTTGTAATGATGATGATTCATGTGGATGGCGATGGCGGATTGTGCAATGATTCTGAATCAAAGTATTTGAAAGGTGATCAATTTGGTGCATGTGTGATAGGATCATAGTTTAACACATTTGAATTCAAGGGTTTCCATAACATTATACTTTCTAAAATTAATGAAAATAATAAATTTTAATACATTTCCCAAGTTTTGATTACCTGTATTTACCTTACCTCTTTGTAGGACTATACTTCTTATGAAGTTCTGATTGATGTTGTCTGGTGCAAGGATTTTGTTATGGACTAGAAATTTATAAGCAGACTCTATATTTTGGATTGCTACAAGAAAATTAGGATAAACCTATAGTTCTGGCAATAATCTACCTGTACCCTTGACTTCATACTGTCCCTATGCTGTTTAGGAACAAATCATATTAACTAGAATGGAGATCTGATGTTTTTATTTATTTACCCCAAAAATGATACAACAAATGTGAGAACCAGAACCGTTGTATACTAATAATACCGGAAATGAAATGCTACTGGAACATGAACACAAACAAGAATAGAAACAACTACTAGAGGGAATGTAAACTAAATGATGCATGCTTTATAATTGTGGCTGAACTAATACAAAATATTCATCCTTACCCTCTTTCTGTACAATCACTTCCATTTGAATAAAGTTTCTTGAAGTTGAACATGGAGGGGAATTGTTGGATTAACAACCATTAATGGATGCCGCTAACTAACGCGATATTGATCACCAATAATGTCAATGAGCATCAAGGTAATTCAATGCATATTGTCAATCATGAATGGGTGTGTTGAAGTCGAGTAACTTGCAGGGTTTAACAATCAAGAGGAATTGATGCATCCCCACTGTTGTAAGCAAGAGAACTTGTCATTGAGGCATACAAGTTCCAAGGAATTATTACAATCTATGATCTCAGAACCCAGATAAAGAGCTAGAGTCAATGGATCACGATTACTGGAAGGAGGGACTTAATGAATCTCCCATCATCCAACGCAAGAACCATACACTCATTGAAGAAAATAGGAAAACTAAAACACCACAAGAGATTTTATTTCGGAACCTCACCAATTAGGAGCTTGGTTTTCAAGTAATGTTTTGACCTAGTTGTGCCATAACTTCTATCTTTCAAAACTGAGCATTATTTTTTTATTTTATTTTTATTATTTTTATTTATGTATTTATTGTTTTTCTTTTTTTTGATTGAAAATAGAAGGAAACTAGGAAGAGGAAGGATGTGGGGAAACCCCCTCACCTACCATTTGCATTTCAGCTTGCTCCATAATATCTTTGACAAAATCCCCCTTATATTTGGGATTTTGATATAACTTGAGCCTATGCCCATTAAAAAAGAAGGAGACCTTCTCATCATCTATAGTTCAAATATTAACATATCCATTGTTGAATACAAATTCAATATCATAGGGGCCAAGCCAATGGGTATCAAACTTCCCCTTGAAGTCCTTAAATATGGAGTCAAACAAAAGTAGCCAGTCACCTACCTTGAATGATTTCTTCTTAATGAATATGTTGTGGAAAATTTCCCTCTATTGTTGGATGGGATCAATATGTTGGAAGGCATTCTGATGCATCTTGTCCAACTCATTGAGTTGAACAATTCTTTCCTTCTCTTCCTTGTCCAGGTCCATCCCGAATTATACTTCCATTCTAAAGGTTTTGATATGAAATTCTATGAGAGGAAGAACCTGTTTCACATACACCAACTCATATGGGGAAAAACCATTAGTACTCCTCCATGTTGTCTTGTAAGCCCATAAGGATTTTGGAAGCCTTTCTGACCAATCCTTCTTGTGTAGATGCACTGTCTTTGTCATAATTCCTTCCAAAACTTTATTTGTTTACTCCACTTTCCCATTGTCTTGTTGGTGATATGGAGAATATTTCTCGTGATTAATGTGATAATTTTGAGTAATGGCTTGTACCAACTTAGATGTAAACTGAGTTCCTTGGTTAGGAACAATTTCTCTAGGTATCCTGAAACAAGTAATAATAACTTCAAATGGGAAATCCACTACTATTTTTTTCTGTTGCCTTGAATAAAGCCTTTGCTTCCACCCATACTTCTTACCTTTTGATGGGAGGTTGATCGGTCCTACAAAGTCCAAGGCCATTTTTTCAAAGGGTCTTATAAGAACTTGTGGTTGAAGTGGAATCTCATCTGCTGGAATTGGAAGACCCATCTTTTGGCAACTATCACATCCTCAAACATATTTTTTGACATATCGAAAGAGAGTAGGACAAAAGTATCTTAAATGGAGGACCTTGTAATATGTTATTCTATCTGTGAAGTCACCCCTGCAAGATTCATCGTGACATTATTTTAGGATTTTTAACATATCATCCCATCTCACACATCTGTGAATAATCATATCAGGACTAGTGTAAAAGAGATCTCCCTTAATCTGGAAGTATGGAGCACTCCTTTTAACAACCCTCTTCCTTTCCTTGGGTGAAAAATATGGTGGTAGATTTACTATAGTAAGATAATTGGCTATGTCTGTGATCCATGGTGAATTAGTAGATATACCAAATACATTTTCATCCAGAAAAATATCATCAACAATAATATTCTCACCTTTAGTATCAATCCTAGAAAGGAAGTCTACTACCTGATTTTCCTTACTCAACCCGTCCATGATGGCGATGTCGAATTCCTGGAGTAGTAACATCCATCTGGTGATCCTTCCATTCATAATGGTTTTTTTCATCAAGTACCTAATGGTAGAGTGGTTAGGATGAATAAAGACTTCATACCCAGTGATGTAATGCCTGAATTTATTAATTGCGTAAACTACTGCAAGGAACTCTTTCTCAGTCATAGTGTAATTTAATTCAACTGGAGCTATATTCTTTCTTATGAAATAAATAACATAAGTTAATAGATTTTACTTTTGACCCAATGTGACTCCTATAGCCGAATCAGATGTATCGATCGAGATGTGGAATGGGAGGCTCCAATTTGGTCCTCTCAATACTTGGGCTAAGGGGAGATTTTCCTTGAGCACATCAAAGACATGTTGACATTTATATTTTCAATAGAATTCAGTATCTTTTGCAAGCAATTTGAATAGGGGCAAGGCTATCTTCATAAAATTTTCTACAAATCGTCAGTAGTAGCTTGCATGGCCTAGGAAGCTTTGGAATCCCTTTTGATTGGTTGGAGGTGGAATTTCGGCAATTACTTCTATCTTGGTTGGATCTACCTTTATTCTTGCAGTAGACACATGGTGACCTAACACAATCCCTCTAGTGATTATCATAAAACATTTATTGTTTCTTAGTGAAAGATTTGTCTCTCCACATCTTTTCAAAACATTTTCAAGATTAATTACAGCTTCATCAAAAGAATCAACTGTCACAACAAAGTCATCCATATATATATTTCCATACATTCATGTAACAAATCAAAAAAATTACCAAGTATTGCCTATTGAAATGTTGTTGGTGCATTGCATAAACCAAAGGGAAATACCTTGTAAGTGTATGTCCCCCAAGGAAATGTACAAGTTGTCTTGTCATGGTCCTCTGAGTTAATCTAGATTTGGTTTTATCCACTGAATCCTTCCAGAAAATAAAAGTATTCCTTTTTGTCTAGTGTGTCTAGAACCTGGTCAATAAAAGGTAGGGGGAAGTGATATTTTATAGTGGACTTGTTTATCTCCCTATAGTTTATGTATACCTTCCATTTCACGTTATTTTTAGGAAAGATCACTAATGGTGACACTCATCCACTGTTCGAGATGGGATAAATGAAGCCAACATTAAAGAGTTTGTGCAGTTCGTCCTTCACTACTTCCCTCAAGGCTGGATTCATTCTTCTCTATGGCTCTCTAACATGAGTGGCTTATTTTTTTAATATAGATGTGATGGATGCATATGTATGGGTGAATGCCTTTCATAATAGTATATTCCCATGCAAAGGTCTCATAAAAGTTTCTTAAACCTAGATTAATTTTCCTTCCTATGTACTGTATAAGGCATAATTTACGTTTAATGTTTTCTCAAGAAAAATTTCAACACTCTTATAACTAGATTAAAAAATTGAATGTACTAGAAATACCGATGAAAAAGTAGAGGATAGTTATTCTTTAGTGCAATTTTCTTTAAAATTATGTTAAAAACGACAATCAATGGTGGATTTAATGTGAGATGATGACTTCCCCCCAAAATATTGTAGGAGATTTGGATTATTAATGTGATGATTAATTCGATTTTCGTTAGTATTTTCCTTAAATGATCCAAGTGGAAATCGGTGGCCATCCATCTCTTCCATCAAATCACCATGGTAATTGTTTATTTTTACCATTGGGAATATACACCCATAGTATTTAGTGGGAAAAAGAATAGCAATAAATGGAGAAAAGCCATGTACGTATTTTTGTTTTTTAACCCATGGAATTCACCCATGGTATTTGAAAAACAAAACACATAACAATTAAATAATGAAAAGACATGAACAAATAACAATTAAATAATGAAAATACACGACTCCTATGAGGACCCCATAATTACTATATATATGAGCCTCTCATTGTAAAGGATATCATTCTGTTCATGATGTAGTTCTAAGTATTCTTCCATTTAATAATAAAAGTTAATTTCTTTCCATATTATTTTCCTTATTTGATTTTGTCGCATTTACTCTATTTTGTCACATTACTTTCCTATTTCCCATTTCATTCCTTTTACATTCTAGATCAGTGGTATCAGAGCACTCTAATCCTCGTCGTTCTTAGTGCATGTCCCCGATGAGTTCAAGGTATAAAGAGTTGGGTCTCAAGATTTTTTCTCTTGAGGACAACCGCTCTCGCTCACCCAAGCAACCTCCCATGGCGGAAGAAAAGAGAGACGATGGAATGAGAGATCCTATCAATATGTTTCTTGAGGAATCCCTCACACGACATAGGGATGAAATGATGGAGATTTTCTCCCAAATCCTTCGACAATTGCCAACAAAAACAAACACATCTTCGTCAAACAAGCACTTTGGAAGCATCGCCTCTTTCAAGGTACATGTTAATTTTGATATTCATGTGTTTGAAGGTCAGATAGATGTGGATGTTTTGGAAAAGTGGTTAAACCTGCTAGAAGGTTATTTATTTGTACATAATGTTTCCGATAGTTATAAGATCACCTTTGCACTCTTTAAGGCCACCCCCCATGTCAAAAATTGGTTGGAAACTTACTGTGATCAAAATTCCACAGAAGAGTTTGGAATTTCTGAGGCCAAACCCACTTGGGAATTTTTTATGGATGTCGTTAAGGAACAATATTACCCTATTGGAAACTATGATGATCAATACATGATATGGACCACACTATGTCAAGAGAGGGGCCAAACAATGCTAGAGTTCACAAATACATTCCATACCTTACACACCAAGCTAGGTATCAAACACTCTAAGCAACATCTAGTTCTAAAATACCACGAGGGTCTACATAGGTACATCCAAACAAAAATGGAGTTTCTAGACATCTCATCAATGGGAGATGCTTATCGATATGCTGTCAAAATCGAGCATAAATTTAAGCAACATAACAAGTGGGAGTTTAGGTCTGCGAATCCACAACAAACGAAGTATGGTAAAGACAACCATAACTCAAAGAACAATCAACCTCAAGACAACGAATCCAAGCCGCATGAAAATAATGGTAATGGGAAGATGAAGAAGGACACTAGAAAGTGATGCGACTTCCACAAAATCCCTTGGAACAATACCAATGAATGTCGCTTGAAACAATCATTGGTGGTCGAGCTCAAAGAAAAAGAACTGAGACCCAACTTTGAATTTGATTCATAAAACAATAAAAGGAAACACATCATTCATGCAGAACCCATTGCTACAATCACGACCACAACAATCCAACCAGAAGAACTAGAGGAGCCTAAGGAGGGGGAGCGCCCCATCCATTCAAAAATGTGGATGAAGGGCACCCCACTGCATTTCATTTTTGATAGTGGAAGCCAAAAGAACCTCATGTCAGCAGAGGTCATCAATTAGTTGGATTTGGAGACAACACAAAACCCACAACCACACAACATTGGGTGGCTTCACTAGGTACGATATCTTCGCGTTAACCAACAATGTTTCTTGTCCTACAATATCAATCCCTTCAAGGATGAGGTATTTCATGATGTTTCCCCACTGGAATTATATGATTTTATTTTATTCCAACCATGTTGGACACACCTACGAAACTTAGAGGGGGGCGTGAATGAGTGTGGGGATCTTTTTCCCAAAACTTCCCTCTTACACAAAACTCATTAGTTAACATTCGAAATTTACTCATTACTCATTGTTGTCATTAATAATCACTTAGATGTGAATACATATCAACAACATATATCAGTAATATATCATCAACAAATCATCTCCACAAGGAAGACAAGGAACACAAGATGTATGTAAAATTTTTCTTTTTATTATGGACTTCAATCCGAGGGTTTTTCATCAACAACTGAATAGGGTACAACTTTACAAAATCACCAGCTATATATGCAAGACTCAACTTACATTCTCAGCACCAACTGAGATGAGGCAACAATCCTCAACAGATATCAATTTGTACCATAAACAAGTGCATCAACCATGCACCAACCTGTACCAAACAACCTGTAATCAACCTGTACCATAAACAATTGCATCCAACCATGTACCAAGTATATATCAATCATGTGTCAACTACTCATCAACAATGACTCATCAATATGTACCAACATCATCAAATATATACCTCATATATGTGCCAACTCATCAACTACTTGTCTCAACCATGACTAGTTTTGGATTAGTCAACAACCCTAACTTGAAATAATCATAATTTTGTACCTGTAATGAATAAATATCTGAAATTGATACAAAATGTTCTTCATTTTATTTTGTGCAATTCCTCCAAGTTTCACTACTTGGAACCTCTCATAAAAGGAGTTATAGAAAAAATGTCATACCTTGCTGAATTCTGGCTTATTCTAGAGAGCGACCTTGTAGAGAGTGCCCCACACAGAATATTTGTTGAATCGATCTGAAAATGTTACAAAGAATACTAAAGAATACAATCTAACCAAAAACATTGGTCTCACTGAATTTTGATCTGTTATGAAGAAGTTATGACGTTTTTACCTGAAACACCTGTTTTAGACTAGTTTCAGGACTAGCCACAAACCCTATTTTCCATGGAGTGTATCTCCAAAAATACAATGGCCCACAAGATTAATTTATTACCACAAATACTTGGATATATGTTTTATCAATGGCATATAAATCTCATGGTCTGAATCATTATATAAAAAAAGTTATTACGAAAATGGTGACATGACCTGTAAATAACATACCTTAGAAAACATCATGAAAAGAATTTATACTCCATTGAATTCCGACCCTCTTTTCTTCACCTTCCCTCTGAAATTCAGCTTAAATATCCTTTGGTTACCTCATTCACCTATGGATCTTCAATATTCTCAAGTGTTCCACACCAAAAATGCTCAAGAAGCTCTCACAAGAAGCTCTCCACCAATACTCCCAAAGATATTCTCACAAGAAGCTCTCCATTGATCCACAAAAAGGATGATCTACAAGAGACCATTGCTATATTATTTATACTTTCATCCTCTAGGTCACTTAACCCATTTTTAGGTC
>JZKD02S1672822.1:940970-984351 GCA_000966675.3 Picea glauca
AGACAATAATGAGAGCATGGGTCCTCCAACCATTCTTCTAGGATAACTCAATCCGCAAAGCGTATTCCCATGAGGGCTTTCACCATAAGGGGACCACTTTGGAGTTCATCCATTTTTGCACCTTATCAATCATGATAATACAATGATGAGTCATCTATACATTTTTCCAACAATGCATCATATACCAATGACACCACATCGATCCATCTTCATCATGTATCAATGACAAATCATTGATCCATCTTTATCATATCAATGAAAATTCATTGATCCATCTTCATCTATGCATTCTCATCAAGGACAATACATATTAAATTACATCAATCATCAATCAATCAATCCTTTGGCATGAATCAATCACTTGACATCAATGAATCAAACCATTGACATCAATGACAACATGATCCAATAAACCATATATGTGGAAGCATCATGCTACTTATGATTCTCATCCCCGTAGTGTCATTGTTACTCTGGGGGGTCAACTCTATAGGGTACCAGAGGTAGTTCCGATTACCGTCTCAGGAAAATAATGCCGCAACGTAATCTGTCATACCATAAATTTTATCCTCTTCACAATCCGATCATAAGGTGAGCAAAAGGATACTACTACCACTACAACAATGACCCGAGATCTTTCTATCCAACAGAAGTAGGTTGAAAAAATTGTAAAAGAGTGGAAAGATATTATTTTTTCACCTACAGGGGTGCCTCCACACTACCTAGTCAAGCTAAGCTATAACAAATCCATTCACATCTCTATTGGCCACAACTCTTTTAAGGCATGCTTGGGGTTCCAACCATTAGTTCCCATTGATATAGATCTTCTTGCTTCATCTTCATCGATAGATTCCTCCCACACTCAGACCAAGGTATATTATGCAACTAGTTCTATTGAACAGATCCAACACCTCCACTAACATGTTCATGACATCCTTCCACAGGTCAAGTAAAAGCATGAAAACTAATTCATCAAGGCAAATAACTCACCAAGATTCAGATTCAACAAAATTTTCCCCATATCCAGAGGGAAATTGACGCAATGGGGACCATTGCTTCATAAAGGGGGAGGACTGATCCAATTGGAAAATTGGAAATTAGTGGCCATCCACCTCTTCCACCAAATCGCCATGGTAATTGTTTCTTTTTACCATCGAGAATATAAACCCATGGTATTTGGAGGAAAAAAGAATAATAATAAATGGAGAAAATCCATGTACATAGTTTTGTTTTTAACCCATGGAATTAACCCATGGTATTCACCCATGTTTTTTTTTGTAGCCCATGTTATTTGAAAAACAAAAATCAACAATTAAATACTGAAAAGACATGAACAAATAACAATTAAATAATGAAAAGACATGAACAAATAACGATTAAATAATGAAAAGACATGACTCCTACGAGGACCCCATAATTACTATATATACGTGCCTCTAATTGTAAAGGAGATCATTCCATTCATGATGTAGTTCTAAATATTCTTCCATTTAATAAAAAAGTTTGTTTCTTTCCATATTATTTTCCTTATTTGATTTTGTCACATTTACTCTATTTTGTCACATTACGTGCCTATTTCCCATTTCGTTCCTTTTACAATCCGGATCATTAAATCTCATCGCTTGTGCAATAGTCAAAATAGATTGACCAACTTCATCAATGTTGTCTTCGTCAAACCATTGTGTACATTCAAATTCCACTATTGGTCTAGCAGGGGGTATAGGGTAATTTGTTTGCTCTTATTTCCATGTGTAAATGTCATATTCCTATACCTACAACTGATGAAAGCATCAGTTGTGGCCAACCATGGTCTCTCGAGAATTAAGGGGTTCCCACCCATAATGGATTAAGGCTGTATGACATAGAAATGTTGATGTTAGTGGTAGCATCAGATAGGTACTTCCGCATTGGCATGTGTATAACATGTGGAAGTCGTCAAAAGCCTTCTATCCTTGAGTTTAATTTAGTTAAAAGGAATTAATTAAAGTAAAAGTGTTTTTATTAGTTAGTTGAGTTATTTAAGGAAAGTGCTAAAAGTAATTATCATGTAATCTAAGCATGTAAATCTTAAGTGGGTGTGAGAAGTAATCTCAACTATGGATCACTTTGGGGATTATATTTAGATTATAACTCATGATTATAAAAGCAAGGATAGGGAGAAGGAGAAAGACACTTGACTTGTGTGAGATACACTTGTGAGAGATCAAGGTTAATAATTTTGGTGAGAGACCAAGGTCGAGGATAACAACATAATTTTTCTATTGTGAAGAGTGTAGAAGAAAAGAAGGACTTTTTCTTACACGAGAGTGAGGAGATATCATTGATTGGGTGAAGAGATTTCATCCAAGTGTTGATGCAAAGAGGGTTGGATCACGAAGGACTGTGATTCAATATCTTGGATAGGTGGAGAAGGAATTCCATCTAGAGATCATACAGGTCAAGGAGAAGAGAGAGCAAAGGTAGCCACAAGTGGGTTTTAGAGGATGAAATCCAAAGGAAAGCATAACACTGTAAGCAAGTGTCTGTATGGGTTTTATGTACATGTACGTGGGTCATAGTGGATATAGCTGCGTATGTACATGGGTTGGATGAAGGGAACTATCATACACCTCGAAAAGTGTGTTGTTCAGGTGCCGTACGACATATCATATTGGCCAGGTTTGTTTGTAGTTGTATTTATCTCAGTGGGCCATTTTCCTTGTTACGGGAGCCCTGCTTTTACCTTAATAAAAGCATATAATTACTGGTTTTCCCTCTGGGGGTTTTTCCAGGGGTTTATACCTAAAATTATTGGTGTCTTATGTATGAGATTTCAGTTTCTTAGTTTATTCTTCCTCTGCATGTTTAGTTGATTACTCAATTGTGATTTTAGTAGTTAAAGTGATTTTATTTTGAGCTAACTGTCGGGTGTTGAGTAGAGTGGTAAAATATAAATATAGTATCAGAGGATACCAAGGGTTGAATCCAGGAAAATCAACATGGTATCAGAGCCTAGTTTCCGAAGGGAGAAAACCAAGAGAAAAGATCTCAACAGTTGCAAGAAGATCTAGTCATATCTATATCTAGAAGGTGGAAATCTAAGGACAAATTTAAGGGAAACAACAATACTGAGGTAGAATAGGGGTTTTTTCAGGTGTACATAGGCATACACGAGTCATAGTGGTGACAGTCACATACAAACACATATCTTAGTGGTGACAAGCACATACATATGCAGTTTGTAGTGGAGAGAGTCACATACAAGGCCATATAGGATAGTACATGGATAGTTTCAATAGAGGGTTATCATATCATATCTTGGAGATGAAAACTGGATTGAGATTTGAGGATAGGTTGGATGGGGTTTCTAACTATAGTCCTTGGAAGGAGACAATCATTTTGGTGTTGATGGAGAATGAGATATGGGAATTCACTATACTCAGATAAATCCACCAACAAATGCAATAGCACTGGTCATTCATAGTCAGAAGGATCTGAAATCTATATGCATCATTCTAGATGGAGTGAAGGATCACTTGATACCTCATTTATCGGGGAAGAAGACTTTCTAGGACATGTGGGAGGCTCTGAAGAGTTTATTTTAGAGAAAGAATGAGAATCACAAAATGATGATGAGAGAGAAGCTCAAGGACACAAATATGATAGTATCAGATACAATGACAAGTTATGTCACCGGTATCCAACAAGTTCAAGATGAACTTGTTGCAGTTGGGGAGACAATGGATGATTTAGAGTTGGTGAGGATGATTCTCAAGGGCTTCAGGAAGGAGTTGACACCATTCATCAAAGGGATCGTGTCATGAGAGAAGCTCTTAGATTGGTCAAGGTTGTGGGATGACTTCATTCAGGACGAACTTCAAGATGAATAATTGAATGGAGGTCAACACAACGATGATGATGAGAACCTTGCTCTTGACAGCCAGGCAAGGAAGGGAAAGTTCAAGAAGTTTTCCAGTGGAGATTCTACCGCTCAAGATGGAAAGAAGAAGAAGGACGTGAGTAAATTCAAGTGCTTTGCATGCCATAAGTTTGGACATTATGCAAGTCAATGTCTGCATAGGAAGAAGGGTGGGAACAAAATAAAACCATAGGTAGCTACAACGAAAGGGACTCAAGTGGATGAGTTTTGCAAGAATTTTGAATAGACAAAGTTATTACTTATTTCCCAAACTTCCTTAGGAACCATATCAACTAGGGCATGGTTGATAGATAGTGGAGCCATGTGTCATATGACAGGAGCATGAGAGGTGCTCAAAATATTTACAGAGTATGACTCAGAGATGCTTGTGGAACTTGGTATGGGTACCAAGCATGCAGTGAAGGGATATGTAACAATACCATTCCAAATGGAGTCAAGAGGCACATTGAGAGTGACAAATGTGCTATGTGTGCTAGAACTCAAGAGGAGTGCAATCTCAATATCAGTGATTGAGAAGAAGGTATTTGACGTATGGAAAAGCACTGATCAAGCCCAGATGATCTAGCTTAGACAAAGAAAATATCTTTAGAGTTAGAGAGAGAAACTTGTATAGGATAAAGGGACAAACTATGTGATCAATGGATAACAACAGAGTGGAAGATAACAAGGAGAAGGTATATCCGAAGGTTGAGCAATTTAGAGGGAGTTAACCTTCAAGTTTAGGTGGGAAGGAGCAATATTCCAAGTCCTTCTAGAAAGAGTCATGGTATGAGATGGCCATGTAGGATGCTCAAGAGTAGGAGGCTTCTAGGAACATGATTAGAGAGAAGTCTTCGAAGACAGGTCAAACCATGATGGAAGGGATATTTTTCGTGTCAGAGGGAGCAACCAATAAGGTGGATTGGAGAGGAGGCATGGCAGCAGATATAGTATAAAAGATAGATCCAACTCTAGGTAGGAGAAGTGCCTTCCTCTCTAAGAGGGAGTTTTTATGTTAGTGGTAACATCCGACATGTACTTATGCATTGACATGTGTCTAGCATATCAAAGTCGTCGAAATCCTTATATCCTTGAGTTTACTTTAGTTAAAAATAATTAAGTAAAGTAAAAGTGTTTTTATTATTTAGTTGAGTTATTTAAGGAATGTGCTAAAAATAATTAACATGTAATCTAAGCATGCAAATCTTAAGTGGGTGTGAGAAGTAATCTCAACCGTGGATCACTTTGGAGATTATATTTAGATTATAACTCATGAGTATAAAAGCAAGGCTAGGGAGAAGGAGGAATACACTCGACTTATGTGAGATACACTTGTGAGAGAATTTGGTGAGATATCAAGGTTAACACTTTTGGTGAGAGACCAAGGTTGAGGATAGAAAAGAAGGACTTTTTCTAGTGCGAAGAGTGTAGAAGCAAAGAAGGACTTTTGCTTACACGAGAGTGAGGAGATCTCATTGATTGGGTGAAAAGATTTCATCCAAGTGGATGATGTAGAGAGGGTTGGATCATGAAGGACTATGATTCAATATCTTGGATACGTGGAGAAGGACTTCCATCTAAAGATCATACAGGTCAAGGAGAAGAGAGAGAAGAGGCAGTCACAGGTGGGTTTTAGAGGATAGAAGCCAGAGGAAAGTGTAGTGCTGTATGAAAGTGTTCGTATGGGTTTTATGTACATGTACGCTGGTCACAATGGAGACAGATGCATATGTACGCGGGTTGGCTGAAGGGAAATCACATACACCTCGAAAATAATGTTGTTCAGGGAACCTACGACAGAGAAAACTTGGGCAGGTTTATATGTAGTTGTGTTTATCTTAGTGGGCCATTTTCCCTGTTACGAGAGCCCTAATTTGAAATTAATAAAAGAATCTAAGTACTGGTTTTCCCTCTGTGGTTTTTTCCAGGGGTTTATACCCAAAAATATTGGTGTCTTGTGTATGAGATTTTAGTTTCCTAGTTTATGCTTCTTCTACATTTTTAGTTGATTTCTCAATTGTGATTTTAGTAGATAAAGTGATTTTATTTTGAGCTAACTGTCGGGTGTTGAGTAGAGTGGTAAAATATCAACATGGTATCGGATCATATTAATGGTCAAATCTAGGAAAATCAACAAGAAATATGCAGGGTACTCCCACGAGTCCAACGAGACAATAAAATCCTCTAAAATACCATCTAGCTTAAGTTTATATCTATCATCCAATTCAAACGCAGTGGGCGTAGGGAGGAGATTATGAAGTCCCAATTGAATCAATGTTTCTAATGTCATTACATTTATGGTTGCACCCAATTCAATTAGGGTATTTTCAATGGGAATGATTTTGGTAAGAACTATGAGTAGAGGATTTCCAGGGTCCACATACTTTTTTGCAATGACTTCAGTGGACATGAGGATTTCCAATTTCCTTACAACTTGGATGGTTGGGGGCCCTTCTTTCGTTTACCTGGATTTTTAATGCACAAGTCTCTAACTGTTTTAGTATAAATGAGTATGTCCTTTATTTCTTGCAGCAGGGGTATCTTAATACAAATATTTTTAAGCTTTGATAATAAGTCAAAATTAAAAGGTATAATTGATTTTTCCACTTCCAGCCTCTTTGGAAAAGGAGGATGATTGAGTTGTAATAATTGTTCCTTATGAGAACTAGTTTATGGGTCTATTTGAACTTTAGATTGAGTCTGATATTGATATGGTGATGGTGATGGTGATGATTCCTGAGAAATTTCAGATTGGATAAAATCTTCCTCCTCTTCATTTTCTTGGACAATCACTGAGGATTTTGGGTTAAGAACATTCCCAGACCTCAGGTGAATTTTCTGTAATGATACAAGAATGATGGAATACACAGGAAAGGCTTGCAGATTAGTTCTATAAATGGAGTGAACTAGCTTATTATTATTAGGATTTGGGATAGGCTAGGTAGGAATTTGGGTTGGTCATGGAGGGTATTGAGGAGATGGTAATGAAAGTTGTTGTGGCTGATTAGTTTGTGGTTGAGGAGCCTATAGGGGGTATGTATATGGTGGTGGTGCAAGATAAGGAAAGGTAGTTTTTCTATCATAGGATGAACCATGTGAACCTTTCCACCAAATCTGTTGTGGAACGGGTTGATCTGGAAAAGGTTGCCATGGAATAGGAGTGTTCCACATATGATTATGAGAATAAGGAAATTGAGATGCAAAGTTTTGAACCATACCTGAAGGTCTGGATTTCCATGGTTTTTGAGGTGCCATAACATAAAGTGAAATTGAGGCTCCTTTCTCCCCTTGATATACAACCTTAATTCCTGGTAAGGAAGGGAAATCACTGGTGGCATGGGATTCCTTGAAAATACCATAAATTTCAACACTCTCCAAGGGGCATTCCATGAAAGGTTGCTTCTTTCTACATTTAGGACAGAATATAGATATATATTTTTCCGACTCCTTTTTTTTTTGTTGGTAATCCTAAACCATGTGATTGGTGAGGGACTGACCTGTGGTTGAGATGCCACAATCCAGGGGCATCTAAGCTGTCAAAGTCACCCAGGGATCACACTTGGCCTAGACCACACCCGACCTGGATTGCACCAACCCTTAACATGGTTGGATTTTGAGGTGTCCCCATGGGTTTTGAACTGATGACTCTCACTTACAGATTGCCTTAATATTGCACTGCCTCACTGACTACTCTAGACCTTAGGGAATTTCTTTATTTGAAGGACATGGGGGTGGGATTTGATCCACTTATGTGTGCACAGGTCACAATACCATTTAATATAGTATCTCTAGGTGCATCCACACGTTAGACCACTACCTCAAGGTGCCCCCATGGATCCAGGTAAATCTCTCATGGGAATTGAACCTTGCCCAATGGTGAAAAACTCCTTGCTTTGCACCATTGGATCCAACCCCTTTGGCCCTGACTCCGCCTTCTTATTAACATGAAAAACATCCAATTTTTCACTCAAAGAGATGATAAAATAAATTTTAAAAATTTCGAACATATTTCCAATTTCATCCTTTATGACCCCTGTTCCTGCAACAAATTTTGTGAACCTGGAGGTGACATATCTGAGGCTTCTACTAGCCTTGGAGTTCCCTCTTGAATACCGTATGCATAAGTCACATACCACATCATACGAAAACTCGAAAACATCACATGATCTCATCAGATTGAGAACTTATAAACACTCATACCTTATGCCTCTTAGTAGAATTGTTCTCATTGTTTCTTTGCTCATCTGGCTTTTTTTCAATCTTTGAAGGTTATACCAAAATCACTCCATGTTTTCCTCCAAACTTTCATCCTTTTTCTACATGATTTTGATTATTTATTCCCTAAGTTCTTTTCCCTTTCAGTAGTATTGATATTTCTTCAAAAATAATTTCTTCATCTCATCCTTTGTTCGAATGCGATCCCCCAGAGGCCCATAAACCATCAGAGGGATGGAGCCTTCAAGGTGGTAGGAAACAATTTTAATTTCTGGGCAATAATAGAGTAATCATAGCTCCTACAAAGCACATCAAACTCAAATAAGAATGCATCAGTATCTTCACTAGCCAAACCATGGAAATTTGGTAGAGCAGATGGATGAATATTCTTCATTTGTGCTACTCCACCAACACCTCTAATAGGGAACTCAAAAGTAACCATCTACTCTTGGTTTTTGCATGTTACTTCTTCGTCTACCATTTAATATCACATAATTAGAGTTTTTTCTTGTGCTACAAACACTTCAGAGGTTTCTACCACCATTTTTGGGTCTTGAACCGGGTGGACATGGAATTCTATATTAGGCTTCCCTGCAACAATAATAGTAAGCACTACTTCTATTGTGGGTGTCTCTTCCTTGATTAGATCAAGTATAGGATATTTATTAGGCCCCTCAAGTCTTACCCTTGAAATTCCTCCTCCAATTTTTCCTTCCAGTGGATTAGTTGATCCAAAAAGGATCCATAGAAGGCTAAGAACAACTTAGAACTCACAGAGGCAACTCAGGATGCTTAGAATGGCTTCAACAGACAGAGAAAGGGAAAAAATTCAAAGTTCCCAAAAATCAGTGAAAATGACATGATCACGGAGAGCGCATCGTAATATTTCCAATGACGTAAAGGAATCATCAAATGGATTTACGGATCAAAAGATATTCACGGTAAAATTTGTGGTCAACCTAGCCCAGTCAATAGGGATTAGTCAGCATCCGTACTACTGACGTCAGCATTAGTACGTATGATGTCATCATTTGTACAACATACGTGGCAAGCGTAGAGTGCAACACATGTCATGTTGATGTCAACATAATTATGTGGCGGCATGAGAGGCTACCACATGTCACTCATTTTTCAACTTTTTGGGCCGACTTGTGGACCAATGAAAAGTTGACATGTGGCAATCCATACATGACATGTGGCATCCATACACTATGTGGAAGGTTGATGCAACATCCATATGACATGTGGAAAGGTGATGTGGCAAATAGGTGACGTGGCAGGCTGACTGTACAACGAGGTGCGTGGGCCAATGGTTGGCTACCATATGGCAGTGGGAAAATTCCCAATGATGTCCAATAAGCAGAAATTAAAAAAAAATATATATATTAAAGACCGCCAAATATGGCAGCGGTTCCACCATATTTGGTGGCATATTCCACCGCCCGCCATTCTAGTAGCATCTCCGCTAAACTTAGCTGCCTCTGCCTAAACCTCCACCAAAATTTTTGTAACCAAATAATAAATGGGGAGGCCCGTGGGTTCAACCTTGGGGCCTCCTCCAACCTACGCCTTAATATAGCATCCACCCACCGATTAGGCCAATGACCCATTATTTCACAACCACCCACTTTTTATTATTTAAAGGGGTTCTGCCAGTGTACAGAGGGACGAAGGCACGACCATACAAAAATGGCACAAATTTCGAGACAGGGCATACATTTCGATAAAAATTTCCAGTGATTAGTTGCAGGTGTAGGCACGAAAATCGAGGCAAGATTTTTCTAGGGTCTGAAAGTGCCAGACTCGGATCGAGGCGTGGAGACAGTCATTTTTAGGTAATTTGATGCCACAAATGCAGTGGTGATGTTTTTTTTTTTTGATCCGAGCAAAGATTCTGTAGCTTCAATCCAGAATGAGGTATACTTATGTATTTTTCCCAATTCTTTTGTGGAGTTAATAAAAAGACCTACCCATTTGAGAGCAGGACCCAGAGACATAGTCCACCAGGGACGAACTCCGCTATCAAGTTTTTGCGTTCATATTGCATGCTTATGTCTCTTTCCTTTTGAGATTTTCCACTTTATGGTGTACTTTAGTTTATGCTCATTTAATGCAATTCTTTAATAATTCACCGGACAAAAAGATCTTGGATCATGTTGGTATCAGAGCAGTCGTCTTTGAATTGAATTGTTTAGTATGAATGCTTACTAGGGCCAAGCATAAGCATGGTGAAGGAACTCTTAAGACTTTTAATCCTGATGTTGGCTATACATCCCAAAGGAAGAAAATGGCAAAAGAGGACAAGCGTGATGAATAGGAGAAAAACTTTCACATGGTCTTTTATCACATGTCAGAAATGGTCGAATGAATGTATGGAGATTACAAGAAGCGAATGAAGAAGAAAGAGAAGAAAAAGGAAGCACATGCAAATGATGATGCTTTGGTAAGCCAAAGGGCTGGAGGATATCCTCCTAAGCCTCCATCTTCATCTTCAAGTTCTAGTTCTTCTTCCTCTGAGCATTCCCATCATTCTCATCATTCTAGCCATAAAGCCTCTTTTAAGAAACCATTATTAAAGCTTGATGTAAAATTTTCTTTACCTATGTTTAATGGAGATGCTAATCTTGAAAAGCTACATAATTGGATCTGACAGGTTGAAGTATATTGCCGTGTTTAGCATATTGATGAAGAGGAAGTTAAAGTGCATCTGGATTCTCTTCGATTGGAAGGCACTGCTCTTGTATGGTGGGAGAGAAAGCTTCAGGACATGATTAAGTGTGGTAATCTTATTTCCTCATGGTCTAAATTTAAAGAAGAGATAATGAAGTAGTACTATCCATTAGGGTATTTACATAAAGCAATGATGGAATGTCAAAATTTAAGGCAAAGTAAAGGTCAAACTCTACAAGGTTTCACAGAAGAATTTAGGAAGAAAGATATTGCATTGAGCATTCCTTTGGATTCTTATGAAACTTTAATGAAGTATATTGGTGCACTTCACAATTATATTCGTCATACTTTGATCTTGTTTAACCCCACTAGCCTTGATGAATTTTGTGTGCAAGCCACTCACCTTGAGAACAGGGGGAAACATGTTAAAGAAGATCCCACGAAGAAACCTTTTAATTTCCCACAAAATACTTTCACGAAGTTCAAAAGGAAGGGCAGGAAGACCTCTATAGTAACGAGAGAAGGAGGAAAACCATCTTGCACTCATTGCAAGAAGAGTGGTCATGATGAAGAACATTTTTGGAAACTGCATCCAGAAAAGAAACCGAAACATTTCGGTGGAAAGGGGAAGACAAAGATCGTTGCTTCAGTACAACAAGATCTTGGTTCCGATTCAAGAGATGAAGGAAAGATCACAGCGGTTGGAGTACAAGGTAAATATTACTTTCATGCTAGTTCAAGTTCCAATGATGAATCTCATGTTGATGAACGAAAGAGGAATGAGTTATTTCATATAAGAGTTGTATCTAAACATACTAATATAGATACATTATTTGATCCGGGTTCCCAAGTAAACTTAATATCTGAATCACTTGTCAAGAAGATGGGTCTTGAAATGAAATCACATCCGAAGCCTTATCCTCTTGGTTGGGTATGTGATAAATAAAAATTTAATGTCACTAAACAATGTAGGGTCAGATTTGCTATTGCTTCAAAGTTGATTGATGAAGTGGATTTGGATGTTATACCGCTTGATATATGTGGCATAGTGTTGGGAAGTCCTTATATTTATGATAGAAAAGAAGTATTCTTTCGTCATGAGAACAAATACCACCTTACTAAGGGGGGAGTGGAATATATTGTTAGATCACATAGCATGAAGGTAAATACAACACTTGTTAGTGCAGGGAAAATGAAAAGGCTCATAAACACTAATAAGAGATATGTACTCATGGTCATCAAAGAGAAAGATGTCAGGTCATCCGACGCTTTCTGAGGGTGTGATCCATATCATAAAAAGGAATTAATTGATATTGTTTCTAAGTATGATGATATTTTTCAAGAACCAGATGGATTACCTCCTAAGAGGGAAATCCAACATGAGACACATCTTCAAAAAGATTCTCTTCTTCCTAATGTGGGCATGTACATGATGTCAGTTGTGGAGATGACATAGATCAAGAAGCAGGTACAAGGCTTATTGGATCAAGAGGTCATCAGGCCCAGTTCATCTCCTTGTGTTTCACTGATCATGACGGTGCCAAATAAATATGGCACATGGCGAATGTGTGTCGATTACCGGGCCTTAAACAAAATCACGGTGAAAAATCAACACCCTCTTCCTCGTATAGATGATTTACTTGATTAGTTGAAGAATGTTGTTTATTTCACTAAGTTGGATTTGTGCAGTGGATATCATCAAATTAGGGTTGCAGAATAGGATTCATGGAAGACTGCCTTTAAAACCAAACAAGGATTGTTTGAGTGGCTAGTTATGCCATTTGGGCTTTGTAATGCTTCGACAACTTTCATGCGTGTGATGAATGATGTATTCAGGCCTTTCCTAGATGACTTTGTGATTTTATATTTAGATGAAATTATTGTTTTTAGAGGGACTTGGGATGAACATGTAAGGCATGTAAAGCAGTTATTGGATACTTTACAAAGGGAAAAGATGTATGTGAAAATGTCTAAATGTGAATTTGGCAAGACTTAACTTGTATACTTAGGTCATATTGTAGGAGGAGGACAATTGAAAATTAATCCTTCCAAAATTGATGTAATTGTAAATTGGTATGAGCCAAAAAGTGTAACCGAAGTTCGGAGCTTCTTAGGTGCATTCCAATATTGGAGGAGATTCATTCCCAACTTCTCCTTTATAGAAGCTCCTTTGCATGCCTTAAGTAGTGTGAAGAACACTTTTCAGTGGGAAGGAAAGCATAAAAAATATTTCGACACTTTGAAGGAGAAGATCAGTACCACACCAATATTAGCACTATCGAATCTTCAACAACCTTTTGAAATCAAGATAGATGCCAGTGAATACACCATGGGTGCAGTATTGATGCAATATCGTAAGCCTATCTCTTACCACTCTAAATTTTTTAACCAAGCTATTTTTAACTATCCTACATATGATAAAGAGTTGTATGCAATAGTTCAAATCATAAAGAAATGGAAGAACTACTTGTTAGGGAAGGAAACAATTATAAATAAAGATCATCGACCCTTACAATATCTTCAAGCATAGATCAAATTGCAACAATCTTGACACTATAGATGGATGGGTTTTCTACAACAATTTCATTTGGTAATCAAGTACAAGAAGGGTACAAGTAGCACAGTAGCCGATATGCTTTCTAGACCTCCTATTGGTGCTTATATTATTTTGAAGAATACTTCTGTATCTCATGATAGCTATGTAGAGAAATATGCCATCGATGAAGATTTCAAAGAAGTATATGAGAATCTAGCCCATGGTGCATAGGTAGATAACTATTTTCTGCAGGGAAAAGTACTCTACCATCTTGGAAAGCTATGCATTCCTACAAGTGAACGAGTCCATGTAATACGAGAAGCTCACACTTCTCTTGTGTCTGAGAATTTTGGGGTAGGAAAAAATATGGCTCATTTGTAGAGGTTTTGTTATTGGCCTCAAATGAAAGCAATTGTAACTAAGTATGTAAAGGGGTGTGTGATGTGTTCTACTTGTAATCCCACTAATAGAAAACTGGGGCTATACTCACCACTTCCTATTCCATCCCATAAATGGGAAAGAATTTCCATGAATTTTGTAGGGGGTTTACCAATGATCAAAGGGGGTAGTGATTATTTGTATGTTGTAGTGGATATGTTCAACAAGATGTGTATCTTAATGCCATGTAAAAAGCATATCACTACTGAGCAGATTGCTAATATCTTCTTTCAATATGTTTGGGTTCACTTTGGGTTACCCACATCCATTGTCTTAGATCGAGATACTCAATTCCTTGGGGATTTTTGGACTAGCTTGTGGAAAATGATGGACACCAAGTTGAAGAGGAGCATTGATTTCCATCCATAGACAGACAGACAGACATAGGTGGTAAACATAATAGTGGTACTTTTTCTTCAAGGCTACTGCAACAAGCATCCCAAGTTATGTGATGAACAAATACCCTATGTACATCATTCTTATAACCAAGCTTTACATTCATCCACTCAGAGTTCACCTTTTGAGACATGTTTTGGGTACCTACCCAAGGTTCCTTTGGACTTAATGTATGGGAGAGATGTCGATGTGAATGAAGAACGAGTAGATGACTGTTGGCCCTTGGTTATTTATTAAGGAATAAAGCAAAGAGTAAAGAAGAAGAAAGACAAAGCATGAAGTGTGAGGAAACCACACAAACCAAGGAAGGGTCGAAGTGGATAAAGAAGCATAAAAGAAGGAATGAGGTAAAGGAAAAGCAAGCCATTGAAAGAGAAGGTCGAGGAAGACAAAGAAACAAAGAATATGGATCGTGGAAAACTCAAAAAGTGGAAGAAGACACCAATGGGTGCCTTGGAGCACCTCATGGAGAAGAAGGAAGAACAGGTTGGCGAAGCCCTTAAAATTTGGGTCATGTGGACCTAGGGTTTTGGTACCTAAAGTTTTAGGCCTAGGGTTTTGACACCCAGGCTTTGGCCTAGGGTTGTCTACGAGTCATGAAATGTATAAAAATAGGTTTAGAGGAGTTGAGAGAGGTTGGTCATTGGTTGTTGTGACATAGAGAGATTGAGTTGTAAGAGTGAATTCTTGTATTGTGAGATCTTCAGCTGGGTGCAAAGATCAAACCTGCAGCTAGGTGCGTAAGGAGGGAAGAAGGAGAGGAAGAGAGAGAGAGGATATGCAACTAAGTGCATAGATAGAACTGTATGCTTTCATCTAATATATCAAGAAACATAGTTCTGTGGACGTAGCCCTAGGGAGAGGGTGAACCATGTAAATCTTATTGTTCTTTGTGGCTGATGTTGTGTTATTTTCTATCTGTTATACTATGATTGCATGGTTGTTTTTCGTATTAGAGATGAGAGATATAATGAACTTCACGAAGTAAGCTTAATTGTGGTAAATAACATCTAGGTTACATTGCGGGAATCACTTTGCATTTCCTCTGGTTGTAGACATATATGTCCTGCAACCCCCCTATTGCTACTTCAGGTGAGACTTCATATGCTTCACAGGTGTTGCCAAAAGGGCCAGTAGTTAGGGTTTGTTGGTGTGCTGTTAGAGTTGAAACCTGGGTCTACCCCTGTGCCAAAAAATGGTTCCATTTCCAGGACCATGATCTTCTTGAGTGAATGACAAGGTGGTTTTCATCGAAGACAAATTCATAAGTGGATAGAAGAACAAGAAAGGGACTTTGCCGAAGCCCAGAAAAAGAACCCTAGAATTAGTATAGAGGACTGGTTGGGAAGGTATATCTTTACTGATGTGCACAAGATTTTATTTGGAGTAGTTCATAAGGAGTTGTACGAGTGGTTAGCCAGATTAGCAGACACCCAGTTTGAGATCAGATCTAGACCACCTATGGTTTGGACAACAACGCTGATCAAGAAATTCAAGAGAGTCAATATCATTGTGTCTAGAGCAGTGGATCTTTGGTTTGATAGCACTATTGGAGGATACATTAATGAGTTTTCTATCAACATAGTAGAGTCATATATTCAAGCAGAGAGATATTTCTTTAAGGGACCTAGAGGAAAGTTTTTACACTTTTTGAAGCTGAAGATTAAAATGATATTGCATGAGAAGAATATATTGAAGATACAGTAATTAGTTGGATTATAAAGCTAATGTTCAAGAATTCAGACATAAAAAATGATGCAGAGGATGGACACACGTGCAGTGGGAGATCATTCAGAAAGGTCCCTCTTGTGAATTTGTTCAAGCAGAGTTATGGGCCATTGGCACAAGACGAATATTTCTACAGTGGATAAGAAGCAGGGAGGTCAGACGAAGAGTATTGAGAGTTCGCAAAGGCAGAGGAAGTAGAGACTGAGGAACTTCGCCGAGGAGAACCAGAAACTTCAGGAACTGTGCCTACTATCGAAGTAAGTATTATTATTCCTGTTGTTTTAACATCATTAAGTAACTAGAGTAGCCAGAGTAATCATAGCACTGTTACAAGTATTTTAGTACATACTCAGTTGATAAATCAAGGAAAATCTATGGCATATGAAATGAGGTTACCCATATCCAGAGGAGACAGATCTGAGGATCCTGATCAACACTGGTTCTTATGCGAAGCTGTATGGAGCATCAAGCAAGTCACCGACGAATCTATTAAGAGAGCTCAGTTTAGTACTACCTTGAGGGATCGGGAATTGAGCTGGTATATGAAGTTTGTGTCAGGAGCTGTACAACCTAAACCACTAAATGGCATCAAGACTGCATTGAGTGCAGAGTTCAATAAGCCTAAGTTGGAGTCGTAGTGCATTACATAGTTAAAGGAAATCAAACAGAAGGTGACTGAACCTGTCTGGGAATTTGATCAGAGGTTTAAGACCTTGACAGACCATTTAAGTTTTCAGATTCCAGATGAGCAACATAAGGAATGGTTCATCGCTACCCTCATGCCACACATTAGAGCTCCTCTGATGCAACATAAGGTCACTTCACAGGCTGAAGCTCTGGAGATTTCCATGAAACTAGAAGTAATCCTTGTGGGAGAATCCGGTCCAAGTATGAGTCAAATCTTGAATCAATTAACTAGTTTATCTTTACAGGTCGAAGACATGAAAAAAGATAAAGGAAAAAAAAAGAAAGAAGACATCTGGTGTATCCGATGTAAATTAGAGGGCCATGAAAAAGAGAACTGTCCCTTATTTGATGAACACTTGGCCTTTGGAGCCCCTAACCCTTTGAAACAAGCTACTTTACCATGGTGCGAGGTATGTAGAACTAGACATCGCCCTGATGAATGTTATTATATGCAGAAATATGTCCAGACACCCACCAATATTTACTACACATTTTGTAAATATGTGGGGCATGATGAGAAGGATTGTAGGGCTTATGACCTCTTGCATGAAATATCAAGGGATACATATAGAATTCAAGGAGAATTACAGTCAGAAGGAAGTAATGCGCAGTTCAATTCCCCAGGAAGAGGAAACTTCAACCCTCGTGGTGGATTCAGAGGAAGAGGACGAGGAGGAGGAATGGGTCGAGGTCGAGGTTAGATTATTTTCTATAACTGTGCACAGCCAAGTCATTTGGAAAGGGATTGTCAGAACCCTTGTACTACTTGCAACTACTGTAATTCATTTTACCATGTCTTTGAAGACTATCCAATATTGTTAGCTAAACTTGAAGAGAGACAATGAGGAAGCCAAAAAGTCCAACTAATATTAGCAGAACCTTGTGGTGAGGACCCCAGAGTTGCTGTTATTAATAGAGGAGGCACTGTTACAAGAGAAGATCGGGTGACTCCAGGAAATACTATAGATGGATCAGGGATCAGAAGAGCTGTAGATAAGGCACAATTGTTTGATCCAAGGAGAGAAAAACATATGTTTGAAGAATCAAGGAAAAAATTTGTAGGAGAACAAACTTATTCATCTAGGGTAGAACCATAATTAAGGGAATGTAAAATGCCTCCAACATTTGATCAGTCTTCCCTAGCTAGACAAGGAAAAGATAAGCAAGCTCATTGAATTCTTATATACTTGTATCAATTTGATTAAAGATGAGAAAGCTGTGCAGGAACTACAACACCTAGTAAGACAGTATGAAATTGGAAGAATAGATCCTTTACTGAGTAGAGATGTGAATCAAGTATCTAGGAAAAGGAGGACAAGCAAGGAACTGCACCTTAGTGCCCAGACTAGAGACTACGATGTGGACTATGTGGTCCTCGACCTGGGATCAGAATTAAATGTTATGATGAAGAATACTTGGGCACTGATGGGAAAATCTAAATTGATTTACTCTCCTATTAGGCAAATGATGGATAACAAGTAGTTGATGAGCCCCTTTGGAAGATTAGAGCATGTCCCCATGGACATCGATGGAGTAAGGAATTTTGCAGACTTCAAAGTGATTGAGATTGTCGATGATAGCCGTCCCTACCCTGCGTTGTTAGGAATTGATTGGGATTTCAACAATTTGACTGTTGTTGACCTAAAAAAGAGAAGAATGACATTCAAGGGTAATGTCCTTAAGGTCATTTCACCTCTTGATCCCGATGAAGGCCGCATATACACAAAACCTATAAGAGAAGAAGACCACGCCTATGAGCTAGAGAATATCTACAAACTGATAGCAAGACAACATGATTACATTAATCCCACAATAGACGTAAATCTAAGCTGGCGAAGTGAAAGTGCATGCTCATCAGATTCAGAAGAACACTGAAAAATTGGCAAACCATAATGTATGAAGTCTCTACGCGGAGGTGTGATAGACTGACCATGGTAGTTTGCTGGATTGTCATAGAAGTAATCTTTCTACATTTGATGGTTTGAATCATTTAGACACATTTCTAGCTGAATTTGAGAGAATTGTACCAGTACAATAGAGGATGTTGGCATTGGATGAAGCATTGAAAACAACACCAACTAGATGGTGGGGGACACACAAGAAGAACATCACAGAGTGGGTGCAATGTTGCACCTTATTGACAATGCGATTTTCAGACCAAGATGAAGGATGCGGAGATTGATACATAGGTCAGAGCTGTCCTAAGGACCATGTGTGAAGTTATGAGGAAACCTAGAGCAACATTCCTAAATAACAGTGGGTACATAAGTTCATTAACACCTTATACACTATGCCTATCAACTGGTATCTTCAAGAAGAACTGCGCCTAGCCACTGCATATTGGTATGGTATGACCCAAAAATTTATAGCTATGTTGCTATTTGAAAGTCAGTACACTACAGTAGAACAAGCTATACAAATTGTAAGACAAAATGTCTTTGAGGAAGTATCTAACCTCCCTCTTGAACAAGAAGGAGATGAATGGACCGCGCCGCTTCAACGGTTAAATGGTTTTTATAATATTAATGCTGATGAAGATGATGATCCTAGGAATGTGAACATCTCAGAAACTGAAGGAAAAAGAGATATAGAAGGACCAGGGATTGAATTACCTTTTGTTGGGCAGCCTATTAAAATCAAGAATGTTAATATTGGACTAGAGCAAACACCTAAGTTAGCAAACATTGGAGATTATTGGGATGATGCTACTATTAGTAAGATCACATAACTATTGCATGAGTATCAGGACTTGTTTCCAACTAAGTTTACAAACATGAAGGGAATTAAAGGGCCCATGGGAGAAATGAAGATCCCTCTAAGAGAAGATGCAAGACCTATCAAGAAGAGACCTTACAGACTGAATCCCAAGTACAAGAAAAAAGTTAAGATTGAATTGGATATAATGATGGAAGCAGGAATAAGAGAACCTATTAAAGAATCCGAATGGATCAGCCCTATGGTGGTCTAGGATAAGAATTCAAGAGAAATCAGAATCTGTGTAGATATAAGGAAGCTGAATGATGCATGTCTAAATGATCCATTTCCTACACCTTTTACTGATGAGGTTCTAGATAATGTAGGAGGACATGAGGTCTATTCATTCACAAATGGATTTTCAGGCTATCACCAGATCAAAATTACTAAGGAAGACCAACATAAGACTACATTTGCAACAAAATGGGGTTCCTTTCATTGCACTATGATGCCTTTTGGGTTGAACAATGCACCAACCATCTTTTCCAGGGTGGTGGTCGAAGCATTTAAGGAGTTTTTACACAAGTTTTTGGAATCATATTTTGATGACTGGACCATCTTTAGTTTACTGAAAGATCATATTGAATGTATGAGATTAATGTTAGATAAGTGTAGGCAATATCAGATTTCCTTGAATCTAAAGAAGTGTATTTTATTTTCACCTTTTGGAGTGTTACTAGGGCACATTGTGTGTAAGTAGGGGTTGTTGATAGATCCTTCCAAGATTGCTATCATTGTTGATCTACCTCCTCCTACTTCAGTTAGACAGTTACACACTGCATTGGGACACACTGGATATTACATAAAGTTTATTAAAGGTTATGCACAGATAACAACACACATGGAGAAGTTACTAAAGAAAGATAGTAAATTTCAATGGATAGAGGAATGCCAACAGAGATTCGACACACTAAAGAAAAAAATGGTCACTACGCCTATCTTGGTTTTTCCAGATTGGAGTAAGAAGTTCAATGTTCATGTCGATGCTTCATCCATTGCACTAGGAGCAGTCTTATCACAACCAGGAACGAGAGATATCGACCACCCTATAGCCTTTGCTAGCAGTAAGATTTCCACAACTGGAAATAATTATACTACCACTGGAAGAGAAGGCTTAGCTATGGTATATATGATGCAGAAGTTTTGACACTATTTGCCGGGAGGACATTTTAAGATGTTCACTGATCATTCTACATTGAAGTAATTATTCAGCAAGCCAGTGTTGGGGGGGAGAATATGCAGATGGCAACTACTATTCTAGGAGTATGACTTTGAGATTGTGGTCAAGCCAGGAAGAATGAATAAAGGACCCGATCACTTATCCAGGTTAGAACATGGCGAGGAAACTACCATTCTAGAGGATAAAATACCAGATGCATAGTTGTTGGCCATTAGAAAATTCAATGATCACTTCACCAAGATAGTTCAGTTTTTGTCCACAGGAATATCACCTCGCGGGTACACAGTTATTCAAAAGAAACAGTTGGTAGTCCACGCTACCGACTTTCAACTTATAGTTGGACAGTTATATAAGATGGGACCAGATGAGATCTTGAGGAGATGCGTTATGGAGGCAGAAAGACCATTGATTCTTGCAGAAGAACATGAAGGCATCACAGGAGGACATTATGCAGGGAAAGCAACAACGCAAAAGGTTCTCAGAGCTGGCCTCTCATGGCCTACTCTACACAAGGATGCCAAGGAATACTACAGAGCCTGTGATGTATGCCAAAGGATAGGGAAACCTTCCAGAAGGGATGAGATGCCTTTAGCACCTCAACTAACCTTATAGGAATTTTAGAAATGGGCTAATGAATTTGTGGGACCTATCAACCCACCAGGAAAGCTCACAGGAGTCCGATACATTATCATTGCTACAAAATATTTGAACAGATGGGAAGAAGCAAGAGCAGTTAAGGATTGTAGTGCAACCACAACTACGTAGTTCATATTTGAGGATATTATAACCAGATTTGGATGCCCAAAGATCCTTATGAGTGATCAAGGTACAAAATTCATCAACAAAACTATTGAAGCCTTGACTCAAGAATTTGAAGTTCACCATTAGAAGAGCACTCCATACCACCCATATGTGAATGGTACAGTCAAATATTTCAATAAGATCTTGGAGACAGTGTTAACTAAGATTTGCAGTGTTAACAGAGATGATTGGGATCTGAGAATTCCAGCAGTATTATGGGCTTATAGAACTACTTGCAAAAAGTTAACAATGCAGACCCCATTTAAGTTAGTTTATGGTTTGGAAGCAGTGGTACCTATGGAATACTTGGTTCCTAGTTTAAGAATTGCAACATTTATAGGTATGGATGACACTGACACTGTTCAAGATAGGCTTACGCAGTTGCTGGAACTGGAGGAAGACAGGTTCATTGCAAGATTTCATCAGTAGGTACAAAAAGAACGAGAAAAGGATTACCATGACAAACATATCAAGAAGAAAGCATTTAAGCAAGGATATTTGGTATTGTTATATGACAACAAGTTCATGAAGCATCTAGGGAAGTTTAGGACACATTGGCTTGGACCATTCAAAGTTGCCTATGTTACAGAAGGAGGAGCTGCGCAGTTGAAGACCCTTAATGGAGAATGCAAAGATGGGTTGGTAAATGGGAGCCGATTGAAACTATATTGTGACAACCAGCTACCTCGCAACTCTCAGTAAAAGCACAGGAAGAAGGGTCTAGATACCAAGTGCAGTTGAAATTAGGTACCAGACACAGAAAAGATATTTTGCACAAGATGGGGAGGAACAAAGCAGAAAGCACAGGCTGCTCCGCACAGTCTGCAGTCGAAGTAATATAGAATATTCAACCCTACAGTGACTCGGGATGAGTCACAAGTGAGTGTTGGGGGCCTATTGGCTCTTGGTTATGTATTAAGGAAGAAAGAAAAGAGTAAAGCAGAAGAAAGACAAAGAATGAAGTGCATTGAAGGTGCAAAAACCAAGGAAGGGTTGAAGTCACTAAAGAATCATAAAAGAAGGAATGAGGTAAAGGAAAAGCAGGCCGTTAAAAGATAAGTTCAAGGAAGACAAAGAAACACAGAATATGGATCGTGGAAAACTCAATAAGTGAAATAAGACACCAATGGGTGCCTTGGAGCACCTCATGGAGAAGAAGGAAGAACAGGTTGGCAAAGCCCTTAAAATGCGGGTCATGTGGACCTAGGGTTTTAGGCCTAGGGTTTTGACACCTAGGCTTTGGCCTAGGGATGTCTACGAGCCATGAAATGCATAAACATATGTTTAGAGGAGTTGAGAGGGGTTTGTCATTGGTTGTTGTGACATAGAGAGATTGATCTGTAAGAGTGAATTCTTGTATTGTGAGATCTTCAGCTGGGTGCGAAGATCAACCCTGCAGCTAGGTGCACAGGGAGGGGAGAAGGAGAGGAAGAGAGAGAGAGGATATGCAACTAAGTGAACAGATAGAACTGTATGATTTCATCTAATATATCTAGAAACATAGTTCTGTGGATGTAGCCCTAGGGAGAGGGTGAACCACGTAAATATTGTTGTTCTTTGTGGCTGATGTTGTGTTATTTTCTATATGTTATACTATGATTGCATGGTTGTTTTCCCTATTAGAGATGAGAGATATAAAAAACTTCATGAAGTAAGATTAATAGTGGTAAATAACATCTAGGTTACATTGTGGGAATCACTTTTCATTTCCTCTGGTTGAAGACATCTGTGTCCTACAACCCCCCTATTGCTACTTCAGGTGAGACTTCATCTTCTTCGCAGGTGTTGCCGAAAGGGCCAGTAGTTAGGGTTTGTTGGTGCGCTGTTAGAGTTGAACCATGGGTCTGCCCCTATGCCAACAAGGAAGGAGCCTGCAAGTTCATTCAGAGGATCCAACAGATACACCAGGCAGTCAGGGAACTGTTGGAAAAAAGTCAAGCACAATATAAAGCTCGACATGATAAGCACAGGGTTGATCATCAGTTCCAGGTTGGAGACTGGGTATGGATTCACATCAACAAGGAACAATTGAAGAGTGAAGGAAAGAAACTCAAGCCCATTCGTTATGGACCCTTTACCATCTTGGAGAAAAGCGACACTAATTCTTTTCATTTAGATATTCCACCTTATATGCAAATTTACTCTGTTGTGAACGTAGAGAACTTGAAACTTTTTGAGCCTCCCATGATCATGGATTAGGATGAGGAAGTTTCAATACCTTCAATTGATGAGTTTTCACCTGAGTACTTGGATGAGTTACAGGAAGATATCATCTTGGACAAAAGGAGGATGAATTCACGCAAGGGTGATGTTGATTATCTTCAAGTAGGCTTAAAGGGCACACATCCAAGTAAGGCAAAGTGGATTGAAAAGGACAAAGTGAGGGGACTCTTCCCTCACTTACCTATTGATTGATGAAAGATTTTGGTGGTCCAAAAATCTCTAAGTGGGAAGGCGTGATCCAAAAAGGATCTAGAGAAGGCTAAGAACAACTTAGAACTCACAGAGGTAACTCAGGACGCTCATAATGGCTTCAACAGACAGAGAAAGGGAAAAAAATCAAAGTTCCCAAAACTCAGTGAAAATGGCATGATCACGAAGAGCGCATCGTAAGCTTTCCAATGGCATAAATGAATCATCAAACGAAGTTACGGATCGAAATATATTCACGGTCAAAGTTTTGGTCAACCTAGCCAAGTCAAGGGATGAGTCAACATTCGTACTACTGACGTCAGCATTAATAAAAATGACATCATCATCTGTACAACATACATGGAAAACATAGAGGGATATACGTGTCATGCCAATGTCATCATGATGTCGACATGATGACGTGGCAGCACGAGAGGGTGCCATGTGTCACTCATTTTTGGACTTTTTGGGCCGACTTGTGGACCAATGAAAAGTTTCCATGTGGTAGTTTGTACAAGACACATGGCATCCGTACACTACATGGCAGGCTGATGTGGCATTTGTATGACATGTGGTAGGGTGACATGGTAGGCTGACTGTACAATGAGGTGACGTGGGCCAATGGTTGGCTGCCACATGGCCCAGTCATAGGCTGCCACGTGCTAGTGGGAAAATTCCCAATGAAATCCAACAACAAAAAATTAAAAATACACACACACACACACACACACACACACACACACATATATTAAAGACTGCCAAATATGGTGGCGGTTCCACCATATTTGGTGGCATATTCCACAACCCGCCATTCTAGTAGCATCTCCGCTAAACTTAGACGCCTCCACCTAAACCTCCGCCAAAATTGTTGTAACCAAATACTAAATGGGGAGGCCTGTGAGTTTGACCCCGAGACCTCCTCCAACCTACGCCTTAATATAGCATCCACCCGCCGATTAGGCCAATGACCCATTATTGCACAACCACCCACTTTTTATTATTTAAAGGGGTTCCACCAGTGTTGTAGGTGAATCCCACTGCGGAAAAGTGGATTCACTCTTGGTCTCTAGATTCCTAAGGCCAAGACAGAAAAGTTCTTAACATGGACACTGACATCCTTTTAGATCTGATCAAGATAACATATGAAGGAGAAGAAGAAAGATATGTACCTTATTAACGACATTTTTCCCAGCAACGTCCAGGCTGAGTTTCAATCCTGAGCTCCCTGATAGGTCCTGTAGAACAAACAAAGATACAATGGACTTCCTACTCTACTGATATTAGCTCAAATATAGATCCATCTACTGCAGAAAAACTTATATGAAACAAACATAAGTTTGAAAGAAACAGGCCAAGCATTGATATATTGACGAGAACAAGTAAAAGTACTTACAATCCTTTGATGAAGGTGCAACAACTTCTTCCAGTTCTCCTTGTCCAACCCCTTTGCTCAAGTAATCTACACTGATTGCTTTGATGACATGCCACTTATAGGATCATAAGTTTGGTATTAATCTCTAGTCTCTACTCCCCTTTCACCATGATAAGGCTTCCTTGGAGAGGTCCAACCACTTGAGAGATATTTGGGATAAGTTGAGGATTCCTCTCCTTCAGTTGAGGATCTTCCTTAATATCATGCCTTGACCATCTATTTGAATCCAACCACCTTCAGGAATTGAGGGATTCTTCCCTGATTTGCCTCAACAAACCCAAAACTTGCTTAGAAAAGGGTAGAACTCCCCCAAAAGGGTGCACAGGGAACTCAAACACTCCCCCAAAGAGGCTCAGGGAGCACCAGCACTCCCTGACAGTGGATAGGGGAGCGCTCCTCTCCAAAATTCATTTTTTAGTGGTTCTTTCAATGGAAAAAGGGTTGTACTCCCTGTCAAGTGATATCTCTTCTTCAAAACTAGTCTTTGAGGTGTCTTAAGTGTCTTTATGATGTCGTTAGAGGAACGACATAGGAAAGATGGTAGTATGATGTTTGAGACACTCGCGGACAAGATGTGACACTTACAACACTTATAATGACGACACTTGCGACACTATTGAAGTGAGAAATTTTGAGGTGTAACAGATTTCCCCCCAAAGTACGAAGTTAGAAGACGATGATGACTGAAGTACTTTGTAGAATTTTTCGAGCAAGGGTATGGAAGTAGAGAAACTGGAAAAATATGCACACAACCATCAAACAAATATTATGACATGTTTCAAACCCAAGGCAAGCATACCTCTGCTTGAGTGATAAATACTTTTCAGGTATGAATGCCATAAAATACACTGCGGATCCATAATTATATTGACAAAAAGGTATAGCCACTGGAGATACAATGTGGATCTATACTCCTATGACCTGAACTAATCGTAGCCATGAAGAATACACAGTGGATCTACGAGATGACAAGACATAGCCACGACCAATACAAAGTGGATCTACGTAACAATATATGTGTCATAGTTCAAAAGAACTCCTTCACAATTTGGGAAAAGTATGTACAAAAGTGATGACACTCAACCCAGGGTCTTCTTACTGATCCCGATGTAGTATGAATCTAACCATGTGAATAAATGTCATGATGTTGCACATGGTAGAAACCACTTGATTACCGGTCAATGAGGTAAACCGTTAACAAGCGCGAGGGAAATCACCATTGATGTCAATGATTCCCAATGTACTCTATTACATTCCAACGAATGTGAATGAATGAGATGAAGTCGAACATCCATGAAATCATCTGATCAGAGGTCAATGATTTAAACCCACTGTCGGACGCGAGGAGGCTTACCATTGAGGCATGCAGGTCCCAAGGTACTAACTGGTTTCTAAGTATATTTCCCGGATAATGTGTTGAAGTCAACAGGAATAGACTTGTCGAGGGAGGGCCTTGATGTATCCCCCATCACCGACATAGAGATGTAATTGGTAGATCAAATGAACATGGAATGAAATGGGTATTGAAACAAGATATTTGTGATGACTGACTCTCGAGGCAGATACTTCCCTTGAACATCGAGGCACAACAAAAAAAAATTGACATGGACCAAAACATGACGATGCAATGGATACGGTGACTTTCGTTGGGTGACCCAAAGGAGTAACGAAAACTCAGATGATTGGCTCAGTGTAGAGGTTAAGTGGATTAAAATGTGTGCAAAGACAAAGTTCTGTGTTCAAGGGTGACTGTAAGGGTTACTGGTAATGTTCTCAAAAATTGCTTGGCTTGCTTCCTTCAATTCCCCCCCCCATCCAGATAGACAAGTACCTATTTTTAATTTAATGAGCTCGAGGAGGGTAACACATGATCGATATGACTCACCTTTGGTAAGTCCCTCTTCCTTTGTTTAACAAACTAGAAGAAGTAAGGGTTCAATCCCATATGGGCCCTTCAATGTATGATTGTTTAACGAGTCCAGAGAAGGTAAACTTGGTGGTTTTTCATATTTAGAGAGTCTGGAAACAACTTAAAGATGACTCCAAAGTTGTCCTTTTTCGTAATATTAGTCTCATGAGGCCAAAAAAGAGATAAATTATCACTCAAAAGATGCCCTTTCAAACCTTTTAATGAGTGGGAAAGGAATCAAGATCACTCAGAAATCTTTTCATGTTTATAGAGTCTGAAGAGAGCTTAAAGATGACTCCAGGGGGTTCCTTTTTCGTATATCCATGCGGGTCTGAAAAAGAGATACAAGTTTACCTGGTTGCATTCTCATGTATTTAGAAGCACGAGAAAGAACAAAGACTAAGCTCAATATGCCCCCAGCTTGAAAGCTAGTGTCTTAACTCCAAAATGATCATCAAAGGCTGGAGACATACCCTCCAAGATTCAAGTCATTCATCGACTTTGAGGTTGTCACCAATTTCTCTACTAGATGGAGAAAAAGTATAAGAGTGGATGAAATGAAGGTTCAAGAGAGGTGACTGATTCATTTTTTAATGAGCTTGACATAGGAAAAGAATTATGCTCAGGGCTCTGGGTTCAATCCCCAGATGGTTGTTTCATTTTTAACAAGCTTGCTACACAGAGGAAAACTATGCTCAAAGATTTTGTTTCATTTTTTAATGAGGTTGCCACAGAAAGGAGAAACTGTGCTCGTGACCGCTGTTTTATTTTTTAACAAGCTTGCTACAAAGAAGAGAAACTATGCTCATGGACCCTCCTTGATCATGGCTTCCAAGAGAATAACGCTCTGGAAGGACACCATGTCAAGGGACAAATCTCGGTCATGTCCTCCAAAAGATCTTCACTGGATAGAATAAAATAACTATGGAAGGAACACATGTTGAGGGCCGCGACAGGGGTAAGGAGATCAGGCTCCAATAGCCCTATCGAAGAGATCACCATGTCAACTACCAGATCCAAATCATCAGAAGTTGAAGTCATGGGAGATAACACCACATAATTGACATGTGGCAGGGGCGATACTGTCTTCATATAAGAACCATTTAAGGAAGTAATCTAGTTAGGACCAATGAATGAAAGTTGATCAATAGTGACCATTATTCCATCGTGCAGGAAAGATATCACATGAAAAAGAGTGGACACAATATCTTTCATGGAATAGAAATAATCCCGCACAAGGAGTAAAGAGAAATCCAAGGGGTCTTGGAATACCATGACATCAATAAAGACAATTTTCCCTCCCAAAGTTATGGGAAACTGAGGAAGGGTCCCTAAAGGTTGACTGGTTCTTCTGTTAAAATATAATATATTTTATGTAGCTGACGCAAGCTGAGGACAACACAAAGAGTGCCAAGCAACAGAGGACAAAATACTAATGGACACACCTTCATCTATTAGCGTTTGAGGAATTTCCCGACCACAAACCTATACTATAATATGGAAAGGAATGTGAGAGGGAAGACGAGGTCTAGTTAGTGCACCCCAATCAAAAAGGATGGCCTCATTGCTTGGAGGGGGTTTTGCGGGATAAGGAGGAATGCCCCCCAACACGGTAGATTTTGTATCAATGAGAAAAACGTGGGCAATATCGGGTTTACTTTCTAGAGGGAGAGCAGGATCGACCGATGATGGGATCAGATTGACCACGCTGGCACTCTTTAGAGGAAGAGTGGGATTGACTGATGATGTGACCAGAGAAATCACTTTGGCACTCTTCGGATGAAGGGTGGGATTGATCGAGGAAGGGACTGGATCAACCACTTTGGCACTCTTCAAAGGAGGAGTGGGATTGACCAATGATGGGATCGGATCGACTGCTTTGGTTTCACTCTTCAGATGAAGGGTGGGACTGACCAATGATGGGACTAGATCAGTCACTTGGTTTTCACTTTCTAGATGAAAAGTGGGGCTGATAGATGACGGAACTGGATCAACTACTTGGGTTTGTGGTTCAATCAAGGATGAAACTAGATTGACCACCTGATCAACTGGACTAACCGAGGATGGAACCAGATTGACCATTCCATCAACTAACGATGGGTTGGGGGAAATCTTACCATAACCTTTTGGAAGTTGAAGTTTTTCCAAAAGAGAAGAAGCCTCATCCATACGAGGACAAAGGTGAGAATAATGATCACCTTTGCATAACATGCAAGGGAATTTGACAGTTGTCTTCTTCTTACCAACCTTAACGTCACTAGTTGATGGGGTATCATCGACATGAACAACAGAGGCCGATGAGGACCACATTTCTAAGACCTTGGAAATACTAGGGAAATCCCTCAGAAAGTGGTCACCCTTACAAATACTACAAGGGAATTTGGGTTTCAGATTCTTCATTTTAATCTTGTTGACCTCATCAACACTCCCAGTACTATTAACAATAGCAGGTTGCTTGGATCCAACATCTGATGTTGTTGGAGCCTTGGTCCTTTTCGAGCTCTTCTTCTTCTGATAAACCTGGCTACTTTCTTTAGAGCTTTCACTAGGTGAAGAAGGAGAAAGGGAAGGAGACTTAATGGGTGAAGAAGGTGAAAATTAAACATGAGGTTGATGTGTGGGTGGTGTATTGACATCTAAAGTATTATGTGCAGTTGAAACATTGGGAGGATTCGAGATCACCGGAGTGGGGAACAACCAAATCGGTAATCCGATGGTGAGTCCTGGAAGACTCAGTGTGGAAATGTATGGAGGACGAAAGTTTCCAAAAGAAGGAAAGGTGTAAGGTTCCCTAGGACAAGGGGTCCCTCCATTGGTACTCTCAGGATTTGATGCCATTAACACTGACTCGACCTAAGGTCCATTAAGTAATACAAACAACACACACTATGAATTTGAGAAGAAAACAATCAAACAAACCTTCCCACAATGAAACCACTAGTTAGTGATGAAATCCAACGTCGTGAGATCAAAATAGGAAGGGGTGGGGATAGAGCGGGTGGATCGGTTATGTTGGCGACCTACTTAATGGACTTACGCCTTGGTGCAAGCTTCCACACAGTAATTGTGGATTTACCCTCCAAGGAGCCCGAGTGAGTTTGACTAACGTCTGTTCCAGGTACAGTGAGACTTCCCTCACCATCACCTTGTGTGAGACCCTAAAGATTATGGCTACTAAGGTCACCAATTTGCAGTCAGCCCCTGGGTGGGTACAGTCAATAGTACGATCTGAACATATGGGCATGATAACAAGTTCAAAATCAACTCGAGAGGCTCCCACACATAATTGTGGGTATACCCTCAAGTGATCCCCAATATATGATCCGACCACTACAAACAGTTGAACCACAGAGGGATAATCTCCATAACTCACCTGAATGTGACCTCATGCATAATCCCTATGTGAGAGGGGGATCCCAGAAAGCCTATACGACAATTGGATTTTCTCTCCCTATCGCAAGATGCTAATTTTTTTTGATAGCTTTGGAAAGTTATCCTTTCAACCTATTCCAAATCCATACACCTTAAACTAATGTAGGTTTGCTAACAAATATGTAAAAAGTATGATAAATTTTAGTTAAGCATTGATTTTAGTGGCTGTTGTTTACTCAGAGGTGTATGAGAGTGAAAACTGATGATATTATGACTCAGTTCCCAAAACATGCATAAGAAATGATAAGCAATCTTTTCTTTCAAAGAATGTCTAATTAAGGGAAGGAGAAGGATTTTCCTTTCACTGTCAAACACTAAGATGTAATGCCCTCATGCAATAGTCCTCAATAAGGAATCCAATGCAATGCTAAAATGTTTATATGTGACTGATAACCAGTAGATGTAAATATTCCTATGCTAATCGGACTTCAAGAGCTGTGAGATTTAATCAATATGGAAGCAAACTTCACATAAACCAAAAAACACCCTTGTTGTGATAAAAAAAGAAACAAAAAACCAAAAACTCAAAAGGAAGGAAAAAGAGCTTGGACAATATGACTCAAATATCAGAAAGAAAAGTACAAAAGACCTTTGAAACTCCTTACAAAGTTTTCACTCATTCAGATTAACGAGAAGAAAACGACAAATTGAATCCAAATTGTCAAGGACAAAGAGTTATTGCAAAGTAAGGACAGATGTTAAAAAATCCAAACAAAATAGGATGAATCCTTAGAAAATAGGGCATTGAGGGCCAATACCAATATGGACTGAGAGTATGAGACCCTGAGCAAATGCAAAAGGCAAAAACTGAACTCAGAAACGAAAAACCTAGAGGATTTTTCACTGAAAATGGGGTAGCGCTCTGGTGCAAGGGGCACCAGAGCATTCCAATGCTCTATGTAAGACCACCAGGGAGTGTTGGTGCTCTGATAGCAAGGACAGGGGAGCACTCTGCTGCAAAATCTTAGAAAAATGCCCAGAAACTAAAAAAATCAAGGAAATTCAGTCAATCAGGGTGATCATGATGAAATAAAGAGGCAATCAAACAAATCTAAGAATCAAGGAGGCAGTATGAAGAGGTTCAAATGAGTGGGAAAAGGGCCAAAACAAGATCTGGGAAAGGAAACAAAAATCAGAGATCCTCCCCAATGGAGTTGCCAATTTCTGTTGTAGGTGAATCCCCCTGCGGATAAGTGGATTCCCTCTTGGTCTCTAGACTCCTAAGGCCAAGACAGAAAAGTGCTTAACATGGACACTGACATCCTTTCAGATCTGATCAAGCTAACATACGAAGGAGAATAATAAATATATGTATCTTATTAACGATGTTTGTCCCTGCAAATTCCAGGCTGAGCTTCTATCTTGAGCTCCCTGATAGGTCCTGTAGAACAAACAAAGATACATTGGACTTCCTACTCTACCGAGATTATCTCAAATATATATCCATCTACTGCAGACAAACTTATATAGAACAAACATAAGTTTGAAATAAACTGGCCAAGCATTGATATATTGATGAGAACAAGTAAAAGTACTTACAATCCTTTGATGAAGGTGCAACAACTTCTTCCAGTTCTCCTTGTCCAACCCCTTTGCTCAAGTAATCTACACTGATTGCTTTGATGACATACTGCTTATAGGATCATAAGTTTGGTATCAATCTATAGTCTATACTCCCCTTTCATAATGAGAAGGCCTCCTTATATAATGTTGGAGAGGTCCAACCACTTGATAAATATTTGGGATAAGTTGAGAATTCCTCTCCTTCAATTGAGGATCTTCCCTAAGATCATGCCTTGACCATCTATTAGAATCCAACCACCTTCAGGAGTTGAGGGATTCTTCCTTGATTTTCCTCAACAAACCCAAAACTTGCTCAGAAAAGGGTAGTGCTCCCCCAAAAGGGTGCACAGGGCACTCAAACACTCCCCCAAAGAGGCTTAGGGAGTGTCACGACTCCCTGACAGTGGGTGGGGGAGCGCTCCTCTCCAAAATCCATTTTTTAGTGGTTCTTTCAATGGAAAAAGGTTTGTAATCCTTGTCAAGTGATCTCTCTTCTTCAAAACTAGTCTTTGAGGTGTCTTAAGTGTATTTATGATGTCGTTAGAGGCATGACATAGGCAATATGGAAGTATGATGTTTGTGACACTTGCAACACTTTTGGTCAAGATGTGACACTTACGGACAAGATGTGACACTTACAAAATTTGTAATGACGACACTTGCGACACTATTGAAGTGAGTGATTTTGAGGTGTAACAACCAGTGTACAGAGGGAAGAAGTTGTGACCATACAAAATTGGAAATAATTTAGAGACAGGGCATTCATTTCGAGAAAATTTTCCAATCATTAGTTGCAGGTGCAGGCACGGAAACCGAGGCGAGATTTTTCTTGGGTCCGAAAGTGCCAGACTCAGATCGAGGTGTGGAGACAGTCATTTGTAGGTAATTGGATGCCACAAACATAATGGTGATGTTTTTTTTTTTTCTGATATGAGAAAAGATTCTATAGCTTAACTCCAGAATGGGGTATACTTATGTATTTTGCCCAATTTTTTTGTGGAGTTAATAAAAATACCTACCCATTTGAGAGGAGGACCCAAAGACATATTCCACTAGGGACGAACTCTGTTATCAAGTTTTTGGGTTCATAATGCATGCTTATGTCTCTTTCCTTCTTTATGGTGTACTTTAGTTTATGCTCATTTAATACAATTCTTTATTATTTAATAAGTCACCGGATGAAAAGATCCCATATCATTAGTAGAATGGGCGACATTTACAACACCACTATATGGGGCGGTAGGATTTTCTTTCTTTTGAGTTTTTTTTACCTCTAATACCCTTAGCCTTATTCATACATTCCTTATCATTCTAAAAATAAAACTACTAAAAAACCAACATGACAAGCGGTCGTGGAGACTCACCAAAGTATTTGCGTAGGATTTCACCTCCTGTCTTACTGCTTCCACCTTCCGAGTCTGAAATGATGGTCCTGCAAAAACTAAAAGATTTTTTTTTTGTATATTCACTTTTAGATTAGCTCCTTTAGCACTTCCCTGACAACAACACCAAAATGTCAGGTGAATTATATGGTAATAATTAAGTACATTAATTATCAATCTGAGTTTGTAAACTTACAAAGTACCAGGCACAATATATGTAGAACGAACCTCAAAGAAACACCATTCCTTAATAAACTATGAAACAAAATCTCAGAATTGGTTGCTCATCTAACAATGAATATTCTAAGATAGAATTGCAAGTTGAATACAAAGTTTTATATCCAACAATACTTCGTTGGATTCACTCTGTAATTTAGATTGAAAACCCTTAATTAAAAAATATAAACAATATAATTGAGAAACTAAAAAGTGGAGGAAATATTTCTCTCATGAGCAGTTGTCAACCAATGAAGAATTAGTGACAAATAAGTGCATAATTTGTAGATCTGACAATTCTTTGTTCAAAGAATCACCATTCAAACTGACAGACCAACAAGAAGGAGAATCCCTTTCCAACAAGAATTAGTTGAACCACATAGTATGAATAAAACTGTAACATCAACCAATTAACATTACTACAAAATTATATCACACTTGTTATAGGAATCAAACTATGAAATTATATCAACAAACAAAATCACACTTTATTCTAAATACAAAAATAAAAATAACTAGGGAGCTACTCCTAAGATGAAGGGGGCCCTTCCTTCCCTCAAAAGTATGCCCACTACACACCTATAAACTCAGAGATTCAAAAGATGAACATGCATAAGTTTGTCTTGTATCTCATAATAAAACAAAGTACAGGTATTGAACAAATTTTCGGTCTTTACTCCCTTTGATCATTGCTATCAATCTATATATCTCCCCAGGAACGAACTCCTTCGATACTTATACAATTACATTTAAATCAAAATGGTAATTAATGGCATCCAATCCTGTACAAAATCTACTAAAGATAGTCAGGAGATTACAATATCAGATTCAGAGAAATCAATGAACATACATAATTACATAATTTGTCATCTTGTTACAATTTCATTACTACAGGCATGGAATTGAAATATACTCACACGCTACAAGATTCGGTTGAAGTGTTGACCATGAATAACATTATTTTTTTTGGATTTTTGGTCGATTTAGACAACAAGTATCCATATGTGCACATTTCTCCACAAAACCCACGTCCTCAAATTAGTTGGGAAGTTTGGAAAGTATCCTAACCATTGAGATAATTACAGGATCATGTTTAACATACTATAGGCACATTCCAGTAACCTCATCAACTTGAGAAATTAAACATATCTTATTCATTAAAAAAGGAAAATGCAATACTTATGCTAGAATAATTACCTTTGAGTAAAAAATGCACTTTGAAGACAAAATGGAAAATTATATGTCATCATGAGGCAATATGATGGGTAAATGGCAAGGTAAATGGTCATAACAAGATCCTGTAGAGTGTACCAAATACATCAAAACATGGATCCTGAATGCTCCTTAAATCCCTTCTCCATGTCAGAGCTTGGTGGGAAGCTTAGTTGGAGAGGTACATCACTGATGAATCTATGCCATTCGGGAGAAGGCATTTATAGATGCTCTCAAGGAGGATTTGTACCTTGTCAAAAACTATGATGACTGGTACATGAGATGGATGACTCTGGGTTAGGAAAGAGACTAGACAGTGCATAATACACTAACATATTTCATACCTTGCACTCAAAGCTGGGTATCAAAGACTCCGAGCGACACCTAGTTTTGAAGTTTTGAAATGGTTTGCATAGGTACATTCAAACATATATGGATTTATTTTACATATCCTCACTCATAGATACTTATTGATATGCAGTCAAAATTGAGAGGAAATTCAAGAAATAGAGTAAGAGGGAGTTCAGGTTTGCAAATACACCACAATAAAAGCATGGAAAAGGCAACCCTAACTCACAAGATGAATATCAAAGCAAGGAGATTCAATCTCAAGAAAATTAGTCCAAACTACCGGCTAAGAAGGGTGATGGGAAGTCGAAGAAGGACACCAGAAAGTGGTGTGAGTTCCTCAAAATCTATTGGCACAACATTGACGAATGTTGCTTGAAACAATCATTGGTGGTTGAGCTCAAAGAAAAAGAATCAAAACCTGACGTGGACTCTGATTTAGAGCACAATAAAGGGAAATAAATCATCGATGTAGAACCTCCTACTACCATCACAAACACAATAACCCAACCAAAAGAAACATAGGAGCATGAGGAGGGGGAGTGCCCCTTCCACTCATAGATGTGGATAAAGGGGATCCCTTGCATTTCATTGTTGACATTGGGAGTCCGAAGAACCTAATATCAACCGAGGTCATCAAAAGAATGAAGCTGTTGACAATGCCACACCCCCAACCATATTACATCAAATGGTTGAGCCAAGGATAAGACATCTGTGTTAACTAGTAGTACCACCCATCCTATGTCATCAAGCCCTTCAAAGATGAGGTACTATGTGATGTTACCCCACTCAAATTTTTTGATGTTCTTTTAGGACAATCTTATATGTGGAAATGTCACATTGTTTATGAGTCTTGGCCTCATAGTGTAATTTTTACTCTCAGAGGTCATCTTTATAGGGTACTAGAGGTAGTTATGACTACTTCCATTTCATTGATCTCGACAAAATAGTGTTTCAAAGTAATATATAAGACAAGATAGTTTTCCCTCTTCACGACATGTTCAGAAGGTGAAAAAAGGTTATTGCAACCACTACAGCCTTAGCACAAGACCTTTCTATCCAACATATGTGGGATGACAAGATTGTAGAGGATCACAAAGATATTTCCGCTTCACCTACAGGGGTGCCTCTACACTAACACTTCCCACATTCCATTGACTTAGTTCCCAATGATCCCTTACCCAATGGCCCAATCTATAGATGATCCCTTCCAAAGAATGAGAGTCTTCCATATGTTGAGCATAACTCTATTGACCATGACCCTTTTGAGCTCTGCTCAGGGTTCCAACCATTATCCCCCATTGATATAGTACTTTTTTTATTCATATTCACCAATAGAGTCCTCCCACACTCGGACCAAGGAAGATCATGCATTCACATTTATTGAACAAATCCAACACCTCCAATAATAGGTTCATGACATCCTTCCATAGAATAATGCCAAGTACAAGAAAGACAAATGCTTCAACAAGGCAAGCGACTGACCAAATTTTAGATTCAAAAACATTTTCCCCATCGCCTGAGGGAACTTGACACATTGGGGACCATTGCTTCCTAAGAGGGGAGGACTAATCCAACTAATCTAGGTGGATCTCGGTGACCATACACCTTTTCCATTGAATTGACATTTACTAATTTGTATTATATTGAGAATGAAATGAGATAAAAACCAAACTATAGCAGAGAACATAGAAATGCATTGAAACCCAACTTCTATTAATGAATAAAATAACAGAATACCATAGAACAAAAACTTGCTAGAATGGTGGTAGCTTATCTTTGAAGAGAAGAGATGTTGGCTACAATAATTCATAAAAGATTATTAAAACGAGGTCGAAAAGGGAATTATATCATGAATTCTAAAAGGAAAAAACCCTAAACATCAAAACCCTAACTCTATAAGATGAAGCACCAAAATTATTGTGGGCCCCGAGGTGGTTAGTTGACATGCCAATTTCTCGGGGGTGAAACTTTTGCATACAACCTTCGTTTCGGGCACACGATGGATCATTGGAGAGAATTGTACGAGAAATACAACTTTTGGCTGAGGCCAAGGCATGTGAAAATAACCCCTAGCCCTCCGAATTTCCAAAAAACATTGTTTAAGGCCACAAAACGACCCCGAAAGTTTGGGAACCAAAAAACCGTAGAAAAACTGCCAAGAAGATAGAGAATTGTTGAGTTAGTGGAAGAGGTGGGTGACCACCAATATACACCTTAGGGAGAAATGGTATCCATTGTGTCAAGTTATTTCATTAGATGGGGAAACTTCTGCTGAATTAGGCTCTTGGTGAGCCACTTGCCTTGGTGAAGAAGCTACCTTGCTTTGACAACCCAATAGAGTTGTATGTTCTATTGGTGGGTTCCTTTTGTTTGTGAATCCTACTATACATGATTTGATCAATTGTAGCCTGCTCAATGTAGTTGGGGTTAATTTATGTGGGGGCCAAATGCTCAACTAACTATGAGGTGTCGAGTAGAGGTGGAAAATATGGGATAAGGAGTTCCACATTATAGACTGGATGTAGGCCAAGGAATGGGGAAATACTTAATTCAAAATAATTCTCACCTACATCCTTGGTGATGGTGTAAGGCCCATACTAAAGTGGGTGAAGCTTGTGATGGGGTCCTCCAAGGTGCTCTTTTTGCAAGTGAAACCAAACCTTATCACAAAACTGAAACTTGTGTGGACCCTGATGTTGGTCATGTCATTTCTTGTACTTGGCATTGACTTTCTACAATATGTCATGGATTTGTTGGTGGATGTTTTGAATCCATTCAACAAATATGGCCAGCTTACCAGCCTCAGTTAGAGCACGAGAAAATTCTTCTTGTGTGGATGTAATGGGAAGAGCCATGCCAATTAGGGCCAATGTCTAATAGAGCTATGCAGAGCTCGATTGTAGCTATGCTAAGCATAAGGAAAACTCTCATCCCATGTGTAGGGATGTTTGGAGTTGTACATTCTCAATATATTCACGATCATCATGTTGACTAACTTTGTGTGTCCATCAGTTTGGGGTTGGAAGGTAGTTGATTTGTTGAGCTTGGTGTCCATCAATGACCATAGATTGGACCAAAATGTACTTAAGAACTATCATGATCTGAAATAATTGTCTATAGTATCCCATAATGAACCCAAACATGCTCGAAGAAGAGCTTAGAAATGGCCTTAGCTGTGATACTCTTCTTATAGGGTGTTAAAACTACCATCTTAGATAATTGATCAATGACCACAAAGACACGATCATTACCATGCTTGGTTGAAGGTAGAACATACATGTAATCCATGGATATGGACTCCCAAGTCCCATCAGGAGTGGGAAGAGGGGTGTATATCCCCCATTTCTTAATGACAAGTTTGGAAATAGAACAATTAGTGTAGGATTTGATATACTCGCTGACATATTGTTGAAGCTTCCACCAATAAAACTTATTTTGTAGTACTGCCACTATTTCTTCCACACCAAAGTTTCCTACTGCCCAACTATAACGAGCTTCCCAAATCAGCTTCATACACTCACTTGAAGGAACACAAATATGGACTAGATGACATAGAAACCCATCATGGAGATGAAATTATGGAACTAGTTTTCCTATGCTCAATATCTCATAGGTAGTAACAATGTCAAAGCCACTATTGTACAATTGTGGCCACTCGAAGGTCTCATGCCCACAAGAGTTAAGAACTATAGTTAATGCCACAACTAGTGGTTGATTGAGGTAGTTTTCAACATGGTTGGTGTTTCCCTTATTGTACTTGATGTTCAAGTGGAATTGTTACAGGTATGTGGACCACCTCTGATGGTAGTTATTTTGTAACTTTCCTTGCATTTGCATGAATTGCAGAGGCATGTAATCATTGTGGGTGATCGTTTCATTTACTAGGATGTAATTCTTCCATTGTCACACATTATTTCATAATGGAGTACATCTGTTTGTCATAGGTGGGGTATCAATGAATAACATCAGATAGTGTCTCACTATAATAGACCACCAGATCTCAAATGGTTGTTGCAGGTATGACAATGTGGGTAGTGGTGCGGAGTAGAGGCAATGATTCAAATCCTAGAATGCTTTCTCCTGTGACTCGAACCAGGAAAACTTGGATTTATCTCCACCCTTGGTCACTTGAATTAAGGGCTAAGCAATATGAGAGAATCCCAACACAAACCTACAATAGAAGTTGGTGAGGCCCAATAAGATGCAGAGCTTTGTCATAGTCCTTGGGGATGGCAAGTCACAAATGAATTAGATCTTGGAAAGGTCCACATGCATCCCATGTTCATCCATGTTTTATTCCAAGTATTGAATTCGCTACATGTGGAATGAACATTTCTCCATATTAGCGTATAACTTGTGTTGTTGTAGGGTTCTTAGGACCTACTGGATGTTGTTACACATCAAAATTACTCACTTTGATAATGTCACATTCTCATTGTCGCAAGTGTCACACTTTTGTCACCAATGTCGCACTTTTGTCGCAAGTGTCGCATTCTCATCATGCAAGTGTCACATCGTGAATGAAACCATGAAAACACTTGATATGACCCTTAAAACATGTTAGAAGAAGAATCCCCATCATTTGATAGTCGAAACAAAGTGTTTTTCTATGAGAATTGGTCATCTTGGAAACTTTTGGAAGATCAGTGCTCCCCTGCTCATATACAAGGAGTGCTAGTGCTCTTTGTCTATATAGAAGGGAACATTGTAGTGCTCTGTTGCCCATTGTAAGGGAGCGCTGAATTGGTTGAGAAAATATAAGAATAAATCCCCTTTTTATCTAAGGACAACTATGGATGGATTGAGTTGGTTTGGATCAAATCTAACCCTCAGGATGCATCTAAGGGAGATATCACAACTGATGGAGTCATTCCTCAACTAATCCAAAATACAACCAAGGTGGTTGAGCCTCTAAAAGCCTATAAATGGAGGTATTCTCATGAACAAGGAGGATAAATAATAAATAAAGCATTGTTATTCTAATCGTGGATCTTTCGAGCAAGGGGTTGGACGAGGAGGATTTGGAGAGGCTTCTATAACATCATCTGAAGATTGTAAGTATCTCTTTAAAGTTCTCATCAATATACTTGGCCTATTTCCTTCTAGTACGTGTTTATGTGTACTTTTCTATTCTTGTTTTAATATTTCATAGATAGATCGATTTTGTCTAATCCATTAGAGCATGAGATAGTTGTTTGTCTCTTGTGATCCATTGCAGGTACTTTTCAGAACTTGTGGATTGGAGTAGTGTGGACAAACTTCGAAAGTGAGGTAAATCATACTATCCTTCCTTCTCTCTTTTTTGATGGGAATAATTAATCTATAGGAATGGTAGTGTCCAAAGGTAGTTTTCTGTCTTGGTAGAGGGGTCTATACTCCAAGGTAAGATTCACTTGTCCGCAGGGGAATTATTCCGTAATAGAAATTGACAACTCCATTGGGGAGCGAATTTTCAGTTTTGGTTCTTTCCTTGGTATTTTTCTATTTTTAGATCCCATTTGCTGATTTAATCTATCCTTACATCTTTCCATCTTTGCTAAGTTGTCTTACAAAATCTCTGATTGAATTTCCCTGAGTTTTTGAGTTTTCTGGTTTTTTCTAAAACTTTTCTCAGGACTAGCATCCTCTCCATTTTAATTTAGAGCATTGGTAGCTTGATCAACTCTCTCCTAGATTGTATTAGGGAGCGCTGTAGCGCTCTGGTGTTGTGATTACTAGTGTGCCGATTTTTCTTGCTTTGATAAATTGTTGACTATTTGCTTACTAGGCATAGTTCTTGGATCTTTCTCTCTAGCTCACATCATATTCTATCAGATCTTGTCTTCTATTTGACTTACAACTTGCTTCTTTTCATTCTTTTATTCTTGATTGGGATTTTTTTGTCTTTCCTCATTGCAAAAATGATTGTTTTCTCTCAAACTTGGTTTCTTTTTGCTGCTCTTTTCGATTATCTGATTGATTGGAGGTTGTCATAAGGAAATTCCTTGATCTCAGTACTGTTTACTTTGTCTTTGATCCCTTACTCAATTCCAAAAGACTATTAAGTGTGATTCTTTGCTTTTTGGTGTTTTTCTTTGAGTGAATAGTTTGTTCTTCTTTTGGTTTCTTATTGATTGTCGAGAGTTTCTTTGTTTGTGTACTTTTGCTTCCTCTTTTCAAAATCACAGTAGCAAAGTCATTTTTCATTATTATTGAAATAAAGAAGCATTAGATGAACTATTCAATTTACATTTGCAATCAAACAAAGGAATACTTGTATGCATTGGTTTTGAATACTGGAAAGGATTTCTTTATAAATTGGCAATTGTTTGAATTCTTGTTGAGAATGAAATTGTATAAAATATTGCATTCTTGAGTGCTTGTTAGTGAAAAAATAAACTCTTCTCCTTCCCATAGTTAGAAGTTCATTGAAAGGAAATCTTGCATCTCATTATTTTCATCTCTTTTTGGAGTCGGGTATCAAACATCATCAATTTCACTATCATTCACCTTTGCATAATGAACAACCATGAAAATGAATGCTAATTAAAATCAAACTAGAAACTTTTTGTTTTTAAGATCTTTACAACAACAATAGACTAGGACTAGAGCTTTGGAATAGGCTGTGAGAATAACTCTCCAAAGCATTCAAGACAAACACATAATCTTGCAATAAGGAGATTAAATCCAATTTTCTTATAAGCATAGCTGGGATCCCCCTCTCACACATGGGTTACACACGAGGTCACGTTCAGGAGAGAAACATAGATTATCCCTTCGAGGATTAACCATTTGTAGAATTGCAATCATATATTAAGGGTTTTTCTTGAGGCTTAACCTTTTTCATTTGGTATCAAAGCTTCATGAATTTTGAATCTGTTTGGGGTCTTGTGGAGTTTACTGGTCCACTTGTCCTCTATTCTTTTGAGGATTTTTGGACTTGATATCCTGCCCATACATTTGGACTTGCCTATCGACTGTACCCACCCAGAGGCTGACTATGAATTGGTATCCTTAGTAGCCACAATATTTAGGGTCCTTACATGAGGTGACGGTGAAGGGAAGTCTTTGTTGTACCTGGAACAAATGTTGGTCAAACTCACTCGAGCTCCTTGGAGGGTAAACCATGAGGGAACTTGCACCAAGGTGTAAGTCTATTAAGCAGTCCACTAACGTAACTAATCCACCTGCTCATATCCTATCCCCTTCTCAATCTGATCATGGAATGATGGATTTCATCACCAACTAGTACATTCATTGAGAGAAGGTATTGTTTGCTTGTTGGTTTTCTAGATTTTTTAGCGAGTGCTGTTTTTTTACTTTATTTGTCCTTCAAAATTGAGACTGTGGACGATAAATGGCTTCATATATCACATAGGATGCAAGGGTTTCCTTCATAAGGCTACAAACCCTTACCTCATAACTCACCTGAAGACACTTATCATGAATAGGTTGAGAACCATTTAGATGCTGGGAGTGCTGCTACTCCTTTGCTAGCAAATCCTGAGAGAACTTTAGTTACGGTTGAGGAAGGTTCCACCCTTCATGTTGTAAGTTTTAAACCCGCGAAGTAAATCAATGCATACAGATTCTTAAGAAATACATAAATTAATCAATGGCTCATACACAGAGTACACAGAGTTTTTTACCGGAAACCCTCAACCGAGAAAACCGTTCTTATTTTCATTATATCGAAATTCACCATTTGCCATACAATATATACAATGTTTTTAGGTATTCTGTAGATACCAAAACCCTAATCCCTTAATCCGGGATTAATTTACAAATCAGCTAAAAATAGAAAAACCTGCCCCCCCTGGGACCCCCCTAGGAAAGCGCCCAACGCACATGACAGAGCTCTAGGTGAAGGGATCGTCAGACAAAGTTGTCGTATCTGACGCACCCACACACACACACATGCAAAGAATATAACACACACCCAACATTATCCCACTTGTTGTTTTCTTTACATCCAGGGGTCCAGGGGATTATATAGTCAACAATCCAGGACAACAATGCCCATTGTTACTCTACACCAAGAGAACTTTTCTGTGCTCACAGACTTTGTTAATGAATTGCAACATTCTTCAAAGTGTCAACCTTTTCCAGCAACACCTTCTTTTCCTCAACCATGTCTCTCACAAAGTGATATTGAACATCAATATGCTTTGTCTTCGAATGATAAGCTGG